>CM041778.1:39594625-39614313 GCA_023374045.1 Limonium bicolor
CAATTGAGAGAAGATTAATAATAATGACCGGCCGGTAATCACGGTCTCCCCCATAATGGAGCCATTAAGCGAGCTTGTGGTTTGTTCAGCTGAAATCCTTTCTACGTATTTTACATTATACAATTAAAAGGTTATGGTTTGCTTATAAGCCTTCTCATTGGAATAGCTATAATAATAATAATAATCAAGCACCCAGTATAAGAATACAATTTTATGATTTACAAGCCGCAGGTAGCAGCGGCCGAGTCGAGTATATGCTGGATAACAAATTCGTCAATGACAGAAGCAATATCTAATGCTTCCACCACCAGTTACGGAACCATGTTCAAACCCGGATGGCAGACGTTGTTCCCATTCACAGTCACAACCACCGCAGTGATCAGGAAACTAGTATTAATGAAACCATTATATAAAAAAGATGGAATAAAAGATAAAGCGATATCCGTCGTCGTGCAGTGCATCAGATTGACCACGAACACCTTATATTAATTCTCGTGTTTTCAGTTGTTGCTTGTGTGTATATTCATCTTACAAATATTATATAATTATGATGAATAATGTCCAAACCAGTGGCGGACCCTAGATTAAAATTTTATGGGGTCACTGAAAATAGAATTTCTATAGTTAATTTTTATGACATTTATTGGGTCACTAAGCACATAAAATATCTAACTATTTTATAAAAATTACATTAAAAACTTACTATAATTAATTTTTTCTACAAAAGTCATGGGGTCACGTGACCCTAAATGAATATTGTGATCAAAGGAATTAGTTATAAAATTTATATATAACACTCATATCGAGAAAAAGATTTGAACCTTTTATTGTATTCCAAATGTTATTCCATTCTTAATTAATTACATTTTCATTTAAATGCCAAATGCTGAGCGGATGACCTATGTATAAATATAAAGTAAGAAATATTTTTGGATTGAAAAAAAAAAACAACTTTGCTGACAATTACATTTTTTGTTTGGCCAGAAGAGTCTCTAAATCCAAATATTGGAGTAACTATTCATTTACAATTTGTTTTTGGAATATGAACAAAGAGTAGAGGATAGGTTCATTACATTCAAAAAAGAATATGGAAATTTACCATAAAAAAAAATGGAAGTAATTGAGCGTGAGAGCCAAATGAATCAATATGTAACTTATAAATACTTGAAAAAATAAAATATAATAATGTATACATATATAGGGTGGCAATTAGCAATTTATCGCTCATTAATCTGAATTTAAACTTTAATTGAGATTAACAAATTTTATATTTAGGAAACAAATTATAAAAATACAAATCTTACAACCTAAAACACTTGGTAACATTAATAACGTGTTAGGCGTAATTTATTATTTTGTATTTATAACATCGAACAAATTAAAATAGATAATTGATTAAAAATAATAGCAATTCTTTTAGATTAGTGTAATGAAGTAAATTAAATTTACAACACTAAAAACTATATTATATAAAAATTTAATAAAAACGATATACTCCCTCCGTCCTATATCGACATTCTCTTTTACTATTTGAACATATAGTTTGATTTCAATATTTAACATATAAGATAACATATATAATTTTACAAATCTAAGTTTTGTAATGTTAAAAACTATAAATTTTAAAATTTTGTTTTATAAAATTATTTTATCTTATATGTTTAATATTAAAGTGGAAAAATTGTTAAAAACAAAAAGAAAGATTAAAGTGGTACGGAGGTAATACATTTGAAAGGGAGTACGGAACTCTCACCGTTTTCGATGTTTTAAATTTATGTTTTTGAATTTCATTAAATAATATTTAATTGAATAGAATATATTGTTTTAACTTCAACAATTATACAATATATAATAAAAATAATAATAAGTGATAGCTATATATATATATATTCGCTTACAATCAATTATTTTATTATTATAAAAATTTACTTTTTCATTTCAATAATATTATTTTTTTAATTAAAAATTAAAAAATCTTAAATTTTAATACATTTGAAATGTTATATTAAATACTAATATAATTCGTAAAATTTTATTTTAATATATAACATCTAATATATTTACTCTAAATACAGTGGATTATTTCTTTATTTTTTCAAATATATGTAAAAAATTTATTTATAATTAATATGTGTGCATATTATAAATTAATTGTCACTAAAATATTAATAAAAATAATAATTATAAAGGCTATAATTAAATATCTATATATATTTTAATTTTATTAACTAAAAATTGTATGTAATATAAAATGTTTAATTGTAATAACGAAAACAGTTAACGCACCGCACAAAACTAATTTATTCAAAACAGACAGACGAAACCACGATCTCTCGAACACTAGTTTTCAAAACAGACACAAAACAATCAGCAAGACTACCACAAAACAACCAACCAAAACAATCAGACCAAAACTACCACAAAACTACCAACAAAAATCACGCCGAAGGCAGCCAAAACCTTTCTATCCGCAAATGACTTAATTTATTATTACTAGTAAAATATATGTAAATTTGAGCGTGTGTCTAACTGACTAAAACCCGTCAATGATAGCATGGCACTCGACTCGAGTAAATGAAATCAGATAGATTCAATTTCCCCGCACAAAGAAAGTTTGTTCATCAAAAGTTTCATAGAGCGAAGACTGTACCAACAGAAGAAGTTGTTGGCACCCAAGAGAAGGTAGCCCAAACTATCGAAAGAATTTCTCTCAAATTTCGTACTTAAACTATGTTGGGCATGACATTTTTGTGACTATTTGAATCTAGCTGTTTTATATATGGAGTAGAACTTAGGATCAGCATGAACCCACATATTTATATTATGCCACAAATATATTATCAAATATGTTATGGTAATGTTCGGTATGCCCTTTTTAAGTATAAATGTACTAGTATATGTTGTTGTAGACTCTGTTATTTATTTTTACTGTTCTGCTAAAAGAGTATAAATGTCAGCATAAATACCCGCAATAAATACTACTTTTTCGTTTCCGTGTTTTCTCTTCCGTTTCATTACTCACTTCATAATGTAATTACTGTGACTATTGATTTAAAGATAAGACATTTTTTACAAGTTACTTTATTTGTTACAAATTACATAATGATTCAAATGATTTATAAAAAATAGTACTACTTCTTTACCCAAATTAAAAAAACCACATTAATAATACATATCTACAATATATTTTTTATAATACAACATAAATTAATAAAATTAAAAAAACCAATAAATGTACACACTTATTGATATATAAATTAAAATATTAAAAAAGAATATAGAAATATGAATGTATACAAATTTAGTAACATACAAAGTTACAAAAATATTATATATTATTAAAAATTACAATTTCACTAAATAAATTCACATAACATTATCAGAAAAATTGAAATGTTGTTCTCTTTTTTATGTTTTTATATCTGTAACAATTATAAAATTTAGATAATAATAGTATCTTGTTTAGACTTAAATAGTAAAAATTAAAATTTTATTGATTATATAAATATTAGTATTTTCTTTGGTTTCCCAAGTTTTTTATTGTAAATTAAATACTCATAGTAATATATTATTTGTGAATTTTTCTATTTATTATTAGTAACAAAATAGTGTAATATAATAAATTGTAATTGTAATACTAAAACGGTAAACACACTACGTATAACTAGCTTAACCAAACATGCTGCATATATGCCACACTGTCAAATAGTACTTTCTAAAACAGCTGTATTTATACCAGTGTAAACCTGCCAACAAATATGTTATATTTATACCAATACAAATCTGTTGTCAAATATGCTATAAATATAGCGCTAAAACGGCCATGCGAACAAAGCCTAAGACGAACAGAACCTAGTCATTTTAGGCTTGTAAATAGTTGATCCCTCAAAGGTAAATGAACTGAAAAAGACAACAAAAAGACTAAGACAGTTTGATGCAGATGGTTGGACTAGTAAAGTTCTATCAAGTAGACGACAGTGTCATTGCTTAGATTTTTTATTTTTCTCCTTAAATTGGCGCATTAATTCCCAACGAGAAAATATTGGACTGAGCACGATCTTGACCGCCGGTAGGCTCAATTTGTCGACAGCGTAGCTTGACGGAAACTACCAATGGTGTTACTATCGGAAATGAATGCTGGCATTGACTTCTTAAACAATTTTAGTTTCGGTCAGCTTTTTTTTTCTATATTCACAATAAATTCAGAAAATTTCTTTGATTCTTAATGTATCAAAGTGGAGACGTAAAAGTTTTTGAAATAATCCGCAAAATGATCTAAATAGTGACCATTTTATCTTTAACATTGTAACTCATGTTTCAAATTCATAATATATTTCTTTTTATATTAAGGGATATTTTATAATTTTTTTTATAAATAATTAAAAATAAATATTTAATAAAGTAATAAAATTATAAAATATATAAAATTAATTAATAATTCTTAAAGATTAAATATACACAAAACTCAAACAAATTATAAAATTGAAATACTTATATTAATATTTTAGTCTTATTAAAAAGATACCACATTAATAATTATAATTCACAATATATAAATTATAAAACCATATAAATTAATAGAAAACTATAAATATGTAAATAAGTTGACATACGAATAAATTATTTAAAAAGTCTAAAAATATATATAATTTACGAATTTAGTATGATACAAAATTATTAAAAGTTACAAATTTTCATTATATAAGTATATGAAGTATTACCATAACATTTGAAACTTTGTTCTTTTTCATTCCTAATAGTCATACTATCATCATTTTGTATGTTTCATATTTGTAAAAATTGTGAAAAATATACAAAATAGTAATATTTTGTGAATTTAAAGTTTTTATTTAAATATAAATTGAATATATTTTTTTTAACTCAATTAGGGTTTTACTATAAATTAAATACTCATACTATGATGAATAATATGAAATGAAACATTAAAAAAATTATAATAATTTTATATACTTATTTTATGAAAGGGGTAAATTTGAATAATGTATTATATTTTTATAATTTACTGTGTGCTTTTCAATTTAATATATATATATATATATGTATATGTTTGTACAATTTTTAGTCATAATATCCATTAATTTAAGTATATTATATATGTGTATATATAATATATTTCTTTTCGTCTCATCTTGTATAGGGTTTTTGTTTATACATATGTACGCTTATTAGTATATAATATTTAATCATAATTTGTTTAAAGTTCTGTGTATATTAAGAATTATAAATTTATATATGTTTTTATTATTTTTTTATATAATTTATTTCTTTTAAAAATTATTTTTTGTACTTACTTATATTTTTGTAGTATTTAAAACATTTTTTGGTAATAGTTCATAAAATGCCCTGAACGAGAAAAAAGTGAAAACATGAGCTGCAATGTGAGGGGTAAAATAATCATTATTCAAAGTCATTTCACATATTAGGGGTATTTTATGAATTTTAAAAACTTTTTATGGGTATCTTGTGAAGGTATTTTAAAAAAGGAGTATGTTGTGAATTACTGAATTTTTTAGGGGGTTGTTAATGTAAGTTTACACATCCTCTCCTAATGCTTCGACTCTTCCTATCTTTTCCCTATCTTCAATTCTTCATACGATGGGATATGTATGACCATTAACGGGACATTTGTACTTACCTTGTTATGCTGAGTTCGAACACAGAGTGAGGTAAAGTCAAAGAGGAAAGAGACTAAAAGAGTTTTTTGAAGGATCAAACAATGTCGCTTTATTATGAGAGGTGAACCCCTAATTATAAACCTTTTATAATGGTTCCTTTACAAGCCATACTATCACATACTAACTAAAGCGCCTCACTTTACTTTATTTTATTTCCTAATTGGACTTTATGCTTATCTGCCCGGGCCATCTTTATCATTTTGTGTCTAGCTTTTCATAAGCCCGGACATTTATCCCCGGTCTTACATACATGACTTTACCCTTTTTTCCTTTGTGCCCAGGCCTATGAGTCTGGTCCTTGCCTTTCTTCTAGCGCCCGTTGCGCCCGTGTCTAGACGCATCTTCCTTGCCTTTCTTTTAACGTCTTATTGCGCCAGGCCTAAACCCCCGGTCCTCTTATCCTCTTCAGGGTATGTTTTGAATTTTTCATTTCTAAATTGAGAATTTTTGTGTTAATTATATAGCAGTTATTGATAATATATTATTGTAGAAAAAAGATATAATATGTTTTTAGTTTATGCAGTTAAATAATAAATATATGCAGACAATTGTGGTCATTTCAATTATAAATTGATAACCAATTTTAGAAAATATGTAATTTTTTAAAAAAATATATAAATAACAACAAAACATAAACCCCTTTCATAACCCCCTTTCATTTTTTTCACGTAAAAATGTGGTTTTACCATAACAACTATGGAAGAAAATAATCATTCACATGCACCTTCGATTTTTTTATCCATGAACTATAAAAACAAAACTGACTGCCCTCACATGTGATGATCCGTAATTGTGACAATTTGAAAGCTGGTACGTGTCATGAGTATTTTTTCAAGATAAAATTTTTCGCTTGGAAGCCAAGTCCAGCGGTATGCATAGCACACTTATAACACGCAAGCACACGCATCAAGCATCAAGAGACAACATCTAGCCAACCAAACAAGCAACACTCATGATCGGCGTCGGGCCAAGGCCCGGCCAGCCTAACCGAACAAACCCTTGTGCCACTAGCATGACTAAGGGTGGTCTTCAACCGCCCCATGGTGAGTTTCCACGTCCTCACATCCCTTTACCCAAAGGCATGGATGTGCATGGCACTTCACTGAATGAACATCTTCCCTAGTGGAGCAATCCCAGTGCCAAGGCACCTTCAGTAGGGATGCACTAGCGTGGGCCACGCCGTGCACTCACCACCACCCGGACCATCTTGGCCATGCCGGACACAAGTCCCGACTAAGTGTGTAGCCCCTCGCACTCCCGCACTTGCCGAAGTGTGGAACCAGTCATACGACAAGCGCATGCTGGCCTAACTAAATATCAGGGACATCGGCAGAGGGGAAGGCCCCGAAGCTGTTGGAGCCCACTACCCCAACTATAAATAGTTGGACATATCAATAGACATGTTCTAGGCGCTCACGTGTCTAACCGGTGCTCTCCAGGCAGCCCGGGGTGACTCACGACTAGCTCACCTAGCCGCCGGTGTGGGCCACATGGGCCCAACACCACCAAGGAGTCCAAGTTTCCTGACATCCCCATTTGTGGGTAAACTATAGCCATTGAGGCTCTCGGGCACTTAGGTGCCCAGCTAGGACCAAGCCGTGTAAGGCTGCCTGGGGACAGGTCAGGCAGAAACTAACTAGCTGTAACACCCCAACCATAAACTCCACACTTAACAATTAGTCGCATCGGAAAGTGTAACATAAACACTAACAAAAAGGGCGGTGTTACACGTTGTTAGCCACCCACGTGGCTAACAAGGCTAATTCATACCCGAGCATAAGTTACAATTTTTCAACATACCTTCAAACCACACTATACCGAGTGTTAAAGTACGAAAATCCCAATTCTATTCTAACTTCACAAAAATATACGACCTCGAGTGTACAGGCACACCTCGGGTTCAATATCCAAAATAATCAAAAGAGAGTTCTATATACTCCTTGCTAGAGCGACTCCGCTTCTTCAATCCTCATCCTGAAATAAAATGGGGTGCCCCAATGGGCTCAACAACTCTTGGATGGTATGATTAACGTGCAACCCGCCAGCTACCGGGCTACACACAACTAATTCTCATAATGAACATGGGATTGATTTTAAGCATTCAACAAGCATGGACATAACAACGATCATTACATAACAACGTACAAGAACATCATAACGTTCGTCACTTAACGACACACATACAATATAACTCAGGAACAACTCACGTGAGGATTCGAACCGAAACAAGAGTTAGTCAACATTGGAGAGCCTAGAGAATGATTTCATTCTCATGTTGAGCTCGTTACATAACATATTACCGTTCTATTTATCAAACGTTTACTTACCCCAAGATGTAATGGATATAGTGATCCAAACACACCGTACACAAATCCCCATAACCCTGAACTTAAGTCAAGGAAGGAGAGCCATTTATGAGGCTCGTGGGAGATTGAATTCCAAGAAGGAAAACAACCACACATGGAGAAAGTTGAATCTGATTCAGATATCAACCTTCGTACATACGCGCGCAACTGGACTCCGGATTCCTCACCCCTGGGTTATAAATTGGTTAGGAGTCCCCTTTAGGGAAGTTATCACATCGTATCACATTATGGTTAATCAGATCTAGTTAGACACACAGGGGAGGCAAGATATATTCACACACAACAAACTCCAATTAACACATGCATAGCCATAGTTAGAACGTTCCCGTAGGTTGGGACGTTAAAACCAAATACCGTTCTCTTACGTGATCCTAACGTTGGTTAACTAACGGGGTTAGCACATATTTAAGGTTAGACGGTACCGGAACATACGCTCCACATAAAACAAAAACTTTAGACTCGTTTCATGCTTTTATCTTACAAGGTCGTAAACATCTAGAAAAACGTGCAAGCACATAAGCCAGTGTAAACCGGTAGCAAACAGATTGCAAGAAAACCATACCTTGGTCCTTGCTGCGTTCGTTGTCCATCGAATGCAGCTCCTATACATATGTAATCATGTCGGTTAATTACCGAACTTACTCTTCTATTACATAATTACTTCACATTACATTTTATGTAATTTCTCACTTAAACTTATACTTGTTCACCCTTCTAATGGTCATTATAAGTCACCAAACATGTCCTAAACAATCATATAACAACAATACCAAACAATCCCCATCATCTAATGCGATTTTCTAGCTTTTATAGTGATTTTTAGTGTGGTCCGGGACTATGTCCGGACCTATAGTCCCGGACCAATTGTTTTCATAAGTTTTGGGACATTTTTCATGTAGATCCGGGACTTTGTACTTAAGGTAGGTCCCAAACCATCTGTAAACCTCACTTTTGGCCTTATTTTGATGTTGGTCCGGGACTTAATGCAAGAATTAAGTCCCAGACCAATGTTGCAGGCATTTTTTGGTAGTTTTTTGGTGTTGCTCCGGGACCTCTTCCTAGACCTAAATCCCGGACCCTGTAACTTTCTGTTACACTTTTCACTTTGATTTTTCTATCATAACATCATTTCTTACTCATTTCTTCCCTAATATTTCCCCAAGCATTTAAGCATGTCCTAACACCATAAATATGCTTTAAACCTTCCTAAACCATTGAACTAACTCATCACTCAATTTTTGATTAACTTACACAATTTCCACTCCTATTCTCCTAGGACTTGCACTTAATTTCCTAGGTTCCAAAAATGCAGATTTTGCTCACTATGTTCACTCACTCAATTGGTTCACACCTAATGTATTACTAGCATGTAGCTTGCATCCTTTTCATTCCAAGTTTTTACCCAACCAAATCATTTTCCTCTAATCTAGTTCCAAGGTTATTAGTTTATCAAATTTTCTTCTCAAGACACCTAGTTAAACTTGGGACACTTCTACTCATAAAAACACTTAAGACATCTAGTTTCTACACAAATTTTGTCAGAGTTTCCCCACAATTTTAACATTCTCCCACACATTATTCAGCACACCTAATTCAATTCAATAACCACACTCAATTCTAGACACTTATAATACATCCATTCCAGCACATTCTCCACAATATAATAAGGCACTTTAAACTTGTATAACTTGACTCCAAGACCCTTAAACATCAACATAAAACTTAAACCACAACATAAAACTTAAACATCAACATAAAACTAAAATATCTCCATTTCTTATCAAACCATTCTTGATCACAATTACACCAACAAAACAACACTAAAACATAAGGAGTATTAAGGCTAGTACATTAACCTTGTTTCAAGTCTTCCTTTCCTTTTCTTCCCCTCATTTGCTCTTGCTTAGAAACAGGCCAAATGGCGGTATTTCGCAAATGCTATAGACCATGCCCAAGAACATAATAAGGACTAGATAACACTTAAGCCCTTATAGAATTTCTAGAATTTAAAAGAGTACTAAAAACACTTAAAAGGGAGAATTACATTCTAACTTCAAAAATGAAGTGTTGGAAAATCAAAGAGAGCAAGCTCCAGCACCTTCTTGAATATAAAACAAGGCTAAACAAGGAGAGAAAATGGAGCTCAAAAGGCTGGAAAAATCGTCCATGAGAGAAACAAGGAAGAAGAAGGTTTTTTTGAAGTTTTTTTTTACCTTGAACAATCAAGGAGTTTACTAGCTCAAGAAATGGTGGTCTGATAAGTATCCAAATGAGCATGTTTTATGGGTGTATTTCATATATTATATCAGCACTTTTCTTGCTCATTTCTCCACTTTGCTTAGTTTTCCTTTAGTTTATGTTTTATTGGTTATCTCACAAATTTATTGGTTAAACATGAGGAAAACCAAGCTAGGAGCAAAGTAGACGAAGATACGAACGCATGGGCGTAAACGGATCTTAAAACGGAGCTGAAACGAATATTTTAGAAGCAAACCAATTTTCCTCCGAACCATACTGGTCCGAACCAGTGGTTCGGACAATGCAACAACACATCCGTGTCTTGTCCGCTCAAACAGGGCCGGACAAGGACAAATGCTTCCGGGTCTTGTCCGCTCAACTAGGGCCGGACAGGGCAATTGTGTCCGAGGAAGGAAGCACGGACAAGGGACGGACAGGACTTGTGTCCGTGTCTGGTCCGGGAAAATAAAGCCGGACGTGAATCAAGTCCGTGGCCTGTCCGTGGATAAAAGGCCGGACAACAATAAGACGTCTGGGGAAATAAGCAAGGACATAAACACGGACATCTCTAAATTAAAACGACAGACTTCGGTGCTGTTTATCTTCTTCGTTGTGGCGCCTACAGACATATCTATCTACCCGATCGGCAATATCAGGAGCCTGCCGACAGTCCTATAAATCCTCACGCGTTCAGCAGCCCCAATCCATTCCTTAAATCCCTCACGCATGGCTCCAGCTCTGTCTCCAATCAACCTCTCCTCTGCTTCTATATAAACCCAATCCTCCCTTCTATAATCCATCGCTCAGCCACACATACAACGGGAGACTGAAGAAATCATTCACCTCACTCCACCATTCTCTTCCATTCATTTTCTCCCGTAACACCACACCACTTCATACTCACGTACTAAGCAAGAACAAAAGAAATAGAAGAGAGGCAGCAGAAGTGAGAGCGAGTGCAGACCCGTTCTTTTTCTGAAATAATGGCTAAATCTATCTGTGCTATCTTTTCCTTTACGTTAATGTCTAAGTAATTTTCATTTGTATCCTAGGATGGGGTTTGATCCAAATATTACTTAAATAAATGTTTTCCACCTGTCTCACTTAGTAAACTTGTTTTAATTCCTTTCAACAAATATTGTTAAATGCTTTACCTGACAAACTACTGCATTTTTATGGTAACTATCAACACATGGTTTTGAGATAGTCAAAGTACCACAAAGGAATAAACCATGATATTTACACTCCGGATTGAGCAGGAAAATACCAAGGCTATTACTAAGAGTTCGTAACTGAAACCTATTAACTCTAATAGACAATAAATAATTGAGACAAGGCTATAAGTTTGTTTAAGTAATTTAGGCAATTCCCCCGCTATCCTAGGATACCTTTTCCATCCACATCAACTAATTCACCTTATTTTACTGTTTTTATTATATTTGCACTGATCCTAAAACAAATCAAGCTTGCCTCCGGCTAAACCCCCTTTTTACTGTTTTTATTAACTACCACGACTAGGATAATTGAACAATTTCCCTGTGGATACAACACTTGTTTTACTACTCCGACTAGGTGCACTTGCCTATTAGTTTGCTATAAATCTATATTTACTATAGTGTAGATTTTATTCCAACAAGTTTTTTTGGCGCCGTTGCCGGGGAAATTGATTCCATCAATTTCCCTAGTTTCTGGTAGTTCACTTGCTATACTGTAATATTATGTTTATATTATTTCTATTAATTTCTGTTATTTATTTCCAGTCATTTAAATATCGCATTTAATTTCCAGTTATTTAAATTTCCAGTGTCCTTTAAATTTCAGCAATCTAACTCTTAACATTTAAAATTTCAGCAATCTAACTCCTAACATTTCAATTTCAGTACACTAATTTCTAACATTTAATTTTCTGTCATTTAAATTTCTGTCAACTAATTACTAACATTTACATTCTGTCATTTAAATTTCTGTCATTTAAATTCCAGTACTCTAACTCCTAACATTTAAATTTCTGTCATTTAAATTCAGTCATTTATTTTTCTGTTATTTAAATTACCGTAATATAATTTTGTCCTTTTTCTTTATTCTAATTGTATTATTTACTTAAACTGCATTTATTTTTGTTTCTTTTGTTCACTTATTTTCTATCTTTTTACTCTTGTTAAAATAATAATAAAAATAAAAAAAATAAAAAATATATATAAGTGTTGTTTAATTAAAATTTATCAGCCGATTTCAATATCTCTGCTTTTCTTTATCTGTTTACTAATTAATTTCACAATTTCTGACAAACCATCAAAGTATCTTCTGTGCATGCCAAACACTCGAACCCGAGGTTCTCCACTCATCAGTCCGAGACCCGAACCCAAGCGCACTTTATTCAACGCACGAAGAAACCTGAGAAATCAAGACATGGCCGAAAACCAAGTCATAGATGAAATGGACCATGAAAATCAACCACAACACCGTGCCTTATCTGATTACCACCAACCGGATACCGAAGGAAGGCATCAGCCATAGTTCTCCCCGAACTAACACCGCAAGAAACCGGACGATGGGTTTCAAAACCCACTACATCCCGCCGTCCGGGATTTAGGCAAGTTTAGTGGAGCAAATCCTGATGAAGCCCCTAATCATTTAAGTCTCTTCCTAGACTTCTGTAATTCCTTTGGTCAAACCGGCAACGTCAAAGAAAGAATCCGTCTACAACTATTTCCTCACTCGTTGTCAGATTCAGCAAACAGGTGGTACCGAAGTCTTCCCTCCCGATCAATCCATACATGGCTGCAAATGGCCCAGAAGTTCCTTGCCAAATACTACCCAACCAGTAGAACAGGCAATTGATCGGAGAAATCAACACATTCTGTCAGGAACCGGGAGAAACGTTGTACGACGCATGGACAGATTCAAGGATATGCTGATGAAGTGTTCCCACCATGGTCTCGACGATCAATCCCTCTGACTATCATTCTTCAATGGCCTGGATGATGGAAACCGACTACTCGTAAATTCCTCTGCAGGAGGAAGTTTCATGATGAAATCTCCTCAAGAAGGGATGAACCTTCTCGAAACCATGACGAGCAATACAAGACAGTGGACGAGATCCAAAGGAAGAACGCCACGAGCAGCAGGCCTACTCCATGTTGAGCCTACGGATCATTTATCGGCCCAGATCTCGTCCCTTGCAAAGATGATGGAGAAGCTAACAACATCTCAAAACGAAATCGTAAAGACAATAGCTTCCTCACCTCCAGTTCATCTGCAGAAGGATGTGCATATGCCCGGTCCTCATGAAACTCATCAATGCGAAGGTAAAAGCAGTACGAAGATGCACACTTCATAGGAAACCGCCCGGTAATTCCTACAACAATAACTTCAACAACAACTACCCATGGAGAAATCACCCGAATTTCTCATGGAAAAACAATGATCAGAACCAAGGAGGGCAGAACAACAGTTCCAATACCTATCAGGGAAATAGACCCCAACCAAACTCTAATATGGGTTATAGAGCACAAGGTGCCCCTCCAGGTTTCCACCAACAACAACAACCATCTTCATCCTCTGTTGATCCAAACGCGGAACTCAAAGAGATGATGAAGGGATACATGTCTATGACTCAAACAGCTTTATGCACAAGAAGCTTTCAACCAAAAAATCGAAGGTAAATTCAATCAAATTGCAGAACAACTTGCTCGAAGACCGCCTGGGCTCTCCCAAGCCAACGGAGCCAAATCCAAGAGAGCAAGCCAAATGCATCTATGTGAAGGAACACAATGAAGAAAAGATGGAGGTGGCTAAAACAGTTGAGGTTCCGAACTTCACCCTTCCCTTCAAGAGTGGGTAATAGCAATCGAAACTTCCAAAAGTGTAGCTGAACTGGAAAGCACCGCCACAGTCTATAAAAATCGCATTCAGTCCGAGAATACCTACCTTAAGGACTTGGTGGCCGGCTATGAAATGAAAAGCTCGATTTTGAAGAAGAAGAAGAGGTTAAGGCGATAACCTTGAGAAGCGGTAGAAAAACCAACGAGATTCACATCCCGCAAAGGTCAGAAGAATCCCAAGAGGATATGATGAAAGAGTTGAGGTCCCAGTAGAAAAGACATCTCCCACCTCCTCACTATTCCATCAGCTCCAAAACCTCTCCACAAGAACCGCCTCTACCATTTCCCAACCGACTCCAAAAGCAGAAATTGGATAATGAATATGGGAAGTTTCTGGCAATGCTGAAACAACTAAACGTCAACATACAGTTTGTAGACCTCATTGCCAAAATGCCAAACTACGCAAATTTCTCAAGCACCTTATCTCCAACAAAACTAAATTGGCGAAGTCGGTACCGTACCACTCAATGTAGCTTGCTCAGCTATTCTGAAACACCACTCCTTCGAAATGCAATGATCCAGGCAGCTTCACCATTCCAGTCACAATTGGTAGCACCTCATATCCATACTCCCTATGCGATCTGGGTGCCTCCATAAATTTGATGCCCTCTCCACTTTCAAAAGGCTGGGAATTGGAGAAATGAAAAAGACCAAGATGACCCTTCAACTGGCGGATGGTTCGGTAGCTTACCCAAGCGGAGTGGTGGAGGATGTTATCATCAAAGTGGAACACTTATACTTCCCATGCGATTTTGTCATTTGGACATCGAAGAGAACTCGACTACACCCTCATCCTTGGACGACCTTTCCTTGCCACAGCCATGTGCACATATGGGTAGCCCGGGGGATAATCACCCTTCAAGCTTATAATGAAAAGCTGGAGTTTGCATCAGGAAGGTCTCCAGATAACAAATCCAAAGATCTCAAGTTTGTGCGGGACACTCAATCACCATCATCCCCACTTCTCTTTGTCACCCTTCCTGACGGAATGTCCATTACGGAGATACCACCACCAATCCCTGATGAAAAGCGGGATAAGAAAAGAAAACATGCGTCCAGGTGGACACTCAAAAATACCATCGAGTCATGTTTTGGATCTCCTCCTCATAACCACCCCTCAGGTTTGATTTAACCAAAACGTCTAGCCAAAGACGTTAAACAAGGGCAGCTTTGAGGAAGGCAACCCGGATGAACTTTTCTTTTATTTGCTTTTATGCTATTTTAATAATCAGGTTCTCTTTACATTTTATTTTTGCTAACTTTTAACCCAGTTTGTAGTATGGTTGCTTCTAGTGTCTTATGCAGGTACAACTTCATATCTACACCGCAACCAAGCTACGCTACTTGAGGCTGAAGCTCAAGTGTGGGGGAACTCCTTTAGACGCAAGCAAAATAATCTCAGGGAGTACCAATTTCTTTAATTATGCTTTTATTTTAATAAAATCTGCTCTGAATTGAGGTTCTGTGCTAAAATGTTTATTTGTGACCTTTGTGTTCTCTCTATTTTATCTACTTACCGAAAAGGTCTTCTGAAACCTTCCCTTGTTTTTCTGGTGAACAATGAGGACATTGTTAAATTTAAGTGTGGGGGAGTGTGCCCTTTTCAGTGGAATTTTGTGCTAAAATGTTTAATCTCTCTCCTTATCATGCGTTTATCCAAATTCAATATCGTGGACCCTTTTATATGTGGGTTGTTCTCTTTATGAATAAATACTGTTATGAATTGTGGGATAAATGGTACAAAATTTTTCATTTTGATTGCTTTTGAGGAGCATTTTTATGCGGTGTGACCAAATGATCTGAAATGGTTGGATTTTTATTACTCAGGGGTTCTTTCTGTCTTCTCACTTAGGGATTGCTAAGGCGTGCTTCTCTGAAAAAAAATATAATAAATAAGGGACTTGCGAGACACCATTGGTAACCAACAAAGAGAGTGGAGTGTTCTTAAAATAAAAAGGCTTGACGCCTAATATTATTCTCTCATCTCTTATGCAAAAGTGAAACAAATGCATAAATCTATTTTTTCCTTTTGTTTTCTCCTCAAATGCCCATTCTTGAGAGAAGTTGGCCGTGGTAAAAGTTCTCAAAGTCACCTAAACTAAGAAGCATTGAAGTACTCCGGATCATACCCCGAAACGCTATATTTTATTTTTACCCTGAGTACACCTGTGTCACCAGTAGGTGATGATTCACACTACTCAAAAAGTTTAAGATCACTTTTCACTTCTTTATCCTACCCTTCATAATAATATTTGTTAATATTGAGCATTCCCTACTTGCTTGGGTACATGGTTTTGCTTGAGGACAAGCAAAAGGTAAGTGTGGGGGCGTGATAAGTATCCAAATGAGCATTTTTATGGGTGTATTTCATATATTATATCAGCACTTTTCTTGCTCATTTCTCCACTTTGCTTTGTTTTCCTTTAGTTTATGTTTTATTTGTTATCTCACAAGTTTATTGGTTAAACATGAAGAAAACCAAGCTAGGAGCAAATTACACGAAGAGACGAACGCATGGGCGCAAACGGATCTTAAAACGGAGCTGAAACGAATATTTTAGAAGCAAACCAATTTTCCTTCGAACCATACTGGTCCGAACCAGTGGTTCGGACAATGCAACTACACGTCCGTGTCTTGTCCGCTCAAACAGGGCCGGACAAGGACAAATGCGTCCGGGTCTTGTCCGCTCAACTAGGGCCGGACAGGGCAATTGTGTCCGAGGAAAGAAGCACGGACAAGGGGCGGACAGGACTTGTGTCCGTGTCTGGTCCGGGAAAATAAAGCCGGACGTGAATCAAGTCCGTGGCCTGTCCGTGGATAAAAGGCCGGACAAAAATAAGACGTCCGGGGAAATAAGCAAGGACATAAACGCGGACGTCTCTAAATTAACGCGGCAGACTTCGGTGCTGTTTATCTTCTTCGTTGCGGCGCCTACAGACATATCTATCTACCCGATCGGCAATATCAGGCGCCTGCCGACAGTCCTGTAAATCCTCACGCGTTCAGCAGCCCCAATCCATTCCTTAAATCCCTCACGCATGGCTCCAGCTCTGTCTCCAATCAACCTCTCCTCTGCTTCTATATAAACCCAATCCTCCCTTCTATAATCCATCGCTCAGCCACACATACGACGGGAGACTGAAGAAATCATTCACCTCACTCCACCATTCTCTTCCATTCATTTTCTCCCATAACACCACACGACTTCATACTCACGTACTCAACAAGAACAAAAGAAATAGAAGAGAGGCAGCAGAAGTGAGAGCGAGTGCAGACCCGTTCTTTCCCTGAAATAATGGCTAAATCTATCTTTGCTATCTTTTCCTTTACGTTAATGTCTGAGTAATTTTCATTTGTATCCTAGGATGGGGTTTGATCCAAATATTACTTAAATAAATGTTTTTCACCTGTCTCACTTAGTAAACTTGCTTTAATTCCTTTCAACAAATATTGTTAAATGCTTTACCTGACAAACTACTGCATTTTTATGGTAACTATCAACACATGGTTTTGAGATAGTCAAAGTACCACAAAGGAATAAACCTTGATATTTACACTCCGGATTGAGCAGGAAAATACCAAGGCTATTACTAAGAGTTCGTAACTGACACCTATTAACTCTAATAGACAATAAATAATTGAGACAAGGTTATAAGTTTGCTTAGGTAATTTAGGCAATTCCCCGCTATCCTAGGATACCTTTTCCATCCACATCAACTAATTCACCTTATTTTACTGTTTTTATTATATTTGCACTGATCCTAAAACAAATCAAGTTTGCCTCCGGCTAAACCCCCTTTTTACTGTTTTTATTAACTACCAAGACTAGGATAATTGAACAATTTCCCTGTGGATACGACACTTGTTTTACTACTCCGTCTAGGTGCACTTGACTATTAGTTTGCTATAAATCTATATTTATTATAGTGTAGATTTTATTCCAGGATGGTCTTCCCTTCAAAACGAGCTACATCCATGGAAGTCAAATGTGGAGTTTGAAGATTTTGAGAAATGGAAAAGAAACTCCAAGATGAGGGGAGCAAGATGGTGTATTTATTTTGTTGTTTTGACTTTGTTTAGGGCTTGAAAATGGAAGAAGAAATCTTGAGCTGGTGAAGGTTTAAGAAATTGCCATTGTTGGGTGCTGGGAGAAAGAAGAGTGCTGGGAGGAAGGAGAGTGCTGGGAGAGAGGCAGGAAATCGTGAGAGAGCAAGAGAAATGGGAATGGAAGAGCACTAGTGGAAAAAATGTTTTTAACCACGGTTATTTTACTTATATACCACGGTTAGGAACCGTGGTTTATGCTCCCGTCGCATATAGAAAATTGTCTATATACCACGGTTGATAACCGTGGTATAAAAGTAGACTATATACCACGGTTTGCTAAGACCATCGTTTAAGACCGTTTTTGGACGCGGTCCTCAACGATTTTAAACCACGGTTAAGGAGAGAACCGTGGTATAAAGTCCTTTTATATGACGGTTAAAGGTCAAAACCGTGGTTTATGATCTATAAAATCAACGAATAAACCACGGTTATACTTATAACCGTGGTTTATAGTCTATGAAAATTTTCAAAATCGCCGGCGATTTAAAAGCACCGCTTCGCAGATATCAAACACAGCACAGAAGAGAATGAAGAGGCTAGAACATGTGTGTTCCTTGTTTGCGATTTATGGTTGCAAAATAATGAGTGAAGAATGGCGTAGTATGTTCCTTGTTCGCGGTGGGTTGCGAAATTACCGTGAAGTTGAAGAGAATGAAGAACGGAGGCGTAGGTCATGTACCTTGTTCGCCGGTTATGTTGCGAAAATTACAGTGAGAATGAGTGAGTGAGGGCGAGCATGTTCCTTGATCGCAAGTGTAAGCTGCAAAAATTACCGAAAAACAAGAGAATGAGTGAGGAAGAGCATGTTCCTTGTTCGCGATTTAGGATTGCAAAAATTACCGTGAGCTAGTTGAAGAGAATGAAGAATAGTTGCAGAGCATGTTCGTCGGTTTGGGTTCCAAAATTATCGTGAGGTTGAAGAGAATGAAGAAGAGTTGCAGAGCTCGTCGGTTTGGGTTCCAAAATTACCGTGACATTGAAGAGAATGAAGAAGAAGTCGACATATATGAGAATAGAGAAAAGCGCCGCGTTAAATTTTGGCCGAAAATTAAAATTCCCGCCTAGATTATATACCACGTTGATCAAAAAACCGTGGTTTAATATAGCAAGATGGGCAATATAAATGACGGTTGCCTAGGAACCGTGGTATATAGTACCCTATATACGACGGTTCTTGAAGAACCGTGGTATTTCACTCCGGCATGTACTATATACCACGGTTCCCCTGAAAACCGTGGTATATAACTAACCTATATACGACGGTTCCGGAAAAACCGTGGTATATGCGCTCTGGTATGCACCTTAAATGACGGTTTCTATTAAAACCGTGGTTTATAAACTTTAAACCACGGTTTTCCATTTAACCGTGGTTTAAACGCCGTCATTAAAAGTATTTT
>CM041778.1:39614813-40114694 GCA_023374045.1 Limonium bicolor
GTGAAGGTAAACCAGAACTCCTAACGGTCCCTCTGCTTTACCATTCTTCCTTTTTCAATCCTAAGTTTTAACTACGACGTAATCTCCATCCTTGGATCAGTAGCCCAAACACCTGCCTGCTCTCTACATTCCCGATTGGTGTGGTTAAGCTTGCGCACCAGAACACCCTGATAATCCACAAGGTAAGAAAAGGAGTTTCAGTTATTGCGATCTCCTCCATTCTACCTTCTTGTGTACAGAAGCTATAGCCTGTAACTTCTTCTTCTGTCTTCTTCGTTCTAGTAAGTCAAGTCCCCTTGCTGGTATCATTTTGAGACCGAACAAAAAGCCCAGTCAACTAGCCTCTGATCAAGGTAAGGAGATCTACCAAAGAGCAAGATTTGTATTCCCATAATGGTTACCGAAACTAGAACAAGTAACTGAGTATAGCTTGTGGTTTCTGTCTAACTGAAAGGCAACCTTGGAGAGCTTACAATCGTGCCAAGAACTACCAAGGGCAACAACCAACATGAGAAGGTGAGTCATTCGTAAACAAAGCTAGTAACCAGAAACTAAACTGGCTGTCAAGTTTCTGTGTTATCCACGGGCCTGTAACTCCTGTTTCGATTGTGAATCTCTAAAAAAAAACAACAGTGCATGATTAATGTGGAGTCAAGAATTTATTTAAAACCTTATGGAGGCACTTGTCTAGCCTTTAATGTATGGGAACCCTTTTTAAGAGAAAGAAAAACTAAACTAATCCATCGGTTGATTTGACATAACAGAAGAATCTGTAGCAGTCCCACCTTCCTTTTTCAATCATACCAGTTCTGTATCACAGATTTCTGAGGGTGAGTTCTTACTTTGTTGAGTAGCCTTGAGTTATTAATACACTATAATCTTAGTATGCACCTGACTAAGCCTCTCTACGTGAGAGAATTGAAGTAGGGAAATAAAGAAAAACAGATCCTAACTCGAATAAAAACAGGAGACCAGATGTAACAATTATGCTTCTGTATCTGGGGTGATTTTCAACTATTGTGGAGCTTGTGTGTGTGTGTGTGTCTACATTACAGAAGTAGTGTGTGGACAGTAAGGGGCAACATTAAAACTAAAGACCCAGTACAATACATCATTACGTAGGTTAGTAATAAAGGGGAAACTGGAAAGAAAACAAGGACTGAGAATTCTCAGAAAAACAGAAGGAGTTATCAGGGTCGATGTTTCAGTTAGTTTGAGGTTTCTGTATTTCTGTACAACAGACTTGTGAGTTGAGTAAATGAATTTAAACCATTCTAACACACTCAGGTATGGATAGGAACACTTGGAAGAATATGAACCCAACCTGTTACATTAACCGAGGAAAGAAAGAGAAAAAAAAACAAAGAGAACAGCAGTTTTAGATGCTTCAGTCTGTTTCAGTTTCAAATTATGTATAAAGGATTTTCTGGAACATAGCCTTGTGTCCTTGGGTGTAGTTTGAGTCAAACACTGAATAGACTACCTAAACATGTGGGGAAGACTAAGAAAAAAGTTAGATAACAGAAAACAAGCAACATGAAAGTACTTATAACAGTTGCAGTTTCTGTTGCAGATTTCCTTTTTGTTGTTCTTTCGTTTCTGTATATTAATCTATCAAGAGTTTAAACCTCATAGTGTTGAATCTGTGTTGAGGATTTGGACTATACTCAGGTATTTATTTTGATAGCAAATCAACCTAGGGAAAATTCAAATCTGAATCGTGAGTAAACTGCAGATTTCTAGGGAAGTTATCAGGTTATGGTTTCGGTGTTGATATTCTTTTTGACAGTTCTATCTGGTTCCTGTTAGATGAATTCAGAGATGTTAGCTTCATTGTCTTGAGTGGTTTTTGAAGTTTAAATCATTCCTAACACCATCGTCTAGTAGAGTAGAAGCTGGAGAGGTTAAGAACCCACTAGGGATCAGATGAAATGTAACAAAAAGGGGTACAGGTAGCAGTTCTGTTGTCTGTTTATTTATCTGTTCCAGATTTTCAAGACTTCTGTGGTGTAGGTAATATTGGTAGCTCTAATTGAATGTCTTGGACTGTTCAAATAAACTAGAACTATACTAAGGCTCCTAACTAAGGGCATAGAAGACTGGGGAAATAAGAACTGAGATTAAAATCTGAAATGGAAAATAGAGCAAAACTGAAACATGTCTCAGTTTCATTAGTATTGGAGACTAGCTCCAGGTTTCAGTGGTTGAGATCTCTGTATCTGTAACAAGTGTATAGATTTTTGTTTGAGTTTAAAGCTTGATTGAGTACTTGGGTAGCTGGGCAAATTACTTGGGAAGAATTAATGATCAGAAACGCAAACCAACAGAGAGAAAAGAAAAGGAAGGAAAGTTTC
This sequence comes from Limonium bicolor, assembly GCA_023374045.1. Taxonomy (NCBI): domain Eukaryota; kingdom Viridiplantae; phylum Streptophyta; class Magnoliopsida; order Caryophyllales; family Plumbaginaceae; genus Limonium; species Limonium bicolor. Next base: position 39,617,168 of record CM041778.1, read on the forward strand.
ATCTATTGCAGTTTTCAGATTCTGAAGTTTTGGTTCAGTAAACACAACTTCAGTAGCATCAGTGAGATTGATTTAGGATTTTCTTAAGTATAAAGTTTTAGTAAAACATTACTCAGTGGGTAACGGATTAGGAGGAGTGTAGCTCAGTGTAGAAAGCAGACAGAGAAGATGACAAGAGCATATACCAGTTTCTGATTTCTAATTACAGTTTCAGAAACTTTCTGTTTCTGTATAAAACGTACAGAGAGCATAAGGGAATGACTTTGGGTGGTTCAAGAACTTAAAACCATGTTAAACCACTTAACTAAGTATGTAAGCACATCGGTAAGAAAGAAAAAAAAACAAATTGTAAACCAACTGTGGATAAACAGAAGGAAAACAGATAAGAACACTTATCAGTGTAGAATTCAATTTCTGCCATTCTGATCTTTTCTGTATAACAATCTTTGAGGAGTCAAAACATTGTGGTGGTGGATTTGTTTTTGGGTCGAAACTGTACTAAGATACTTATTTAAACAGATAAGTAAACTAGGGGAAACTCATACCAGAATCGTAAACAAACTACAAATACAAGAGAAGTTATCAAGTGATGGTTTTCCAGTTTTACAGTTTTTTTTACAGTTTCTAGTCTCTGTAAAATGAGGTTCAAAGATGATAAGATCATTGCTTTAAGTTGTCTTTAAGCTCAAATCCTTTCCAATACACTCATCTAGTGATATAAAAGTTTTGAGAGGTTTGGAAACCGATCATCAAACTAAATAAAGACTTGAAGAAGGAATACATAAACAATGTTTTCAGTTTTCAGGAACTTAGCTGTCTCTGTATATGAGTGAGACAGATTGTTTGAAAGTGTTGGAGAGAGTTACTAATGAACCCAGAATACACCTAGGAGAGGGAAGTAGACTGGCACATTCATTGGGAACCGTAGGGTAAACTGAATAATCCAAACAGGAACAATAAAGAAGAGATACACTAATATTGTCTCAAAATTTTCCTTAACGAGTTCCTCCTGTTGAACTGAATTACAGAAGGGGGTTAGGTTGTGATACAGTCTTAAATTTTATAATCTATGAGAAATATGGTGGGATGGTAGTTTTGAGACTTGAAAGGAATGGAATCTGATATGTACATATAATCCCGGTAACTAGAGCAAGAGGTTATCAAACTTTGGGTTATATTATACCACAAGGTTTTAATGTTATTAAGTTAGAGTCTCACAACATATTATAGGTTATGTGGAAGTTTTGTGAGTAATAAAAATATAGGATAAAGGAACTCAAATGTGGCACATGTGTATGTTATTTTCAACACATTCCTAAGTGGCCAATACCCCGTGTTATAAAGTCTAGTGACACATAAAATGTCGTACCATATAATATTATGGAACTAATATAACACAAATAATATCATGTGGCTAAGGATATAGCTATTCAAGTTGTTATGCCAAATGCATACACACATGAATAAACACTTACCAAGAAATAAAGTTATACACTATAGTTATAACGATATAAAATACTAAGGTTAGTATAGGACTTTGGTTTGATAAATAAACCCTAGCGAAGTATCATAAGTGTATAACGTAAGGTTTCATGCTCTAATGTAAACCGAGAATTAACTCACGCAACGCGTAAGGAGTTATCAAATATTAATAACGATACTTTAACTAGTAACAAATGTTAAGTCTGGGGACATAGTACTAGGATTTCAAACATTATTCGGGAATACCGAATTGTGCGGTCATGTGGATTGACGCTTAGTGTTCCTTGTATTACTAGATCACACTTCCGACGTACGCGCCCGAAAGCTCTAGTGGTCTGCACGGCACGAATCTAGACTACGGTGTACGGTATGTAAAGGGATTTGATCCGGGTTGTCCTGAGGAATTCCTCGGGCTCGGATTTGTTTGATAAATAACTTGTGTGTATGTATGTATGTGATTTATGTGTGTGATGTGTAGTTATGTTCACTGCATTATTTATTTATGCACGAACGTCCTATGGGACTAATACTACGTCGACTATAGATCGACTTATATAAAACTACATATGCGAAATGTGTGTTGTGACCACTATTGTCTGACCTAATATGCTAAGTATTATAAGTATGTAGTTATAACCTAAGTAAAATACTTAGGAACGGGACACGACATTGTCGGTCTCTAGAGCTTTGACTCGAACGTGAATGTTACCTAGAATAATTCTAGGCATGCGTAAGACCCATAGGGCAGCCAACAAACTAAGTGATGTACTCCATAACTAAAACTGTAACTGACTATCTAACTAACAAAGCTAACAGTGGAGTGTGAATGAATGTGATGATGTACCTTAATCCAGACAGTCACTGGCTGCTGGTCGCGCGTAGAGATCTCTTGGGTTATCCCGTATCGGGTTTTACCCTAGTGAATCCTGTTCGAGCCTAGATAGATCGACAGGCGGAGTGTGCTACCGTTGGCACCAGGCCCTTGGCCACCTAAATGGACGCCTTTACAAAGGCAAAGTGAATTAGTCCCAGAGTCTTCGGATGATCAGGGCAGTGAGCACCTTGTGTGTACGTGGGACTACTGTCCAAGTGAATATATTTCGGGTTGTCCTAATTGACGCCCGACAGTGCTAACCCAACTAATAATATGTGAGGGCCCGGGGGGGGGGGGGCGAATGTTGTACAGTGCTAACTAAAACTAATGATATGTGAAGGCCCGGAGGGCCGAGTGATGTACTATGTGATGATGTTAACATACGATGAATGAGTTCTCAATGCCATTGGATTGTGTGATGCATGACAGTAATGTGCATATCCATATATGACTGTTTGGATTGGATGAATGATTATATAATCATGCATGTTGTTACAGTATTTATCATATCTGTAAAATGACAAAGCATGAAATCAATCTAATATCAAGACGGTTAAAAATGACAAGTGACCAATAGGGTCCAGATCCGGCATACTCAGCGTCTATCGCTGATACTACACTTATTATGCAGGTTGCTGAAAACATTGAAGCCGAAGTGCGGGATTGGGTAGTTAGGACAATGTTGATTTTGGATTTACCGTTCATACCTCGTTATGTATTAAATGATTTCACTGGAAAGGGGTTGTAAGACTTGGAATATGTTTAGATGCTCACAGTAGTTGTGCTTTTGATACTTAGATAGAAATGTAGGTGGTATCTCGTCGTCACTGCGGATTGTATTTTTTTATGTTTAATTTTGTAAGATGTTGTACTGCTACATCACTCGTATGGGCGAGTGGTGGCAAGTAACACCCATGTGAGTTCTATCACTGTAATCACTTCCGCTGTGAGACGCCTTTATTTCCTGTTCACGTGAGCGACTATTACGTAATTGTTATGAGGGGTGTTACAATCACTACCCCGACAACGACCCCAACAGCTAGACCATCTTCAAGGCCAACAGTAATGGGATGAGCTGAATTCGACTCAAGCGAGACTAGGTGTAGCCTTACCACTCATGCATTGTATCAAAAAACAAAACAAAAACAAAAAAAAAACATTCCGTCAACCATCCCCATTCATCATTTTCAGCATCTCATGCATCCTATACATAGTAATTCCATATTACCACAATACATCGCATGGTAGACAATCGCATTTGCATACTCCCATATCGAAATGACATCTTCGAGAAAATCTTAAGAGATTAATTAAACAAAATGCTTGAATCACTGAACTCTCGACCCGTCAATTCACACAAAGGTTTGATCAAAATCAGCACCACAACAAAGTGAGTAGCGTGCGAAAAGCGGTATTTTCCCTTGAATTTCAAATGAGGGTGTTGGACAATCCGATGAGCGATAAGGGAAGGTAAAGAGATCCCATGGAGGTAAAACCACGAGCGACATGTGTATTCCTTCAGCACATTGAGAGGCACAACTCGTAGTGAGATCGATGTCGATAAACAAGATATGAACGGTGATTCATGCAAAGATTCGAGAATAGTAAGAAAACAATCATTGACTAATGTGAATGACGAGGCACTTAGGAACAAAATCTCCACAAAACAAAAAGCTTTGACTGCCCTGCACGTAATCTTTAGTGAGCCCCGCTGAGCCTTCCAAGATAAACCTTTTTGTGCGAACTCCATAATATGCCAATCTACACATACACTTACCTACCCTTGCAATAGAGGATCTCAAAAGAGCCAGAGCCATGGCCCCTCCCCACCATCTTTCACAAGAACAACAAACAAAAATGTCCATAGAAATCAGTGAGTCAATGCAACTCCAAAGTCAAACACCGAAAAGAACTCCGAAAATGTTCAAGAAGATCGATGAGTCAATGCAACTCTAAAGATGAAAGCCAAAATACAAAGCAGAGAATGTTTGAGAAAGTTGATGAGCCAAACGCAATTTCAAAAACGCAAAAATGAGAAGAAAATTCAAGTCGTACACCAGAAGAGGAAAAGGAGATATCCAAACCAAAAGGACCAATGATGTCCCAAAGAAACTGATAAGGGGTAATCAAAACCCGTCTAATCATTCCACCCATGACAAAGGTGAAACATGTCCTCCATTGCACAAAAGCTCCACAATTCCCAAATAAATCCTCCAATCCCATGTGACATACATCATACCCCTCAGCCCCGTTATAACCCAATAAAAGACCTCTGACTCGTTAGTTGATGAGCGTTAACTGAAAGTATCGGATCTGAAACATGAATCATAAGCTTCGTACTTGTTATCAACATGTCCCGTCTTTCCGAAGGGACCATGAGCGAATGAGTGCGACCTTATCTCACAAGGTCTTCAGAGTGCGAGTGACTCATTGATTAAAGCACCACACATAAACAGCCTACCCCGTTGCAGGTGAGGAATTTGTAAGGATCGGAAAGTCCAAAACCTCGAAAGAAATTCTTAGGGAAATACTGCTCCGACCATCGAGAGCATCATCACGGCATTAGCACACACAAACACATACTCACGAGAGATTAACCCGCATCCCTCCATGAGAGGAAAGTGATTCACACATTCCAGTTCAACAATCACTCAAGATCGAACCGAAGATGTCTTATATTCATAAATCTCATAGTAATAGAGATAGAATCATACCTTCTTTTCAAAAAACGCATATGCATTTTGCATCTCTTCTAGTAGTTAGCATTTGCATGCATCATAACCACTTCATTTTCAACATCCGACTGGTAAGAACCATGCCTAGTCTCGTGGAAGGTCGACTTTAGTTTCCTACTATCGAAGCTCAACTCAAATAAAAAGAAATCAAAACTGAGGCCGTCCGGAGCCATACGACGATCTTCCCGGAGCCATCCAGCGTCATCGGGCCTCATCAACACCATATCCAAAACCAAACTAGAGCCATGCGAGAGCCATCCTCAAGCATTAAGACCGTCATAGAGACCTTAGGACTACACAGGAGCCATTTCATCACCGGGGTCTTGCCTACACAGTTTCGAACTACGTATGGTCTGATCTCAATACGAAATTGAGTACGTAGGCAGCCCGCTCAGGGTGCGACCACCTCACAGGCGAAAGTTCCCCGTTTTCCTCGTCATCACCAATGGAGCCATCCCGTAGCCTCCCAAGAGCCATCCCGAGCTATTTCGGAGCCATCAATCTGAAGCCTTAACCAACCATACCAAAGCCATTCATCTACAAAAAAGAAGACTGTCAACCACATCAAAATACGTCAAACACAACACAATCCACCAATCACATCAACCCACCATTCGACTCAAAATCCAAAACAAATCGAAACCCACCAACCATCCCGAAAATCTCAATCCAAACCGAAACCTATCAACCATCATAGAGTCGTTGCTCACAAGGGAGTCACATATCAAACCGGAGCCATCTGATCGCACTGGAGCCATCCAATCACATCAGAGTCATCTGAATATACCAAAGTCATCCAGTCATATCAAGACCATCCAGTCCCCAAAGTCACTCCTTCACAAAACCATCCTTTCAAAAACGACCACAAAATCACAAAACCAAAACAAAAACTCAGGAGCCATACTGGAGCCATCTCGAAACTCCGGAGCCAAGAGTCCTACCAAATCCCGAAACTATAATGCACATCAGGCGAGACTGTCAAAACAAAACCGAAACACAAGTCCCACACTGACAAAGTCAAGGGCCAATTCAACAGACGACATTTGTCTATCACATCCCTCACAAAACAACCGAAAAACATCCAATCCCGGATCATTCCACAATCAAGGTCATCCTCAAATTAATCTACCACCACAAACAACTTCAGATCAAACTTTCACCACAGCAAGTTTCGTACAACTCAATCAAAGTATTATAGGCCCGTCATAAGTCCTATAGCTAGATGTCAAGAGGTCTAGTTGAGGCCCGTCATAAGTCCTCGTACTTTCAATTGCATTCTAGGCCCGTCATAAGTCCTAGAGCTAGACACCGAGTTCTAGTTGAGGCCGTCATTAGTCCTCATGCATAACCCTTATTCCGATTGTATTCTAGGCCCGTCATTAGTCCTAGAGCTAACACCGAGATCTAGTTGAGGCCCGTCATTAGTCCTCATACATTTCGAAGATGCATTCTAGGCCCGTCATAAGTCCTAGAGCTAGACACCGAGTTCTAGTTGAGGCCCGTCATTAGTCCTCATGCATAACCCTTATTCCGATTGTATTCTAGGCCCGTCATTAGTCCTAGAGCTAGACACCGAGATCTAGTTGAGGCCCGTCATTAGTCCTCATACATTTCGAAGATGCATTCTAGGCCCGTCATAAGTCCTACAGCTAGACACCGAGTTCTAGTTGAGGCCCGTCATTAGTCCTCATGCATAACCCTTATTCCGATTGTATTCTAGGCCCGTCATTAGTCCTAGAGCTAGACACCGAGATCTAGTTGACGCCCGTCATTAGCCCTCATACATTTCGAAGATGCATTCTAGGCCCGTCATAAGTCCTAGAGCTAGACACCGAGTTCTAGTTGAGGCCCGTCATTAGTCCTCATGCATAACCAATATACCGATTGTATTCTAGGCCCGTCGTTAGTCCTAGAGCTAGACACCGAGATCTAGTTGAGGCCCGTCATTAGTCCTCATACATTTCGAAGATGCATTCTAGGCCCGTCATAAGTCCTAGAGCTAGACATTGAGTTCTAGTTGAGGCCCGTCATTAGTCCTCATGCATAGGTTGTTTGATCGTATTCTAGGCCCATCATTAGTCCTAGAGCTAGACACCGAGATCTAGTTGAGGCCCGTCATTAGTCCTCATACCATCAATCACCGCAATTTGGGCCCGTCATAAGTCCCCGTGCACCCGCATTCATAAGAACAGACCATAAACCACAGTGAGAATTTTTGGCGTCCCGTCAACCTTGATCCAATTCTGCAAGGGCTTGCAGAATTGAATCAAGGGGAGCCATCTGTAGACACCAAAAATTCTCACCCCATAAAGCAAATTCTGAAATAATAAGAGGGGTCATCGCCTTTCTTTTTTCAAAACATATTAGCATGCATGCTAAAACGAAACCATCATTTTATATAATCTTTTTCAAAGCATTTCAAAAAAAAAAAAAACACAATTCTTCGAAAATGAATTTCCATCGACAGTCCAGTTTCAAGGTCGTCCTTTTTTGTTTATTCACTTATTTTACTATCTTATTTTGCTTTGTTTATATTCTATTTATTTATTTTATTTTTATTCATCTATACACCTTTTCTTATTTTTATTTTATTTTATTCTATCATTAACATTGGTATTTTTATTATCATTTCATTTCACTTCTATTTAGACACTTTTATTTTCATCCTACGAACCCAATCCACACTTAGTTGAACTCCAGCCTAGCCCAGACCCTTAAACCATTCCAGCCCCTAATATTGGACCTACAGCCCAAACAAAAACTCAAGCCCATGCAAAAACCTAGAACCCACCCTTTTCTCATTATAAGACAACAAGAAAACCTACAGTAAAAGGGGGATTCCATCACGCATTCATTCCCGGATGATGGTCCGATGTAGCGGCCACCACCTTCTTCTCGGTCGATCACTTATTCACCCAGCTTGGAGTCTTCAATTCTTCCTACCCTGCAGACCGAAGAATCACCCCCATCTTCTTCTTCTTTCACACACTTTCATTCTCCCAAAACCTAAATTAATCTTCTACAACACGGCCACGTCCTAACCGAAGAAGCCAGCTGACCAACACGTAGAGGACGGTTTTGAATATTCTCTGAAACTTTCATTCTCTCCAACCTTGCCATAGAACTCCCGAAGCGATCAGAAGGAGAGCCTCCTCTATCCTCTCTAAAACCTCCATCCGCATCAAAAAAACAAGACTCAAAAACCCCCTCGAAGTCTCCAGTTCCCCTCTGCTTTCGAATCTCGAAACAAAAACACCCATGTTCCACCTCCTTGTGCATCTTCTTCACGATCGATAACTCTGCAACCCAGGTGGCGAAATGAAACCCCATGCTCCCACCTCAATCTTCACGACCAAACTGGTGAACAACGAGTAAATCTGCCCCGGCCCTCTCCATTTCTCCACCCCGACGGTACTTCCACAACCTACCTCGCGAACTAGGAACAACCGGTTCTACATTGCTTCTTTCTTTTACACTGCACACGAACTCTGTACAAACCCAAACCCACCGAGGGTTCATGGTCCGTGGGTTTCTGGGTTACTCATACTGGGAGTTATTTCTGGCTTTTCTTCTTTTACTATACCAAGTACTTCATTTTTTTTTTCTAAATTTATTTCTCCTTCTGAGGACGATGTCGAGCTTTCTATCACTCTGAGCTCTAGTTGGAAGTTCTTGACCTCTCTAATCCCAAGTGGTAATGTCCAGTTCATCCGGACTTGGTTGCTTCTTCGACGACGTTTCTGTCGATCCCTTTCAGGTTGTAATCCTGTTGCTGACAAATTTCTTTCTGGTGCCTATGTTTCATCCTCTTGTCTCGTGCCTGAATTTAACTTTTGGTGCTTGTTGCTGGCTTTGAACTGGATTCGGGTACCTAATCGTTGATGAATTTCTACGGTTTGGCATGGGTGATTGTCGAAATAATCTGGATTTATTTTGTTTGTTGATTACTTTACTGTAATATGTGGCTTCTGGACATAATTCGCTACACGCTTTGCTGACCCACATCAATCTACTTCGCGTTGGATTTCTACATGAGGCAGGACCAGTCTGTTTAAGTTCTAGTTTGGCATCCTTTCTGTCGGTTTCGGTCGTTCGAGGTGCTCTTGGTTATTGATCTTGAATTGTTGGAATCTTGAGCCGGGATACATTTCAAGCTATGTCCGGTCTTTGATTGCTCATTACGCATTATACTCATTTCACCCATTTGTGTTTCATGAATTTGACCGAGGTACATATATTGGACATGTGGGGATGATCTGGGCTGTGCGGGCCGGACCTATGCTTCGACTTGGGACCATGAGATTACTGTATCTATTGCGCCTCGGGCCTGTTCTCTCATGGGTTTAGAAACCCGACTGGTCGGTTATTCCTGATTACAAGTCGATAAATTGTTCATGTGCCTAGCTGGATATATGCCCTGTGCGGATAGTTATTTGATATGGAACTGAACTATTTGTAATATTAATCGTCCCCTTTGCACACTGATATGGATTTTGACATTATCTTGCTTTTAGCTGTTTTAATCTTTTGACATGATTTTTCGCATCAATTTGAGACTTGTTAGTTTTTGTTTCTTCAACGCTTGAAGTTTGGAAGATTCGCTTCATTGCTTGGTGATTTATTGCCTTGTTGTTTATACTATACGGTTTATCATCTATTGTTCTTTTCGTTTTGATAGAACTGTTAATCCTAGACTGCCTTTTAGGTCACCCATTTATTATGATAAGTTAGGGGATACCCCACAGCTAGCTCATTTCTATTTGCTTTGTGGGGACCCATATCCCTTAAACTTTGAGGATCTATTTTAAGCCATTGAAGGTACCTCACAACTAGCTCATTTTTATTTGCTTTGTGGGGAACAATACTTAGTTCCACACTTGTAAAGCCTATCCCAAACCACCCTCTAATTTACTAAAAAACTTTACCCCCCAAAAAAAAAGAAGAGAATTCGAATCCAAAATCAAATCTGATCCCAAAGTCCAATTTCAATTTAAAGCCCATTTCAAGGCCCAATTCGAAGCAAAAATCAATAAGGCCCAATTGGACCTAAATTAGAACTCAAGTTTGGCCCAAATCAAATGAGGCCATCTTTGACCCATTTCTAAAATGGCCATTCAAACCACCTCAAATCAAAAGCCCAAACCGTTTCAAATCTAATTCCAAGGCCCATCAGGCTCAAAAGCCTAAGACCAAGATTAGGCCAAAAATCAAGTCAAGCCCAACATGAATTCAAAAGCCCACTTGGCCAACTAAGCCCATTCGGCCCACTAAACCCATTCGGCCCATCAAGCCCATTCGGTCCAACTTTGACCAATCCAAACTTTGACTTGGCCTAACTTTGACCAACCTGAACTTTGACTCGGCCCAACTTTGACCAACCTGACCTTTGACTTTGACTCGGTCCAACTTTGATTGACCCCACTTTGACCTTGAACTGGTCCAACTTTGACCTTGACCCAACTTTGACTTGGTCCAACTTTGACCAATCTGAACTTTGACTTTGACCAATCTCAACTTTGACCCAGTCTAACTTTGACCCGATTCGTTTTTCAACACCAACCCGAATTTAAATCAACCCAACTCATTTCAATTCAGTCCAATTCCATTCAACTCGAATTCAATTCATCCAATTCAAACTCAACTTGTAAATCCTGTTCAAATTTCAAACTCAAAAATCTCTCTCCTCAGATTTCAACAATCATTTTATTCAAACTTCATTAAGTTTTCAAAAGAAACCATTTTGTGGAATTTTAAAGGAAAAACTCTTCTCACACCACAGAAAACTCTTCTCAAACGCAGAAAGTTCTTCTCACATATACAGAAAGTTTTCTCCTAAAATCATTTCTCAAAATCAGCGTTTTTTCATCGAGAATTCCGAACAACTTCACAAGTTTCCTAACTTAGTTTTCAAACCCAAAATAAATTGTTTTCGGGGAACATAGGATGTCTAACACCTTCAAAGAACTTTTCTCTCCTAGTTAGACATTACTTGTTTCTCCTCCAAATAAAAATCCGGGGCGGGGCATTGGGGTCATAACATCCCTTGTCGCAGTCTGGATCTCTTTAGGCGGGGCATTCGGGTGACAAATCTCCCTAATTGCAGCCTAGATTTTTACAAGGCGGGTGCTAGGGATGTAACTGCCTTCCTTCTTTAACTCCCTTCCTAGCCGATTTTAGAATCGTCTCACTCCCTCCGCTCGATTTCAATGTTTTCGTTTTTTTTCGATTTTAAAACCCGGGAGTTAAGAGTATATTAGGTGTTCCACGGGTTCGACCGACATCATTCATGGTTTCTTCTCTGGATCTTCTTTTTCGATTTCTATTAGGGTTCGACAGAAATCTCATTCATGGTGCCCATCTTTTCGACATTGCCATCTTTCGAGCCTCACTTACCATCAATAAGTGTCGTGTTCGAGGGGGTACATAGGGTAATCCCTTGGGATTATCCGCCCTTTTACAACAAAAAACTGAAAGAGACGATTTTGATAATCATTCCTCCAAACAATTCAGTCCACCATCATCTCACTCTAAATTCGAAATATCCCAAAACATCAACCCTTTCAAAATCTCAAAACCGAAAAACCCGGGATCTCTACTCAAACTTCAATTGTCTCTCACACTTAGATCCTCATCCAAACCTCAGTTACCTCACACTCAAATCATCATTCCAACTCCGAGTCATATCAAACTTAAATCATCTCTTAAATTCTGACCTCTCCGTACCTTCTAATGTCTCACAGGCCCGAGCGCCTCACAGACTCAAAACACTTATAACGTCTCACAGGCCCGAGCGCCTCGCAGACTCAAAACACTTCAAACCCTCCACCATTTTAAGATTCAAACGTCTCACAGACCCGAATGTCTCACAGACTTCGACATCTCGTTTCTCCAACCACATGAATATCCAATTGTCTCACAGACCCGAGTGTCTCACAGACTAATCTCTCGCACCCAAAACTTCAAACCCTTCAAAACTTCCAAAACTCAAAACCTGAACTACGTAAGGTCTGATCTCAACAGGGAGTTGAGTACGTAGGTAACCCACACAGGGTGCGACCCCACATCAATCAAAATGCCATTTTTCACTCGGCCATCTCACCTCCAAATAACCCCGTATTGTCTCACAGACCCGAGCGTCTCACAGACTTTGTTATTCTAATGATTCGAATATCTCACAGACTAGAGCATCTCACAGACCCGAGTGTCTCACAGATCCGAGTGTCTCATAGATTTCGACATCTTAGGATTTCAAACGTCTCATAGACCCGAGCGTCTCACAGGCTATAGCATCCCACACATCAAACATCAAAATTCCAAAACCCTAAACCTGAACTATGTAAGGTCTGATCTCAACAGGGAGTTGAGTACGTAGGCAACCCACACAGGGTGCGACCCCACATCAATCAAAATGCCATTTTTCACTCGGCCATCTCACCTCCAAATAACCCCGTATTGTCTCACAGACCCGAGCGTCTCACAGACTTTGTTATTCTAATGATTCGAATATCTCACAGACCAGAGCATCTCACAGACCCGAGTGTCTCACAGATCTGAGCGTCTCATAGATTTCGACATCTTAGGATTTCAAACGTCTCATAGACCCGAGCGTCTCACAGGCTATAGCACCCCACACATCAAACATCAAAATTCCAAAACCCTAAAACCTGAACTACGTAAGGTCTGATCTCAACAGGGAGTTGAGTACGTAGGCAGCCCATCTAGGGTGCGACCCCATTCCAAACAAAAACCCCCTTTTCCCCTTCTAAGGTGGCTCTCATGTCTCTCAAAACGCTTAAACTTCTTCGAATCCCACAAATTTCAAACCATTCAACTCCAAGTCTTGTCTATTCACTCAACCTCAAGCTTTTTCCAAATCTTTCAGTCTGTACTCATTCGAATTCATCAATTCTTCTTCTTGGCGCTAGCTTGGCAGAAAAGCTCGCCTCATCCACTCGTTTTCTCTCCTCCTGTCCTAATCCTATCCTTTGTTTTAAATGAATCTCTCTAAAAAGGTTTTGAAAGAAGACAATCCCGACAATTGGAGACCGAGGTTTCCTCGGGCACCAATCCGTAGTTGTGGTCGTTGCCACTTCCAAGGGGTGTAACCCAGTGCGAACCCACACAGAATCTCTGACATGACCAGATAAGTCCTATCCATAGGCAATAATCTCAGAGTCAATTAACGGTTCTTAGAACCCTCTTTCCCTTTCCTTCCTAGTTCTTTAGGTCAAACTAGGTGGCGACTCTAGTCAATTCCGCCTTATAGAGGCATAAGTCCGCGTGGGGCCCATTGAGAGCGGGTGTAGTGCTCACTAGCATTCCCCTTATGCTTTCTGGGAAAGACGGACGATAGAGTAGGTATTTGAGGGATGCCAAGGTGACAGGTTTCACCCTCCATAGAATGGCATTTTAGGATCTAGGCTTTTCAGTCAGACCATATTTAGATAGACCCCCCTCATACCGAAAAATCTCCCTCCACACTAGGTGGTAGTGTTTCCCTGGAGGATTCACGCACTTGTCACTCTCTAGGCCCCAAAATAACAAGTGGTATCCCCCACTCTAAGGTAGTGATTTGTTCTCCCCAATTCCTTTTTATGCCTTAATGCATAAGTTTTACAACGTTTGGATCTACAAATTGTAGTTGGTTTTACCGGCTTACAAGCCACATTGCCTCTCCACGCTCTATGTGGGCTACTCAAACAGGTTTCTCCTTCTCCGTATGCCGTTAAATGGTTTGGAAGATATTACTGGGCTCTCGTTATGGTTGTCTCACCACACTTCCGTACTGGAAGGCCCTTTGTACTTTGATATTAATTCATGCCCTCTGGCAATTTAGGGTATCCCGTGTTATAAGGGATCCCTTGGGTTCTACCCGAGTGTTTGTTTAAACACTTGTGTTCTCAACACGATGTTTCGTTCAACTACTGTTGACTCCAGCACCCTTCTCGGATTGCTCCTGGGTGTTACTGAGTAATGCCATTACATCTTGCTTGTGCTTATGGTTATGTTCAGTTACGACTTCGCCTTGCGGCTATGTATAAATCGAACTATCCCGATTAGGGTTGTAATGTCTCCCGTTATTGGGTAGATTGTTAGTACTTTTCCTTTACCTACTTAATTAGGTCGTTATTCTCTTAGTGAGATATACTGTGGGAATTCTATCCCATTCATCAAACATTGATATGATCATTTAAGGCATTCATCTTATTGCTTACACTGGTATCCATTCCAGTTATTAGGTATTTCCTCCTTGATTCCTGTGACATATCCCATGTCTATACTTAATACTCTGTGCTCTCACACTTATCCACGTTATGTCCTTAGGTCCATCACCTTACTGGTTTCTAGACTCCTTTAGCTTCGTAAACTTCTTTGTGTTCTTCGATCATTCGAGGTGTCCAAATATCTTGGTTTGGATTGGTTCTTTCGTCCGTAGTATGGAGTGGGCTACTCCCGTGTACCGTACTCTACTTGTATACATACATGGAGTATCTTATTGATACGTTACCACTTACCCGACTAACTCATAATTGGTCTGTCAGGCCCGCAAGCTCCTTTGGAGTGCGGTCGTTCCATGTCTCGTTTAGTACACTGTAGTGTCGGTCACACGCCTAAGTGAAGTATTCTGTTGCCAACTCCTCTTATATCGTCCTATGATAACTTACCGTGATTCTCTGGTTGAGTTTGAAAATAAATTCTTTACGGCATTTCAATGCCGGTTACTTCTTACCAGGTCTAGCCTCTTGCTGACCGGTATATTCTCAATACAATGGTCAGGCCATTCGGCCTTCCCAGGGTTTCATTTCAGAATTCTTAAGGTTTGTCTTGCCATATTGGCTTCTCTCGCCGTCTTGGTACTTGCTAAGTACTGGTCGCTTGTCAAAGCTCTTCTTAAAAGTCCCGTTAATACTGCACTTGCCGTGGCAAGTGCGCGGTACAGGCGGTTTTTAGGTTAACTCATACCAGTCACGGTATTGTTCACATTGTATTTGGTAGCCTTGTCGGCTCTTCCTTGATCCTTTAGTTCGATAACTACTCCTTAGAGCTGCTTCATATTCATCTTGACATGACTGTCATTCATTTAGGTGCTTCTCCACTGACGGAGTTCCTTAACTATTTAGTTCCCTGATCTACCTCGTTGCTCGCTCCCACGTCTTCACTGTGGTTACCGACATTTAAGTCATTTAGGCTCTACTTCAGTAGTCCTATTCGGGTATGTCCCGTAATTATGCTTGTAGCTGTCTAAGCTATATCAGTTTAGTATTTCAACTTCTTCGGGTGTGGCAGGGTGGGTGCATCTACCTTTGACTAGATTCTTAGTCATTTGTATACCATTGGTGGTATTAGTTAACTATGGCGGTCCATAGACATGTGTCCCGGTTCTCGTTAGTTCTCATGAATCCGCCTTGTTGCATGGTTGGTGCATCCTTCTTGCTACTGCTCGACCAGCTAGGTTCTCGCGACTGCTAAGTATGTCGCCCCGAGCTGCCACAGATTATGGTCTCCCTGGAATAGGATTTCTCGACCTCACGCCATTCAGTGCGGTTATTGTCGCTCCAGCGGGATCCTCGCCGGGGTTTCCGGTTCTCAGGATCTACCGCATGACAGGTTCTGGTTCATATTGAAATATTTTATAACTGCCAGATCGGGTTTCCCGTCTCTTTGGCGTTCTTCCCCGAGCTTTTAATACGGGGGTTTGTGGAGGGCGGGTCTGGTATTGTAGGTATCCAGTTCATACTGGAAGTTCCTAACTAGCGCATCTCTCACGCTACCACTCAACCCTTAGCCCTAAGCCTCTAATTCTTAACTCGGTATTCCCTAAGCTCAGTATTTCCAGTCATCAGAGTGATACTTCGCTCTGATACCATTTTTGTAACACCCCAACCGCTAATCTCGTCATTACCTCTTAAACAGTTACTAATTACTCCTACTCACGCAGCAGAACTCTAATTACAACGAGGGGTGAAACAACGCCGTTAGCCACCCATGTGGCTAACCAGGCCTTTCTTACATACCGTAGCGGTCTGATGAACTGGAAACCGAGTACACAATACAAATACAATACTCAAATCTTTTCTTTACTATACCGAGTCTACAATGAATGGATGCCGACAACATATTCGGTCTTACACTTCCTTCAATACATAAATAATTAAACTAACTACCCATGCAACCCACCGACCCCGTCCTACTCTCGAACGGTAACATCTTTGGTGTACCTGTAAATAAAAACATCGCCCCTAGGGGCTCAGCTTAACGCTGCATATGAAATTCGCATACCCCGAGCGCTAACCGGGGTACGCCGACTACTTTGTCGGATATACATGGAGTTCATTTTAGTCAAACAACATGCATCATAGCAATACAAGAGTACGTGTAATACTCGAGGAATCTACATCCAATCACGGAACACAACTCCTAACTAACATAACAAGGTTGTTAGTTGTATGTTTACTCTTAGGCCTTGAGGGTTATACCTCTCTATGCCCTTTTTACTTATTCAATACCTCACCCACACTCTCGGGTACTTATTCTCATTATCTCACCCACACTCTTGGGTTATTTATACTCATTATCTCACCCACACTCTTGGGTTACTTATTCTCATTATCTCACCCACACTCTTGGGTTATTTATACTCAAGCTCTTGTAGATTCTCGAGACACTACAGGTCTCCTACGTCACGTTTGTTACTCTGAATACATTCTTAGGCCAAAACTCATGGCTCTCAAGCATAGTATTACTTCCCCGGTTTCGACCCTACTCTGGGTCTAGCATGGTGGGAAGTTTCAACTAGCTCACGAAACTCTCTCTTAGTTCCTAACTCTTTTACTTAGGCCCGACTACTCTCGGACTACTTACATTCCCATACACTCCTCTCTCGGAGTTATAATAATATTATGTATTAGTCTAGAAGCATCACTCTCGATGTTTCTAATGACCTTGGGACATTACTTAAGTTTGGTTAATCTTAGGTTTTAAGAGTTACCCATACATTTACTTTACTCATACTTTTGGTTATTTACATATATCAGGTAAAATCCTCATATAGGAGGTCGACCATGTCTCAAGGGAGTTACTAATCCCTCAGGTCTCTTTTACCTTCTTTACTAGTTCACATCTTCGAACTATCTTAAATCCTCTTGAAGGAGGTTCACTTATCTTTCCACTCTCATTTGTTTCGTGGATTGTTTCAATGTGGTTTTCTAACCCTTATCGGGTATTTACTCAACCCGTACTTCTTCTCACATTCTAGGGAGTTCATATGTTTGCGTTATCGTTATACTTTAACGGATAGTTTGTGTGTTCGCACTTTCTCGTTATCATAAGCGTCGACTCGATCTATGGGTCTCTAGCCAAACATTACTCACTACGAGTCGGTCCATTCACTATGTTAGACCACACCGGCATACAAGTATGTTAGCTCATTCAACATACAACAAGGCATACATAATCAAACAAGGGATTATTTTCATGCTTTAATCTTGATTAAGCCGGCACACAAACACACAAATCAACGTAACTCGGTTAGCACGCGGAGTATGAGAAAATCATACCTTTCGCGGGGTTTTTACTTTACCGTGGCATCTCACCATGCTCGGGTCACGCACGACTCTCTTTTAATGTTTCAAACATTATTATTAATACTAAGATCATACGGTACATAATTAAATGCTATTCCCGTATTTTCCCCGTTATCCCGTTATCTCGGTTTTACTTTTGTTATTTTGAGTTCTTACTTCACACTCACTTCTAACACCTTCTTACACTTCCTAGGGCCTTTACATGTCACCAAACAAGGCCTTAACATCTTATAACATCATTAACATTTAAACCCCCATCATTTCCAACCTTTAAAATGCTCTCTGTAGGTTTCTGGGGGTGGTCCGGGACTTGGTCCCTACCTTAAGTCCCGGACCTATACATGGCCAAACTCTCGGCTACTTTTCGTGGGGTGGTCCGGGACTTTGTCCATACCCCAAGTCCCGGACCAAGTGCAGGGTAAATTCTCGGGCGATTTTAGCAGGTGGTCCGGGACCTTGTACCAGACTCAAGTCCCGGACCAAACATGGTAGGTGACTCTCGGCATGAATTAAGGGGGTGGTCCGGGACTTTGTCCATGGACTAGGTCCCGGACCCTGCTACAGATTTTACAAATTTGACAGTTTCCCACTCTGTTCAAGGTCCTCTCTTAGCCCATTGATTACCCAATCTTCACCAACTAAAATCCACATGTTTTAGCACCTAATTACTCACCTAAACCCCCTTAAACTAAGCTCCAAGTGCACTCACAACTCTGGTTAATTTCACTTAAAATTCACTTACACTTTCATAGCTAGTTTCGTTGTTTCCCTTAACTCTTGTAACAGATTTGGTAACTTCTTTTACCATTCAAACAGTGCCATTCCCAGCACTTCAATTGACATTATTCTACTCCTCATACACACTTCTCCTTAATTTGGTTTCCAAATCATTAACCACTCACTTAACAACTCTTAAACACAACTAGCTTCTTCCTTTAATAAAAACACTCAAGTTCATAATCTCCAAGGAAATTTTGACAGCACTTGGCTACTTTCTGTGCATTCTCACCACACCATATAAGCACACAAACACTTCTTCACCCTGTTTAATGAAGCACCAACAACTATACACATTTGATTCCCATTAGCTCACATATGTAACAGTTTACTCTCAAGCCTTCTTCCACACTTATAACAACATTAAACATTCTCATTCCCACTCAATATTATTGTACCATGACTATACCAATTCAAGAGCATTAATCCAACTCTAAAATCTGTTTCACAAGTCAAATGAAACTAACTCAAGGTAAGCTCATTACCTTGTTTGTTTTCGGTTCACTTTCTCTTCTTCCTCTTCCTTTTTCTCCATCTTTCTCTTCTTGTTTTCACAACACACAAGGGGGTCTAGATTGCCATCTACAACCATATCCCCATACAACACATTTCAAGCTTAATTAATTCAAACCCTCCACACAAAAACTAGTATTTCAAGAACTAGTTTTTAGGCTCTAGCTTAGATATTACCTTAGAGTATCCTAAAGGAGAGCTTGGCAATCAAAATGATGAAGTTCCACCACTCCACAAGGACATGAAGAAACCGGCTGAAATGGAGAAGATATTCAACGTGGAGGAATTTTCCCAAAATTGGAAGAACTAGTTAGAAATGAGTGAAACTCTTGCTTATTATTACCTTAAGGCATCAAGGTGGTGAAGGAGAGTCAAAATCAGCTCCTCAAGCTTCAAAAGGCAAAACACCCATGGAAGTGAAGGTGGAGGAATCAAGATTTTGAGGGGTGGAAAACGTAGCCCTCGCCGATACGAATCTAACGGTGGTATTTTTGTGTGATTCGGTGAAGAAATGAGCAAGTGAGAGGAGGAAGGAGATGGGCTTGTGAGCTCCCTTCTCGAGTCGGTAATATACAGAGGAAGAAGAAGATATACAGAGGCTGGGAAGAAAACGTGAAATGAGGAAAGAAAGGAAGGTGAGAGAGTAAGTAGTCACTTTTTACTATTTCCCCCTTTTTGCTTTATTTATTTATCTTGTCATCTTGTTACCAAATACTAGCAAGCTTATTAATGTGTGTGTACACACTAATTAAAATCGGCCCCACACAAAATACTAACTGGTAGCGTTTTTCATTTTTTTACAGGAAACGCTCGATAATTTACCCGGTTTAGCACTATTCACTAACCGGCGCCGCTTTTCGGATTTTTCTCGTTTAATACTTAATTATAGTTATTTAATCAACTATAATTTTTACGGGTCCGTTTGACCACTTAAAGTCACGTTTCGGGTTTTCTCGAAAAACGTGCTTTAAAACTCCGTTAGCGTTTTAATCCATTATTTGGATCCGTTTTCTTCGGGAATCATTCCCATATACTAATTAGGCCTAACTAAGCCTTAGGAATCCATCTCGGACCCTTATGAGATCTTATATCTCTTATTTAAATTTAATGCGCATTTTAGCGTTTTTCGCGTTTTACGCATTTTCTCTTTCTTTTGGTTTTATTTCCCTTACCAATATTCTTTAGGCACCATTAGGCCTTTAATAATCATATTAGAGTAATTTAGTCACGATTTTTAGATCCGGGGTATTAAAGGAACAATATTATAATTTATGTATTAAATCGATTTTGAATATGTATGTATATGAATGTGCATTGTCCACAGCAGCCGGGAGGTTCTGAATGTGGCTACTTTGTCATGCGGTTTATGAGTGACTTGGTAGCGGCACCGAGACTCTTGCCAGAGAAGTCTCTAGACAAGGTAAGTAGCATTCTTGAAATATTTTCGTTTTGTAGATACTTTTTAACATTGATTCTTAAACTCAAAGTTTTTTTAGCAACTAATCATATTTCTTTTTTGTCAATTTCAAGGCTTTTTAAGAGTTGGTAAAAGGTTACGGTGAAGGACATAACCGAGGTGCTCGAGGAATGGGCAGAATACACGAGCGTTAACGTAGGTTGCTTTTAGTATTTGGTAGGATTGAGTAGGACGTTTTTGAAATTCTCATGAAACAATTGTGGTTTGCGTAAAGATTTTGTTGATGTTTGATTAATTGCTCAAATTTGTAAGTGTAAGTGGATTATTGCCCGTAAATGGGTTTCGTGGCCATTTAAATGGCGAAATGGTTAATCTACTGCCCCACTATGGTGGCATTGTTAATTGTTATATGTTAACAGGTTTGATTGATTCTTGGGTGTGTTTGGTACAATTGTAGGGTGGAATGGAAAAAAACACCTATTGCAGCGGTTCTTAATACCAACCGCTGCAATAGGCCGTGTCTAATAACTTCTGAAGACACCCTAATGCAGCGGTTCCTTCAACAACCGCTGCCATAGATCCGTCTAACGCAGCGGTTCTTCTAACAACCGTTGTGGTAGAGTATCTACTGCAGCGGTTGTAGAAGGAACAAAAGTCCTTGCCGGTTTTCAATCAAAAGAATCAAGAGGAAGACAAGGAAAATGGCTTGAAAAACACAAGGTAAATGACTTACCTTAAGGTGGTTTAATGTCTTAAGGAATGGGGTTTAAATAGATACCAAATGTAGCCTAAGGCTTACATTATATAACCACGGAAAATAACATGATCATACTTGGTAACTTGTGACTAAAGATCCAATGGTAAATGAGCTAGTGTAACAGCCTATCTAATAAATCCATTCTCAACCCATAAACCTCCAGCCAATTATATTAATAACGCAGCGGAATTCTTACAACAATTGGTGTCACCGCCATCAGTCACCCACGTGACTAACTAGGCATACTAAATACTCCAAGATCTAACTACGGTCTGATGGACCCGAATATACCGAACATTAGTATACTAAAATCTTAACCAACATAAATGTTCTTAATCCAATCTCATATCCTAATACATCATACTAACATCTCATCCATTTACTAAACGAGTGTACATGCACAACTCGCGTAACAAAAGTAAAACAAACCGTAGTAATTCTACCCGATCCTACTCTATGGACGGTCGTCTTCTAACATTCACCTGCAAAATATAAACAGCAGCCCCCGAGAGGGTCAGCACCAATGCTGGTACGATTCTCTTATAGCTCCCAAGCTAACGGGGCTACGACGACTAATTGTCGATAGCATAAAGTTGATTTAGATACACAACATAATATAAGAAGTGCATTAAACAAACAAGCCACATTCACGTGAACAATCACAACTCCAATGATTGAACGACCTAATAAGTGTTCATTAGGTAAGTGAGTTAGCGTTTTAACTCCTTAAATTGAGGAACATTCAATTCTCATCTCAGATCTCATCTCAAAACATGTAAACCGTTCTTTAATTAGATTCAGTTATACTTAGTTCAATGCTTATCTTGTCGGGTCAAAGGTAACCCTAGCCAATGAGCTATTAACTCCATTGTTTAGATATGACATTATTCTTCAATTTGGATTTAGGTGATCCCACTGCACCCTCTTCATATGTCTTCCACAACGAAAGAAATGTAACACCCCAACCGTTTAATCTCGTCATTACCTCTTAAACTATTACCACGTACTCCTACTCACTCAGCGGAACTCCAATTACAACGAGGGGGTGAAACAACGTCGTTAGCCACCCATGTGGCTAACCAGGCCTTTCTTACATACCGTAACGGTCTGATGAACTGGAAAACCGAATACACAATACAAATACTTTACTCAAATCATTTCTTTACTATACCGAGTCTACAATATATGGATGCCGACAACCTATCGGTCTTACACCTCTTTACATACATAAGTAATTAAATCTAACTACCCATGCAAACCACGACCCCGTCCTATTCTCGAACGGTATCATCTTCGGTGTACCTGAAAAATAAAAATGTTGCCCCTAGGGGCTCAGCTTAACGTTGCATATGAAATTCACATACCCCGAGCGCTAACCGGGGTACGCCGACTACTTTTGTCGGATATACATGGAGTTCATTTTAGTCAAACAACATGCATCATAGCAACACAATATATATGTGTATTGCTCAAGGAATCTACATCCAATCACGAAACACAATTCCTAACTAACATAACAAGGTTGTTAGTTGTATCAGTTTACTCTTAGGCCTTGAGGGTTATACCTCACTGTGCCTTGTTTACTCTTCAATATCTCACCCGCTCTATCGGGTTACTTATTCATATACACACCCATTCTCTTGGGCTACTCATTTTATACTCACCCGTTCTCTCGGGTTACTTATACTCATTATCTCACCCACACTCTTGGGTTGTTCATACTCGTTATCTCACCCACACTCTTGGGTTATTTATACTCAAGCTATTGTAGATTCTTGAGACACTACAGGTCACCTACGTCACGCTTGTTACTCTTAATACATTCTCAGGCCAAAACTCATGGCTCTCAAGCATAGTCTTACTTCCCCGGTTTCGACCCTACTCTGGGTCTAGCATGGTGGGAAGGTTCAACTAGCTCACGGAACTCTCTCTTAGTTCCTAACTCTTTTACATAGGTCCGACTACTCTCGGACTACTCTCATTCCCATACACTCCTCTCTCTCGGAGTTTTAATAATATTATGTGTTTTAGTCTACAAGCATCACTCCCGATGTTTCTAATGACCATGGGAACATTACTTAAGTTCGGTTAATCTTAGGTTTAAGAGTTACCCATACATTTCACTTACTCATACTTTCGGTTATTTTCTTATATCGGGTAAAATCCTCATATAGGAGGTCGACCATGTCTCAAGGGAGCTACCAATCCCTTAGGTCTCTTTTACCTTCTTTACTAGTTCACATCTTCGAACTATCTTTAATCCTCTTGAAGTAGGTTCACTTATCTTTCCACTCTCATTTGTTTCGTGGATTATGTCATTATGGTTTACTAACCCTTATCGGGTAATTACTCATCCCGCACATCTCCTCACATTCTAGGGAGTTCGTATGTTTGCGTTATCGTTATACTTTAACAGATAGTTTGTGTGTTTGCACGTTTTCTTTAACATAAGCAACGACCCAATCTATGGGTCTCTAGCCAAAAGTTACTCACTATGAGTCGGTCTTTACTCTATGTTAGACCACACCGGCATACAAGTATGTTAGCTCATTCAACATACAACAAGACATACATAATCAAACAAAGGAATATTTTCATGCTTTAGTCTTGATTAAGCCGGCACACAAACACACAAATCAACGTAACTCGGGTTAGCACGCGGAGTATGAGAAAATCATACCTTTCACAGGGGTTTTACTTTTACCGTGTCATCTCACCATGCTCGGGTCACGCACGATTCTCTGGTGATGTTTCAAACATTATTATTAATACTAGGCTTATACGGTACATAATAAAATGCTACTCCCGTACTTCCCCGTTATCCCGTTATCTCGGTTTTCTCTGTTAATTTGAGTTCTCACTTCTCAATCACTTCTAACACTTTCTTACACTTCCTAGGGCCTTTACATGTCACCAAACAAGGCCTTAACATCATATAACATCATTAACATTTAAATCCCCATCATTAGAAACCTTCGAAACACTTTCTGTAGGATTTGGGGGTGGTCCGGGACTTGGTCCCTACCTTACGTCTCAGACGGATGATGGTCTTAACTCTCGGCCATATTTTTGAAGGGGTCCGGGACCTTATACATCTCTTAAGTCCCGGACAAAACCGGCACTCAAACTCTCGGCATGAATTTCAATATGGTCGGGACCTTGTTCCCATCCTAAGTCCCGGACCAGGTACAGACTTCAACTATCGGCCTTAATTTATGGGGTGGTCCGGGACATGGGAAGGGACTTAAGTCCTGGACCTATCAAACTGGAAAACTCTCGGGGGTATTTTAGGGGGTGGTCCGGAACATGGTCCTGGACCTAGGTTCCGGACCCTGTTGCACTCCAGCAGTTTTGACAATTCCAAATCTGTTTCAACACCATTCTTTCATCCTTTAATTCTCTATCTTCCCCACACATAATCTACATGTTTTAGCCTCTAATTAATCATCTAAACCACCTTAACAAATCATCAAGTCCTCTCACTATCTCTTGATTATTTCACTCAAATTCACTTATATTTCACAACTAGTTTTCTTGTTCTTTTACTTCCTGTAACAGATTTTGGAACCCTCTTCTTACCATTCAAGCTTCCATCTTTAATGCCATTCCCAGCACTCATATGACATTATTTTTACACCTAACACACTCTTCTTCTTAGTTTGGTTTTCAACCATTAACCACTCACCAAACACCTCTTAAACACACTTAGTTTCCTCCATTAAATGAAACACTCAAGTCCACACTCTCCTAAACAAATTTTGACAGCACTTGGCTACTTTCTATGCATTCTCATCACACCAAATATGCTCACAAACACTTCTTCTCCCCTGTTTGGTTTAGACATCAAAAACCACATCAAATTCCCATTTATTCACACATAAAAACCAGCTTAGTTCCCAAGCTTATTTCTCACACTTAAACAACATTAAACATCCTCATTACTCATTCAAATTGTAGTATCTTAACTACACTAAAACAAGATTCTTATTCTACATTAAAATCTGTTTTGCAAGCCAACAAAACTAACTTAAGGTGAGCTTATTACCTTGTTTGTTTTCGGTTTTCTTTCTCTTCTTCCTCTTTCTCTGTTCCTTCTTTCTTTTCTTGTTTCTACAACAAAAAGAGGGGCATAGATTGCTAACTACAATCATATCCCCACACCACACAAAACAAGTCAATTTAGTTCAAGCTTTCCTCACAAAACTAGTAATTTAAGGAGCTAGTTTTAAGGCTCTAACTTAGGTATTACCTTAGAATGACCAAATGGGTAGCTTGGCAATCAATTGAAGGAATTTCCAACACCCCACAAAGGCATGGAGCAATCGGCTGAAATGGAGAAAAATTCCAACGTGGGCAAAAATTCCAACTTTGCAAGAACAAGCTAGGAATGATGAACTCTTGCTTATATTTTTACCTTAAAGCATTAAGGAGATGATGGAGAGTCAAGAGAACCCCTTCAAGCTTCAAAAGGCCAAACTGCCATGGAGGTGAAGATGGAGGTTCCAAGCTTTCGAAGGGTGGAAAACGTAACCCTTGCCGATACGAATAACGGTGGTGTTTTTGTGTGATTTGGTGAAGAAATGAGTAAGATAGAGGAGGAAGAAGATGGAGCTGCTTGCTCACTTGTGAAATCGCCATTCACAGTGGATGAAGAAGATGGAGCTCGGTTTGGAGGGGGAAAAGAAATCGTGAATGAAAAGAAAGAGGGGGAGAGAGAGTACTAATACCACTTTTAATTATTCCCTCTTTTTCTTTATTACTTTGTCCTTTTGTGAATAATTAAAAACTAGCTAGTCATTTAATTAATGGTGTGTGTGTCTAGTTAGAAAACCTGCCCCTCATTAGTAGTAACCCGGTCGTTTTCGACTTTTCGAATTAAACGCGTTTTGTCTCCCGGTTTCGACACTATTCACTCCCGAGACCCGTTTCCTGGAATTTTCCCGTTTAATTAATTTTAATTGCTCTAGACCCTCACTATGGTCCATTTATAATTGTTTAACCAACTATAATTATTATGAGTTTATTAAACCCGTTAAAATCACGTTTTCCCGGTTTCTCGAAAAACACGTTTTAAAGTTCGTTTGGATTTTTAACTCGTTTTCCGGATCCTTTTTCTCCGGGAATCATTCCCGTACACTAATTAGGCCTAACTAGCCTTAGGAATCCATCTCGGACCCTAACGAGATCATATATCTCTTATACTTATTTAATGCGCGTTTTAGCGTTTTTCGCGTTTTACGCATTTTCTCTTTTCTTTTGGTTTTATTTCCTTTACCAGTACTCTTTAGGCACCATTAGGCCTTTAACAATCATATTAGAGTAATTTAATCATGATTTTTAGATCCGGGGTATTAAAATAATTCGAGGTGGTTGAGTCTATATGTCGACTCTAGGCGTCAAGTCCGAAGACAAGCCTTAATGGAAATCAGATCTGATTCAGATACCGACCACCTCCTTCAAACACATGTGACCGGACCGTCCCGGATTCCTCACTCCCCCAAGTTCCAGTTAGTAGAAGTCTCAAAGACAATGTTTGTTAGTTAAACCTCTTTCGTTTATTAGCAAACTAATATTAGGAAGTGTTCCTTATTCTCACACAATTCGTTACTAAACATTGTTAGTAAGTTTCAAAGGTAGTGTAAGTGAAATACCCCAAACCTAGATATGGTGTTTAGATGATAAAATAAAATCTAGGAAGGCTAAATAATGCCTTAGAAACATTTGGAAACAAATTTAAACCAAAGAAAACACGAGGAAACACCATAAGAACAATTTAGGCAAAAATGTGCTCTAAGCTTGGAGTAACTTGGGTTGGCACCCAAATATCATTCTTAGACCTTAGTAACATCCTAATGGTCATAATAAATCAATTACAAAAGAAAACCAAGCTTAAAAACAAGTTAAAACACAAATTGTGCTTTAAGAACTCTTAAAGCACATTTTTGAAAAATTGTCTTATAAAGGGGTTGTAAGTGGCTAAATGCCCATGATTACTCCTTAATCAACTTTTGTACTACTTAGTATCACATTAGGAAGTCTAAATCAATGGGAAATCAAAAATTTCACAAATATGTGCACTAGTTTGTGAATAGTAACCAAATAGTGCCTAGTTTAGTCTTTAGTCAACTTAGTCTAATTAAATGGTCAAACAAGACCATGGCTAGCCTTAATTAAATAAGGGGGGCCAGTTTCTAAGGGGATGAGTCACCACATGAATAAGTTAGTTTTATAAAATAAGAAGGAAAAAAGTAAGTAGTTACTATTTACTTTTAGAAACAAATATCTCTTATTTACTTACCTCTCTCCTCTTTTCTTCATTCTTCTTCTTCCTCACCGATTTCTCCTGCTCTCTTCCTTCTTCATTCACGTAGAAGATAGCTCCATGCTAGCTCCACCTTCACTTGCATGCCAAACATTCAACTTAGCTCTAAAATCAAAACCAAGCACATATTCTTCTTAGTTAGCTCAAGCTCTTTCTTTCTATCCTTTCAAATCTCCAAGAGCTTCATTTTGGTGCCAAGCCAAACCGCCATTAAGGAGGAAACACAAGCTTGAGGAGTCCATTAGCTTCTTCATTCTCTTAAGGTAAAGAATATGTAAGAAAAACTAGGTTTCCACCATTTCTTCTCCATTACTGAAAATTTCTACTCATGGGGCTTCATTTTTATGCCTTGTTCTAGCTTGTTTTCTATTTTCCAAGGGCTAGAGGAGGTCCTTATTGATTCATATCCGAGCCTACCTTAATACTTCAAGGTAAAATACTCATTTACATACCTTAAAACACATTTTAACCTAGGGGTTTGCTCCTTAGGTTAGGGTATTGTCTAGCACTCATTAGAATCATTGGATATTGATTAGAACATTGGAAAGGAGAATTTGGTGGTGACCGAGATTGTGCAAGGAAAAGCCTAAGTAGGAAGTTGGTGAAGTTGTAAAATAACTGAGAGGGAAGAAGTGGTACCAAGCCAGACAAGATCGTGAGGCATCCGGCCGCTTCTAGCCGGATGAACTTAGGAGTACATAGGCATCAGGCCGTCTCCGCGGACGAAATAGGACTTAGGCAAGGCAAAATGTAGTATGGCGGCCGTTGTGGTCGGCCAAAGATATAGAGGAGGCAAAACCGTACTTATACATGTGAAAATACAGGCTGCAACATAGACCAGGTGTAACACCCCTCTCCATAATCACGATATAATCCCTCACGTAGCAATAAATAAAACGTCTCGCAGCGGAAAAAATAATAACAATTACAAAACTCACACGGGTGTCACCGGCCATTACTCGCCCATGCGAGCAACGTAGCCAAACCACATCCAACTTCCAAAATAAACAAACTGCTAACCGCAGTGATAACGAGAAACTCCTATACATCAAACTAAGTCCATAACCATAAACATTGACAAGTGAGCGTCTACCCAATCCTGAAAAATACATAACCTTACCATAAGACCATACACCATCTTCATTACCATACAACATCTCCAACTACCCTGTTCCTGCTCTTCAGCTCCGACAATGATCAACAACCTGAAATGGTGTAGTATCAGCGATAGACGCTGAGTATGCCGGGCCTGGACCCTAATGGTCACTTGTCATTTTAACCATCTTATTATTAGATTGGTTTCATGCTTTTCCTTTTTACAGTTATAATCAAAACTGAAGCATAAATGTATAATATACATAATCAACCATCCAATATTCATAAACATTAATCATCCATCCAAACCAAACATTCATAGAATATTTCAAACAACATTTGTATATCGAACGTATCGAGCAATAACAACAATATTTTGTACAATGTACAATCGCCGTAGTGTTCACCATCCACTGTCAATTTATTTTAGTTCGGCTTTCAAGCCCATCCATATGTACAATGTACATTCGCCGTAGCGTACAGTTCCCATAGTTAATTTACCTTAGCCTTGTAGGCTCCATCCAACCATGTTTAATTAATGTCAGTAGGGCGTCATGTTAGGACAACCCGATAACCTCACCATGGACAGTAGTCCCCCGTACACACAAAGGTGCTCATTTCGCCAGAGGTCCGGAGGCCCCTGACTCACTTATGTCTCGTAAGACGTCCATAAAAAGGCCGTAGCCACCTGATCCACGAACCTATTTGGGCTCGTTGGATATAACCTGGAGCGGAATCCAAATAGGAAACCCCTCAGTGATCACAAATGCGCAACCAAGTAGTTCGTAAACTACCGGGATTCCTCACCTCAATCTCATACCATCACTCTCTCATAATGTTTAAGATCTGCTCTTAGTTTTATGGAGAATATTTATTAACCAGCGGCCCAATGGGTCACGCATACCTAGAAGTCATCTAGGTGATATTATGTTAGAGATCCATGCTCTAGAGACCGACAATGTCGTGACTCGTTCCTAAGTGTTTTACTTAGGTTACCATATACTTAATATTAATATCATGGTATTATATCAAGTAACCGTCATGTCATCACAACGCATATGTATGTTTATATAAGTCGATCTATAGTCGACGTAGTGTTAGTCCCGTAGGACGCCCGTGCATAAATAATTAATGCATCAACACTTAAACCCATACATGTAACCACACACATAACACACAAGTTATATCAACCAAATCCGAGCCCAAGGAGCAACCTTAGGTCAACTCGGCAAACCCCTTTACATACCGTTCACCCTGATTGTTGTATTACGGTGGAGTATGAATCTTCAAGATCCTATGCTCCGTGTAGTCCGCTAGCTTGTCAAGCGTCCTTGTCAGAAGTATAATCTAAACGGTATTAAAACTATACGTCAGTCTCCATGACTAACTACATCCGGTATTTCCGAATAATAAGCAACCCCGACAGTTCACCTCTGTTTTCTACAGTTGTTGTTACGGGTTTCTCTAAAACAGTCGGTTTTGTTACTTAAAACGCGTACGTCAAAACTATTCCAACTGTTAAGTTTAGTTCCTATATTTCTTTATATTTCTTTTAATCTTATCCACCTCTAGTTTAGGTACGTAACCTATAGTTGCATGTATGCATGCATTCTTGTATTATATTGCATTCTAAAATTCATAACTTATAGTTCGTAACTATATTTATTATTTTTTTTAAAATAACCACCACCATTAAATCATATGGTTTTCAACCAAAATATATATATCCACCTTATATACATTATTCTTGTGTATGTATATATTTACCACGTAGGTAATTCCCATGAGTTTAATAAACTTATATTTTATGTTACTTTTTATCATCTTTTATTAGATGATTATTCCCATTAGTTGTATCATATTGTACGACTTATAATAAGATTATTATCCTAACATGAGTAACATTTTATGTTGTATAATTACAACTTCTAAGGTTTATTCAATAAATACCTTAGTTTATAACTCCCATTTATTTATAGTTTGTCACACTATTTATGTGAGTACCCTTCCTTATATTAATTCCATCTAAACCACCTTAATACCATTTAATTGTCATAACATTTACAACATAGTAGACCGTAGTCTAAAATTCATTTTCCAACCTTTATATTTTCGGTATAGCCCTTGAATTTATTTAAATTCCCTTTTGACCACATAACATTATGTAATGTTATACCAAAATACTAATATCATTTGCTATGATATTTTTATTTCCTTTAACTTATAATCTATAGTTTTTATACAAAACTATTGTGTATTGCCTCATAGGCACATATTAAACCTTATACTTTTCCTTAAACCATAATTTCCTTTATTTACAAAATCACCCCTTTCTTTTACCATGTTATATATCCCATTTAATATAACATTTCTAACTTATAAAAGAGCATAACCTATGGTTATTTTTTGTAAATTCCGAACAGACCTCAATATACATTTATATTGTCATTAGGCCCAATTTATAACATATAGTTTGATAATATCATTAAAACTATATATTATACATATATCTCAACAAATACTCTTATATAATTCTAAAAATCTCCAAATTTTACCAAAGGGTTATAAATATCCTTATTAACCCATATACTCTTGGTATTTACCATTCCACCATCTATATTTCTCCAAAGTGTCATAATGACATAATAACTATATATTATACATATATAGTTTATTTTAATTCCAAAAACAACCATTAAATTCCTAAAAATTTCTAATAGCCCATGGGTGTTTTAAAATACCATTGTACACCCTTTATTTTTGGTAATAACATATTTACCACATATGTTATAAAATATTACCATTAAATACTTATCTTATTATAAGACCTTAAATAAGTTATCTAACTTATCTAATTTGGTCAAAACCTAGCATATGGTCAAGGTTGACCACCTTAATATTTCCTTGACCACCAATTCCTTATAATTACGGTTTTCACCCAAACTTTCTAGAAATCACCATTTAACCCCAAAACTTTATAAAATCTTATAAACTTTATTTTAACTCCTTTTTAACTCTAATTTTCGACCTTATTATTCTAAAGCCCCCAAATTTAATTTAATTACACCTAATACCCCATTTATTTTCGGTAATGCATTTATACTACTTAAACTTAATTAAAAGCTTGTAAATGCATAAATAAAATGGCCTAAAATACATGGCCTTATTACAAACATTTGCTCACAAAATAAATTACACATAAATGTCCCAAAATACATATACAATTTCGGCCTCACCATATAATTTTTTTATTATTTACCAAACTTCCACATAATGTCTTAAATTTGACAATTATGTAATTAAATCTCTTAAATGACTAGCTTAATTTATCTTAGTCATTTTTTTCCATTTCTAGGTCAATATAACCTATATGTGTAACTTCACTCTCGGCCATATATATATATATGCTTAAAATTTAAAAATCATAAGTTTAAGGTGTTTATACCTTGATTATTCCTTGTATGAGCTCGGTCACTTGTAGGAAAATTCACCACTTGATTTAGACATGTTCAATACACAAAAAAAGATATGGTTACACTCCAAGCTTGAGCTTAACCATAAGGAATAATTAATGTAAGATTTAAGGCAAAAATCACCTTAAAAATGCAAGGGAAGTTCTAAGTGGTTTCGACCTGAACCAAACACACCACAAGGTGTTAGATCCACCACATTGACATAAGGAAATAGTTAGATCTCGAAGTGCTACCTTGTTATAGGTTTTACCTTGGAAAAATGCCTTAAAAGAGAGTATTTCCTTTGGATCTCGGCCACCCTTGCTCCAAATGGCTAACCAACTGATTCCACATGAAAAGGAGAAGAAAATAAGGCTATGACCAAAGTTTCACAGCCGAACTTGAAGGGAATCAAAAGTTATGAGCTTAAAGCACATTTTTACCTTAAAATGTAGATTTGAACAACCTTGGTCCCTCTACTGGTCTCAACCGAGTTTAGCTCTTGTTCTAACCTTAGAACACTGAGAATAAGCCATAGGAACAGATGAGCCACGAAATTTAGGTGTAGGTAGTGAAGAGATGAAGAAAAAGGGCTAAAAATGGCATTAAAAGCTTACCTTAAGAGCTTAAGAGTATGGACTGCCTTCCTAACTCAAGAACCAGACTTGAGAGCTTCAAGGAAGGGAGGGAGCTCGGTTGGAATGAAGGGAATCGGACAAGAGGAAGGGGGAAGCTTGGAAATGAGCTTAATTATTGAAAAAGGTAAGAAAAGTAACCTTTTTACTATTCTTGGTTGTATTAGGTAGCATTATTGTCAATCAAAGACTTATGCTGTCTTCCCACCTCCTTGCCAGCCGATTTCCACAAGGGCAAATGGGTCATTAACTGCCCATTGACCAAACTTGGTCATTTGACTCATGCGGGCCCCACTTCAGGGTTTTATTAATATTTTAATATTAAATTTGTAAAAATCTGTAAAATTTGGAAATTAAATTCCTAATATCATATAATATGATATTTTATCATATTTAAAGGTATTTATAACCTTTTAGCTCATTTAAAACCAATTTAAAAGACAATTTCACAAAAACGTGCTTTAAGGAGTTTTAGCGCACATTTTGTGTTGCCTGGTGTTTCTGAGCTCTGTTTTCTTTGACAACGGTCTTTGTTGTGTTCCTTACATGATATTTGATCATGTAATTCAATTTTATATTATTTAGAGGTCATTTGATTTTTAAGGTTTTCCTAGAGCACCTTTTTGCCCTTTTTGACCTTGAAGCATGTAAATGCTTTTTCTTTGTGTTGGAGTGTTGTCCAACGTTATAATATGTTTAGTAGTATGTTAAATGCTTAGGACAAATTTTTAGGTCCTAAGAAGTTTATTTGGGTATTTATTTACCCTTAACAGTCAAAGGTGCAACATCTTGTTTTATGTTGACCACTGTTGTTCTCAGTTGACTTTTAAGGCATGTTTAGGCCTTAATTAATATGATTAAATATTTAATCCATGTTTTATAAGTTTGGGGTATTTCAATCTACCCCCCTTAAAAAGACTTCGTCCCGAAGTCTCTTAATCAAATAGGTAAGTATGTAAATGTATAACTACCCATTATTCCCATAATGTATATCTATGTGATATATCATTTTCACACATCATATTGCGCTTATACAGCACATAGCCATCACGTTGTGGCGTTAGTTCAATCATATATGGATATAGGTGATCCATCAGCACCATCATTTCCTATCAGTTCTACAAGTCCTGACAACCTTCCTGAGGTGTCCATAACATTCCATTGTTCCACATTCCATATCTAATGATTCATTTCGTATCTAGGCAATACCATATGTAATCATTCTATAAAGCAATATGAATGCATATCACAGATAGCATAAGAAAAGTACTACACACATGGTGTACATACAATCATTCAAACAAGTATCTCATAGGATACATACATTCAAGTGTACATCACACCCAAACAACCAAACAACGCACGCCCCGCGTACCAACCATAACCAAGAAAACCAATTCACTGTATGCTATGCATACTAAATAATTCACATACTAACCAAACAAACCTCGTATGCCCCGCACACCACCAATTCTCTTTTTTTTTTTGCATGCAATGCATATCAAACAGCCAAAACTTAGTGCACACATGTGCACAGCCAAGAGGCTCTACCCCCTTAAAAGGGTTACGCCCCCGTACCCCACAAGTATACAACAGCCGCTCAACAAGGAGCGCTGGATACTTGGCTCTCAAAGAGTTCTCCAACTCATGGATTATCCTCATATCAGAGAGACGGGTATGACTCTAGCCCTTCTGGGCTCCACAATTCGTAAGGGATGTGGCACTAAACAATTTGTGCTCTCTCCAAATTCATTCTAATGGGCCCACTCGCTCCGTATGAGGTGCAGACCCATGAACACAGGCTCAATTTGCCTTTCTTTTTTTCCATTGCTGTGAATCCGCTTGTTTGGATCACTAGCATACATGCGTGTGTCTTTCTCACTGATATTCAGTTTGAGGTATAATATGACATTGGCCATTGTTAGTACTTAGTGCTCTTTGCACTTGTCTTTATAATACTAAGACGTACCAGCCTATATGTCCACAGAGATGATGTTTGTCATCCATGTCCTCGGTATTTTTGTCCGGAGTGACACACTGTTGTAGTTCTCTTTTTTTGTTTTTTTTTCTTTTTTTTACACTCGTGTTGATATCCACTTTATCTTTCTGCATTCCCTCTAGATTAATAACTGCACGAGTGCAATACCAAAACACTCAGTCATACAGAGTGCAGAGGCGTAAACGCTCAACAGCTAATATCCAATGAGTCAAACAGAAAAGATGTGCGAATTATCCTGTGAGTGGTACATTCCGAATCCACTGTTCCTTGAGCAAGGTTTCTGCTATCATATAGCTTTATCTTTTCTCTTTGCGTAATCACGCGTTTATGTCCATCTCATCTGGTAGGTTTCCTCTGGATTGTAAGAATTACTCGATCCTTATGAGGATTCTACATATTTTCGTCCATAATAGGTTTTCTTGTTGCCCCTTTTTTTTTTGGTTCCTGTCCTTGAATTGTTTCCCTGTCTTCACTGTATACTGTCTACTGTTCTCTGTTGAAGGTTCCTTTCTTTTTTTTTCTCTAGCCCGTTGTTTTAACTGCGACTCTTCTCGTCCATCTTCGAGGTAATCCGTCTTACTGTCCGTAGGATGGAGTTGACTACTTCTCGTGTTCCTAACACTACTTGTCTACTTGCATGGGGTACCGTACTGATACATTACTACCTACCCGACTAACTAATATAAGTCTGTCAGGCCCACATGCTCCTAACGGAGTGCGGTCGTCCCATGTCTCGTTTAGTAAACTGGTAATGTCCGTCACACGGTTGTTGTGAAGTATTCTTTTGTCAATCTCCCTTTGATGGATATCCTCTTTTTTTTGTTCTTCTTCTTTTTTTTGGTCTTCTTTTTGCTTCTGTTTTTTTTTGTCTTCTTTTTGCTTCTGCCTTTTTTTTGTCTAATAGTTCGTGTTATCGGTTATCCCGTAATAAGTGTTATTGCCTTTGTGGCATCCGTGGTAATTCGTATCATAGACTGGTATTATTCAACTCGGTGTAAGTAAAATCCGTGCTATATTAGCAAACTTGTTTCTCCTCTTTTTTTTGATCTCATTGAGTACAACACATTTTCCTTTTTCTCCCTGTTTTTTTTTCTGATCATGTCTCATCCATAGTTCATATTCGTCCCCTCATCCATGTAATTGGATGTATTGCAGATTGCATAATAGCTTGAGCAACTTGGCTCTTTACTTCCCAACCATCCTCACTGACGGTGGTGCATCTACAAAGGGTATGCTTGTCCATAAGGACTAAACATGTATCACTAGTAGTGATTAGCATTCAATGCCGGTATACTCTGATGGTATTTGGCTAGTAGCTCTGTCTGAAACTTCCTCGAACGTTTAAACTGGTGTGTGTTTTTTTTTACAGTCATAGTGGCTGTATAATGTGTCCAGTTGCAGTGGTTGGACTATCGGTCCTTCCAAATTGCATAGGTTTCTAATTTCCAGGTTTCAATGAAAAAGTTTGAAAACAGTTTTTTTTTACAAGGTTTAAAAGTAGTAGTTGTTTGCATTTGCAGTAGCTGTTACTGTTGCTGTCGCTGCACTTGCTGTAGCAAGTGCGCAAGCAGATGGAAATTCTGGTTCAGTAATTCCCGGTCTCATTGACTCTGTGTCGTAGGTATAGGCTACATGGTAATGTAAGCATCAACATCCTGTTCATATATATATCCGTCAAGGTTTAAAGCTTTTGGTACTGAGTACACACAACTAATCCCAAGGTCTTACACAAAAGGCGAGTGGTCAATGACACACTCCCACATACTTATAACATAGTTCCTTCTAGCATTCAAAGTAAGCACACAACATAGTAAGTAAAAGTCTTCCACTAGCGGTCTCATGGAGTATGGGTACTCATGCCCTATCTACTCCCTTGCCCTTCTGGGCTCCAGCATCAGCAGATGTCTAGCCATCCTGACCGCCTCGTGGTACTCCAGATCCTCCAGCTGAGGTCTTCTGAGTATTCTTTGGTGGCCTGTAATTACGGCTCTCTGGGTTCATCCAACATTCAAATTCCCTATGGCCCTCTTTGTGGCAGCACCGACACTCGACTTTGCGGCCTTCGCAGTCGACCCCTGGATGGTCCTTCCCACAACGCTTACAGTAAAAATGGCGCTGGGGCTGTCCGGTGCCTGATGATAGTATTTAAGTTTAAGTTAAAATCTGTTGATATAGGGGTTAAGATTATATTTGAATTTAAGAGGTAGGTGTTCTCACCCTTAGGAGGTGCAGATCTCAGAGGCTTAGCATCAATAGCTGGGCCGGTCAACTGCAGGACGGGCTCTTTCCCTTTCTTTCCCTGGTGACCCTGCTGCCCTTTCTTTGGAAAGAATTTCCTGTTTAAGGTTTCGGGTCAGCATTCGTAAGGTATTTAGTATGATAAGTATTTAAGCTTGGTTAAGTCCTTACTTTCCCTTTTTCTGGCCATCGCCTGAAGATGCTCCTCCACCCTCAGACTCTCCTTCAGGGTTCTTCCTTTTCTTTGCCCCTAGAGTCTCTTCCCGAGTCTGGAGCATTAGCTCCGTCCTCGAGGCAGCGTCGTAACACTCCTGGAATCTCATTGGTAAGTTCTCACAAGGTTATACGGTACTATAGTAAGTAAAGAATTTATGGCATTCATGTTAATACCTGTATGGTAGTGTAGAGGGTAGCACCCATCGCCATCTGGATGCGAAATAATAGTCCTCCCCGGAACTTCTCGATCTTTACGGTTTCTGAGTAATCCACACCGGGATGAAGTCCAGTAGGCCAATGAATCGAGCGTAATACTCGTCCACGGTCAGACCTCCCTGGGTCAATGTTTCAAACTCATGGCGCTTCTTCTGTTTGAGGTGCGCCGGGTAGTACTTCCCTCTTAGTAACTCAACAAAGGCAGCCCACGAAAAGTCGGGCGTAGCCAGGTGCTGGTCCTTGACCAACCTCCACCAAGTGCTGGCTGCATCCTTCAGATGGAAAGCAGCAATAGCGACCTTCTTGTCGTCAGGTACCTGTAACGCTTCATAGGCCTTCTCATGTTCAACGATGTAACGTTCCAAAGCTACGGGGTCTGGTTCCCCTGAATATGTAGGTGGTCGGGTCTCTGTAACTGACTTCAGCCAGTTTGTTTCCCTGGGCTGTGGCGGGTGGGCTGGTGCTCCTCCTATCTGAGTACCCAGCTGTGCAAGAACGGCTGCAACCGTCTCAGCAACTCCTGGAATGCCGGGGTCACCGCCTCTACCTCTTCCAGCACCACGCCCTCTAGTACCACCAGACATCTGTAGTACAGTATGTCACATAAATACTCGGTAAATTACCGTACACAACCAATAGATATTAAGTTGCCTTAAAGGCTATCCTGTCACGCATTTTGCGTTTCTAGACACAATATCTTTTGAGACGAATCGTCTCGTACCTCCTAAATGTTTCCCAATATTTCCCAAGTCCTAAGCTCACTGTCTTAACCTACTTTCTCGTCATCAGAGCG
The DNA here is from genome assembly GCA_023374045.1 of Limonium bicolor. Classification (NCBI taxonomy): domain Eukaryota; kingdom Viridiplantae; phylum Streptophyta; class Magnoliopsida; order Caryophyllales; family Plumbaginaceae; genus Limonium; species Limonium bicolor. The sequence continues at coordinate 39,655,273 of CM041778.1, forward strand.
GTACTCCGCTCTGATACCACTTTTGTAACACCCCTCTCCATAATCACGATATAATCCCTCACGTAGCAATAAATAAAACGTCTCGCAGCGGAAAATAAATAACAATTACAAAACTCACACGGGTGTCACCGGCCATTACTCGCCCATGCGAGCAACGTAGCCAAACCACATCCAACTTCCAAAATAAACAAACTGCTAACCGCAGTGATAACGAGAAACTCCTATACATCAAACTAAGTCCATAACCATAAACATTGACAAGTGAGCGTCTACCCAATCCTGAAAAATACATAACCTTACCATAAGACCATACACCATCTTCATTACCATACAACATCTCCAACTACCCTGTTCCTGCTCTTCAGCTCCGACAATGATCAACAACCTGAAATGGTGTAGTATCAGCGATAGACGCTGAGTATGCCGGGCCTGGACCCTAATGGTCACTTGTCATTTTAACCATCTTATTATTAGATTGGTTTCATGCTTTTCCTTTTTACAGTTATAATCAAAACTGAAGCATAAATGTATAATATACATAATCAACCATCCAAATATTCATAAACATTAATCATCCATCCAAACCAAACATTCATAGAATATTTCAAACAACATTTGTATATCGAACGTATCGAGCAATAACAACAATATTTTGTACAATGTACAATCGCCGTAGTGTTCACCATCCACTGTCAATTTATTTTAGTTTGGCTTTCAAGCCCCATCCATATGTACAATGTACATTCGCCGTAGCGTACAGTTCCCATAGTTAATTTACCTTAGCCTTGTAGGCTCCATCCAACCATGTTTAATTAATGTCAGTAGGGCGTCATGTTAGGACAACCCGATAACCTCACCATGGACAGTAGTCCCCCGTACACACAAAGGTGCTCATTTCGCCAGAGGTCCGGAGGCCCCTGACTCACTTATGTCTCGTAAGACGTCCATAAAAAGGCCGTAGCCACCTGATCCACGAACCTATTTGGGCTCGTTGGATATAACCTGGAGCGGAATCCAAATAGGAAAACCCTCAGTGATCACAAATGCGAACCAAGTAGTTCGTAAACTACCGGGATTCCTCACCTCAATCTCATACCATCACTCTCTCATAATGTTTAAGATCTGCTCTTAGTCTTATGGAGAAATATTAACCAGCGGCCCAATGGGTCACGCATACCTAGAAGTCATCTAGGTGATATTTATGTTAGAGATCCATGCTCTAGAGACCGACAATGTCGTGACTCGTTCCTAAGTGTTTTACTTAGGTTACCATATACTTAATATTAATATCATGGTATTATATCAAGTAACCGTCATGTCATCACAACGCATATGTATGTTTATATAAGTCGATCTATAGTCGACGTAGTGTTAGTCCCGTAGGACGCCCGTGCATAAATAATTAATGCATCAACACTTAAACCCATACATGTAACCACACACATATAACACACAAGTTATATCAACCAAATCCGAGCCCAAGGAGCAACCTTAGGTCAACTCGGCAAACCCCTTTACATACCGTTCACCCTGATTGTATTACGGTGGAGTATGAATCTTCAAGATCCTATGCTCCGTGTAGTCCGCTAGCTTGTCAAGCGTCCTTGTCAGAAGTATAATCTAAACGGTATTAAAACTATACGTCAGTCTCCATGACTAACTACATCCGGTATTTCCGAATAATAAGCAACCCCGACAGTTCACCTCTGTTTTCTACAGTTGTTGTTACGGGTTTCTCTAAAACAGTCGGTTTTGTTACTTAAAACGCGTACGTCAAAACTATTCCAACTGTTAAGTTTAGTTCCTTATATTTCTTTTAATCTTATCCACCTCTAGTTTAGGTACGTAACCTATAGTTGCATGTATGCATGCATTCTTGTATTATATTGCATTCTAAAATTCATAACTTATAGTTCGTAACTATATTTATTATTTTTTTAAAATAACCACCACCATTAAATCATATGGTTTTCAACCAAAATATATATATCCACCTTATATACATTATTCTTGTGTATGTATATATTACCACGTAGGTAATTCCCATGAGTTTAATAAACTCTTATATTTTATGTTACTTTTTATCATCTTTTATTAGATGATTATTCCCATTAGTTGTATCATATTGTACGACTTATAATAAGATTATTATCCTAACATGAGTAACATTTTATGTTGTATAATTACAACTTCTAAGGTTTATTCAATAAATACCTTAGTTTATAACTCCCATTTATTTATAGTTTGTCACACTATTTTATGTGAGTACCCTTCCTTATATTAATTCCATCTAAACCACCTTAATACCATTTAATTGTCATAACATTTACAACATAGTAGACCGTAGTCTAAAATTCATTTTCCAACCTTTATATTTTCGGTATAGCCCTTGAATTTATTTAAATTCCCTTTTTGACCACATAACATTATGTAATGTTATACCAAAATACTAATATCATTTGCTATGATATTTTTATTCCTTAACTTATAATCTATAGTTTTTATACAAAACTATTGTGTATTGCCTCATAGGCACATATTAAACCTTATACTTTTCCTTAAACCATAATTTCCTTTATTTACAAAATCACCCCTTTCTTTTACATGTTATATATCCCATTTAATATAACATTTCTAACTTATAAAAGAGCATAACCTATGGTTATTTTTTGTAAATTCCGAACAGACCTCAATATACATTTTATATTGTCATTAGGCCCAATTTATAACATATAGTTTGATAATATCATTAAAACTATATATTATACATATATCTCAACAAATACTCTTATATAATTCTAAAAATCTCCAAATTTTACCAAAGGGTTATAAATATCCTTATTAACCCATATACTCTTGGTATTTTACCATTCCACCATCTATATTTCTCCAAAGTGTCATAATGACATAATAACTATATATTATACATATATAGTTTATTTTAATCCAAAAACAACCCATTAAATTCCTAAAAATTCCTAATAGCCCATGGGTGTTTTAAAATACCATTGTACACCCTTTATTTTTGGTAATAACATATTTACCACATATGTTATAAAATATTACCATTAAATACTTATCTTATTATAAGACCTTAAATAAGTTATCTAACTTATCTAATTTGGTCAAAACCTAGCATATGGTCAAGGTTGACCACCTTAATATTTCCTTGACCACCAATTCCTTATAATTACGGTTTTCACCCAAACTTTCTAGAAATCACCATTTAACCCCAAAACTTTATAAAATCTTATAAACTTTATTTTAACTCCTTTTTAACTCTAATTTTCGACCTTATTATTCTAAAGCCCCCAAATTTAATTTAATTACACCTAATACCCCATTTATTTTCGGTAATGCATTTATACTACTTAAACTTAATTAAAAGCTTGTAAATGCATAAATAAAATGGCCTAAAATACATGGCCTTATTACAAACAGCTCACAAAATAAATTACACATAAATGTCCCAAAATACATATACAATTTCGGCCTCACCATATAAGTTTTTATTTATTTACCAAACTTCCACATATGTCTTAAATTTGACAATTATGTTAATTAAATCTCTTAAATGACTAGCTTAATTTATCTTAGTCATTTTTTCCATTTCTAGGTCAATATAACCTATATGTGTAACTTCACTCTCGGCCATATATATATATTATGCTTAAAAATTATAAAAATCATAAGTTTAAGGTGTTTATACCTTGATTATTCCTTGTATGAGCTCGGTCACTTGTAGGAAAATTCACCACTTGATTTAGACATGTTCAATACACAAAAACAAGATATGGTTACACTCCAAGCTTGAGCTTAACCATAAGGAATAATTAATGTAAGATTTAAGGCAAAAATCACCTTAAAAATGCAAGGGAAGTTCTAAGTGGTTTCGACCTGAACCAAACACACCACAAGGTGTTAGATCCACCACATTGACATAGGAAATAGTTAGATCTCGAAGTGCTACCTTGTTATTAGGTTTACCTTGGAAAAATGCCTTAAAAGAGAGTATTTCCTTTGGATCTCGGCCACCCTTGCTCCAAATGGCTAACCAACTGATTCCACATGAAAAGGAGAAGAAAATAAGGCTATGACCAAAGTTTCACAGCCGAACTTGAAGGGAATCAAAAGTTATGAGCTTAAAGCACATTTTTACCTTAAAATGTAGATTTGAACAACCTTGGTCCCTCTACTGGTCTCAACCGAGTTTAGCTCTTGTTCTAACCTTAGAACACTGAGAATAAGCCATAGGAACAGATGAGCCACGAAATTTAGGTGTAGGTAGTGAAGAGATGAAGAAAAAGGGCTAAAAATGGCATTAAAAGCTTACCTTAAGAGCTTAAGAGTATGGACTGCCTTCCTAACTCAAGAACCAGACTTGAGAGCTTCAAGGAAGGAGGGAGCTCGGTTGGAATGAAGGGAATCGGACAAGAGGAGGGGGAAGCTTGGAAATGAGCTTAATTATTGAAAAAGGTAAGAAAAGTAACCTTTTTACTATTCTTGGTTGTATTAGGTAGCATTATTGTCAATCAAAGACTTATGCTGTCTTCCCACCTCCTTGCCAGCCGATTTCCACAAGGGCAAATGGGTCATTAACTGCCCATTGACCAAACTTGGTCATTTTGACTCATGCGGGCCCCACTTCAGGGTTTTATTAATATTTTAATATTAAATTTGTAAAAATCTGTAAAATTTGTAAATTAAATTCCTAATATCATATAATATGATATTTTATCATATTTAAAGGTATTATAACCTTTTAGCTCATTTAAAACCAATTTAAAAGACAATTTCACAAAAACGTGCTTTAAGGAGTTTTAGCGCACATTTTGTGTTGCCTGGTGTTTCTGAGCTCTATTTTCTTTGAAAACGGTCTTTGTGTTCCTTACATGATATTTGATCATGTAATTCAATTTTATATTATTTAGAGGTCATTTGATTTTTAAGGTTTTCCTAGAGCACCTTTTTGCCCTTTTTGACCTTGAAGCATGTAAATGCTTTTTCTTTGTGTTGGAGTGTTGTCCAACGGTTATAATATGTTTAGTAGTATGTTAATATGCTTAGGACAAATTTTAGGTCCTAAGAAGTTTATTTGGGTATTTATTTACCCTTAACAGTCAAAGGGTGCAACATCTTGTTTTATGTTGACCACTGTTGTTCTCAGTTGACTTTTAAGGCATGTTTAGGCCTTAATTAATATGATTAAATATTTAATCCATGTTTTATAAGTTTGGGGTATTTCAGAAACCTATAATGAAATCAGTGCCACCCTCGTAACACTTCCATTATGTTAACACAATACCCACTATACCGATATTATTAGCAAAAAAAAAACCTCTGTAGTTTTTCTTTTATGTCCCCATGCAATGCTTCTCTGCTTTCCCAACTAGTGTCCCCTCCCTTCTCGTGTGTATGAGTCCTGAATCCAAACCCACACACAACTCTTCAATTTCTCCATTGTGGTGATAAGAGAATCACAAATAATCCTTAAAGAAACAAGGAATGATTAGCACCCACATAATAGAGTCTCGGGATCTAATCTATATCCCCTGACTCGGTGCCAGAGAATAAAGGAAGACTTGTGTAATGAGACCAAGCAAATAAGAAAAATTCATAAATGTGATCTTTAAGAAACAAGAGCTGAATAGCACCTACATAATAAGTCTCGGGATCTAACCTATATCCCTTGACTCGGTGCAAGAGAAGGAAGGTAAACTTGTGTATGAGAACAAGAAAAAAAAACAATACGTAATCCCTTGAATGATCTCATAGTGAGGGTCATCGGTATAATATACCTATGCACACGTCCTATTAATTACTTGATTGTTGTCGCTACATTAGCAGCTTATTTTGCTTGGTTACGTGTTTGACGTTACTATGCCACCTGCGAGTTGTGCTTGGTTGTTAGTTGATAGTGCTATGCTACCTTTAAGTGTGTATGTTATCATGATGTATTGTGGTGTGCTTTACTGCTTTATTATAGCATGTAAATGGGACTTAATAATATTCGACCAAGTAGTCGTGTAGCCCGGAACATACGGGCTACACATGTTCATACTCAGCATAGTTTGCTGAGTCTTTTACAACCCAATTTTTACAGGTATTGAGCGGGATAACGGAGCGTAGGCGGGATGGCTATCATGGGGGTAGTTATCTGGGCATAACTTTGGAGTTTGAAACAGTATGCTTAATGTATGGGTTGTTACTAAACCTGGGTTGTACTTTTCGGTTTATGATTTAGTGATTATATTGTAGACATTCGGTATTTGGAATTGTATCTTATATTGTATATGAGTTTTGGTTGAGGGCTGTTTCTAGTCATGCAGACCGTAACTTGGTGTTAGTAATGTGGTCTATCAACCACGTGGGTGGTTGGCATCTGTAGCACCCGGATGATGTGGGGAATCCGCTACATGGTTATCTTATAATATGTCTAGGAGCTTTGTCCGTACTATTGGATGTTTATTCGGGGGTGTTACAGAAAGTGGTATCAGAGCGTAGTTACGCTCTGATGACTGGAACAGGAAATACCGAGTTCATGAATTCTAACCGGGGGTTAAGGGTTGTGGGTAGTACGTGAGGCACGTTAGTTAGGATTCTTCCCCAATAATTACTGGATACCTAACAGACACCTACACCCAACCTTCACAGCCTTAATTTTCTCTTCAAATTCAGAGAAAGAACACCAGAGAGGTAGAAAGCCTCCTCTTACTCGGGAAAACCCAATTTGGCGGTTACTTAATGACATACCATCAACCCGGGAAAAGAAAACTATACTATCAATAGCCCAAGCCTCAAATCCGACTGGAGCGTAGAGTTTAAAGACGCTGCCAAGAGAATCATAACTATAAAAAGACCAAATTTATCGGCAACTTGGGTCGACATGCTTAGCAGTCGATTAGACCCTGCCTGATAGGCCAAAAAGGGACTAAAATATCCCTAAGAATAAAGAAACAAATGAAGCTTGGCTAACCAATTCATTAAGATAAAATGGTTAAGTATGGATAAGAATGCTATGTTAATAAAATTATGCAATCCATATACTTAGGGGGATTAATGCCAGTAAACCTCCCCTAAGGTAACGAAATAAAGGAACGTGATCTGAAACAAAATTTACCAATTAAATAAAGTTGGTACAAAATATGGAACCTAATAAAGCATGAAACAGGGTTACACACTAAAATATAACGCTTCGGGATTCAATAAATTCCCTATTCCTTCTCATGTCCCTCTTCGTTCTTCAGCATTTCCTGAAAGACACAACACCTTAATTGGCGGGTGATATACATCTCCACCAACCCTGCCCTCTTGTTCTATAATTACTCTTCTAAACCTCTCGAGCGTAAACAATTGAAACCGGTGACCATAACTGGACTCCTCGTCTACTTCTACCACCGGTGGACAAGGAACGTACATATTTATGTCTTCTTCACTTTATCCTTGTTCGAATAGTTTGAACCCTTTGGAACCCAACAATTGTCCCACTAGAGACAAAATGTTACTTATCATTCTTCTGCTATACAATAATATACCATCACAATATAAATGTGCATGTCAAAGTCTAGAAGTATGTACAATATCTAAACAGTTATTCTCAACCATTATTCACAATTCATACCAAAGTTTAGCGGAGATACATTCAGACCCAACCTGCAAGCAGGTTTCCAAACATAAGATATATGTTTCATACATTCTAAAATCAATTTACCAGCGCACGTATTATTGAAATCACAAACATCACCACACAAATCTGACCTCCCTTGTAAATGTCCAAATGGCAATGTATAATACCACTACTATGATATAATCCTTCCAAACACACTACACATGAAGGAGGTAACTACTATAAATCAAAGGACCAAAGAGGAGAATCTGGTAAGATTGGTAACCTAGTAAATGTAACCTAGGCAAACTAGACACGAGGAACCCTAAACAGGATATATCAAATTATATATACGAATGTACACACATACATATCAAGAAAGACAAGATATTAATTAAACTCAAGGAGAAGATAAGGTTCAATTAAAGAGGGTCGTGATTAGTAAATCAATCGCACCTGACTTAAGCTAATGATATAACTTAACCATCGAAAATAAATATGGTGGACCAAGAAGGCAAAGAGCTAGACTACTTCAGGTAAGAAACACACAAGGAATAATAATGAGGAAGTAACAGAATTAAAAATTTATAACATTAAGACGGATCGAAGTGAACCAAATCGGTCCAACCAGAAAAATCAGTCAAATATCTATTGAAACTGTAGGTTGTATCTCAAATATAACCCGATCTGATTTACTATCCTACGTTACCTGGTCTCGGTTACAGAGTCTGGTAAGAAGGGAGAGAGAGAGAGTCTTTTTTAGAGTCAAGTGCGAGTTTTACTGCAAATGTTACGTGTCTTATTCCATGGGGGTACACTCTTATTTATAGAGTCTTGGGGCCTGGTTTTATGTTGCCAGCCTGTATTTTACATGTATAAGTACGATTTTGCCCTCCCTAACATCTTTTGACCGACCACAGGAGGCCGGCCACACTATATTCCATCTTGCCTAAGTCCTACTTCCGTCCGGCTGGGGGCGGCCGGATGTCTTATGTATTCTTACTCCCATCCGGCTAGAAGCGGCCGGATGCTCCATATGTCTTGTTTGGCTTGGTACCATTTCTTCCCTTCTCATCAGTCCCACAAGTTCTATCTTTCTGAATTTTTGGTGAAGAAAATAGAACTTCTTGTCTTTGTGTTTCGGCGAAAAATTTTGCGACTGCGGCCAACCCTGAGGCTCTTTGGTCTACCTATGCTTCGTCTTTTCCTTATCCCAGTCCCACAAGTTATTTTTCTTCATATTTGGAGAGAAAGAACTTTTCATTGGCCATGTGCGAAGCTCGTGACCCGAACTCGCCCTTTACCGCTTATTTTGAATTTTCCGCCTGTCTTTAGTGTGGAATTCGGAGGGTCCCTCTTTTGACCAAACGTCGGAACCGTCTTTAGGAAGCGTGTGGCCCTTTCTTTTTCCCTGCAAAAAGGTGCTTTTTGTTTGCACATACATATATATATTATTTATTTGAGCGGGAGAAAACTTTCCTTAAAGTCTGAGTTTTTTGAGCTTCTTTCTCTTTCTTCTTCTGCCCTTTCACTTCGACTGTCTTCTTCTCTCGCCACTCTGTTGTCGCGCTCTGTCTAGCCTTTCGTTGCCGTTGTCCTTCGATTTCGTGCTTAGCCAACAATGTCTACCTCCGCCGCAAAAGAGTAAGCTTGCTGCGAATTTTCCGCCTGCCATCGAGGCGATTCAGGGCTCTCGCTCCCCCAATGCTTTCGCCCCACGCTCCTGAAGTTCTTGAAGCCATTTTTGTCCGGGCGTGAGCCCTCTCCTTCCTCTCTTGACTTCTCCACCCTTTGTGATTGCCTTAGGGACGTCGAAGCTCCACTTGGTACTCAAATTTACCTACCGTCCCCTGATTCTCACCCCAACGATGACTTTGGCCGTGGGTATGTGGTCTACGCCGATTTTTTTCGTTCTGGCCTGACCATTCCCCCACACCCTTTGTCTTGGGCTTCCTTCTCCGTCGTTGCTGTTCTCTCGCCCATCTTCACCCAAAGGCCATTTCGCATCTCCATGCCTTTGTTTCTCTCTGCGAAGAAGGCAATATTCGGCCAGAAGGTACTGACTTTGTCCGCTTCTTCACGGTTAGGGTTGATCCGGATAGCTTAACCCTAATTGCGAAAGCCGTATACTCCCTTTTTTACTACAAGAAGGTTCATGAGTGGAGCTCACAGTGGTTCGTCATCGTTCCTCCATCCGGCCGAATCTTGGGTGTCCCATTCTGTGCTGAAGTCGCAAAGGCCAGTTGGTCTGTCCCCCAATCCCTCCGGCGGAGCTGCCTATTTTGAAGATTCTGAGGGCGCAAAACAAGAAGCCGCCAACTGTCAAGGCGTTTTTCACAAAAGTGCGCTTATCTTCTCTGAAGACCTATCACAGTAAGTGCTTTTAATTTTTTGCGCAAGTTTTGCTGTCTCCACTGGTTTTCTTATCGCTTTGGTGTGTTGTATGTAGACTTCTTCCAGAAGGGGGATAAGATCGGTCCCTTCTACAGCTAGAACCTCGTCACCTTCAAGAATGGGGACGAGAAAATCAATTATTACGACACAATGGATGTGGCTGTCGACGCAGCCGAACAGCTCTTGGGAGATGCTTCTCCTTCAACGAAGCGCTCCAGGCAAGATGCCAGAGATGACCAAGCTAGTCACTCGAAGAAAAAGAAGAGGTTGGAATCTCCTGAACGTGCTGACGCCGGATTGTCAGGTACATGGCACGTGAGCCCCGAGTCTGGGCCCCTTGGTTCTCGCCGGGTGGGAGTTTGGTCATCCGACTCCGATTTGCGAGCAGTTTCCTGACTTGTCGGGTTACTTTTCTTCAGATCCTACCCAAGGGAACACTTTGGAGGCCACCGAACTCCGCTGTTATACCCAAATTTTGACTCCCCTGGTTAGGGTCTACAAGGTTTTGGTGTTGTGAAGGGCATTTAATCGAGTAATGAGGGATTCCGGCTCGATCGGCGCATCCCAGGGCATTAGGAGCAGTTTCATCATTGTCAGGGGCGTTTTTGTAATTTTTAAGGCTCCTGAGACCTCCTATAGGCTTTCTCTCTCCTCCGAAAGATGCCAAATCAGCTTGAAATGCTTTGATATTTTAACCCATGGTAGAGGATGACATTCTCAGCATAACGCGTTGGAATTTTAATTTTTCGAATTTCCAATAATTTTCCAGCAATTTCTGACTGAATCCGACGAGAAATTCAATTTAAAAATATTCCAACATTTAAAATATCCGATTCCACTTCAGAAAATTCATAATTGTCATCCTTGACACGTGGTTAAAATTTCACAGCAAAATTCCTTTGGAAGTCACTTAATTAAATATCAAAAATCTTACTTTTACTAGATTTTCTTTATCTTTAAGAAAGTCTATATAAGGGATAGGTTTTTTTGATAAAAGCAGAATCTCATATGCTCAAGAACCCTAGGAAGACTGAAAGCACAGCCTCCTCTCTCTCTCTCTCTCTCTCTCACGTTTTCCAACACCCGGCCACCCGAATCATACCGAAAATCCTCCGAAATCACCATCTAAACACGTTTTCCAATCCCCAAAGCACCAATAATCATCAAAACCCCACAAAAACCCCACTAAAACGTGAAGAACAACAAGAACAACCGACCACCAGAAGCTCGGGTCAAAAATCTTTCGGGTCTGCCACAGACGGAGCACTCTTCGAATCCCGGTGTGAAGAATCGTTGTGAATCCGAAGGTAAAACAGGTAGAAATCCCACTTTCCTAACTCTCCACGACCTTATCAGTCTTGCCTCAAAATTTGGGCTTAAACTAACTCTTTTTCGTTTCTGTATTGCTGATTGTTTTAGCTACTGCCTTGTTACTTGTTTGCTAAGTTTCGTATTAATTTTGATGTCAAATTGAGTTCTTTCAGTTACTAACGTGTTTTAAAATCTTTCAGGCTACACACCCATAAAATTTGAGCTCAAAACACCCTCGGGAACCATCGAAAACCCACTGTCTGTGGGTTGTCCGTGACCACGGACACCCACGGACGGTGGCGGGATTTTGTATTTTTCAATGTTTCAAATTTTAAGGTTTATGTCAATACATGTCCGGGCCCACGGACACCCTGTCCGTGGCCCCGGACTTTTCAAGTTTGCGTTTTTTATTTTAGTTCTATTTTCGAAATCACCTAATTCAACTGGGGTCCGTGGTCTCGGACATTAGGTCCGCGGCCACGGACGTAATTAAAATTTGACCTAATTCTGCCTCCGAACCCTAGTTTAGGTAACTTTCAATTTCACTTTAATTTTCTGTCAAAAAACGTTAAAAAATAAAAAAAAAAACAGAAGCGCACACTTAGGTTAAAAACAACTTTGTAGAAAGCCGTAAATGAACCAAGTAGAGGAAAACGACCTAGGAAGGGTAATGAAAGTAATTTGAACCCTAAATAAGTCGAATACCAAGCCCCCGAACCCGAACTCTCCTTTCCTAATTTGATCTAGGTTAAAATTAGGTGGCGACTCATAATAGGTTCCAGTGAGCTAGCTTAGGTTTTAATAATTATTGTTATATGACAGTTATAAATCTTAGGTTATAAGTGGACCCAAAACCCGGTTAGACCTTAATCAGCCTTAATCGACATAGGATAGGGTTTAAAATCGAGGCTCACAGACTGGCGACTCTGCTGGGGACAAGATTCTTAATATTAACTTGTTTAATTTTAAGAAAGTGGCTTAACTTGAAAATGTTTATTTATGGCTTTATTACTTTGTTTGTTTACTTTTGTGCGCAATGTAAATTTCTGTACTTTTGCATCATATGAGAGCGAGGGTCCACATAAACCGATTTCACCCCGGGACCCGTTTGAGGGTCCCCTGCCAGGGACTCACACCTTTTAGGTGATGTGAATAAGCGGGGGAAAAGAGGAGGGTGTCGTCTAACCACACCCCCTTAATACCAGGGCCTTAGCCCCAAGCGTTTTCCTGGCAGTGCCCTTACCCAGCCCTTTGTTTGGTCAGTCAAAGACCCGACCGTAGACGCACACCTTCTGAAATACCCCAAACCTTGATATATTGTTTAAATACTAAACTATGGTATGTAAAGGCTAAAAAGTGCCTTAGAAACATCAGTGAACAATTTAAACCATAGTAAAATGCAATAAAGCACTAAGATACAGTTTGAGCAAAAACATGCTCTAAGCTAGGAGTGAACTTGGTTAGGACCCAAAGAGCCTACCAAGACTTAATAATATTCAATTATGATTTATAAGGCTAATTAAGTCCTTAGAAACTTTGGTAGACAGTTAAACCAAACAAAACACAAGAAAAATACCTTAAAGTCAATAAGAGCAAAAATGTGCTCTAAGCTTGGGATAAATTTGTATAAGACCTAATGGTCATACCTATACCTTATAAATAAGTTAATGAACATATTAAATCAATTACCAAAGAAAATCAAGCTTGAAAACAAGTTAAAACACAAAAAGTGCTTTAAGGAGTCTTAAAGCACGTTTTTGAAAAATTGTCTTGTAAATGAGTTTTGAATGGCTAAATGTCCATCATTACTCTTTAATTAACATGTGTACTATATAGTATCACATTTAGAAGTCTATATCAATGGGAAATCAAAAATTTCACATCTATGTGCCTTGTTTTAGTGAATAGTAACTATTATAAGCTAGTTTGTAACATATGATATTATAAGTTATGTTAATGGTCAACAAAGACCAAAACACCCTTATTATGATTATGGGGGCCAGTTTTTGTAGGGTGAGTCATCACCATTCACAAATCAATTAAAGGAAAGGAAAGTGAGTAAGTAAAGTACTATTTGCTTTATATGTAAAATATCTTAACAAAGTGAACACTCTCACCTCATTCTCTTCTTTCCTTCCATTTCCCACGGTTTTACATCTCCTTCCTCCTCTCTCCATCGGTTTGCTACAGCCATATACCATTCTCAATCTTCCTTCACTTGTAACTTATGATTCCATGCTCCAAAATCAATTTCAAGACTACCTTTGTCTTAGTTAGATCAAGCTTTTCATTTCCCTCTTTTCAAATCTTCAAGAACTCAATTTTGGTGCCATGGAGATTCACCATTGAAGGAGCTTGAGCTCACCTTTTCACATATTAGTGTTCTCCTTTGCTTCAAGGTAAGGAAACTCAAAGAAAAATGATGTTTCCTTCATATTTTGTGTTGTCCGAAAATTCACCTCACAATGGTGTCTTTACCTTGCTTGTTTTAGCTTCATTTGAATCTTCCAAGGGCTAGGAGGAGTCCTCTCTTGATACTTATTCAAGCTCTCTTTCCATTCCAAGGTAAAACAATCATTTTAATACCTTAAGATAATATAGGTAACTAGGGTTTACAATGAAATGAAGCTTAAAGCTTGTATACTCATTATATTATTTGTATAATGTTTAGAAGTTGACAAGCAACTAAAAGCCTTGCCAATTTAGTCAAGGAAACAAGAAAGAAGTTTGTGAGGAAAGAGGTAAATATGCTATCTCAATGTAGTTTAAATGCCTTAGGAAAATGAGCTTGATATGCTTAATAAAATGCCTAAGGAGCCAATGGTAAATGAGCTAGTGAAATGCTCTCAAGGAGTTTATTAAGGGCATATGTATTCTTGGGTGTATTTGCAGGTCAAAGGCAATATATATATGGAAATTCAGTGTTTATGGTTTATGCAATTTAGGGGCCTAAGAGCCATGTTATTTAAGGGCCTAAGTGCCACGCAATTTAAGTTTATGCACTATATTGTGATGTAGTGTAAAATTTGGTGAATGTTGTGTGTGAGAATACTCTTGGTGGTTTTAGGTGTTCTTGAATGGAATAAGGTAAAAACCTAAGAGTTTGGATGTGAGAATATACAAGAGAGGCTATGGCAAAATTTGGAAAATGTATAAGAAGTTCTAAGTGTTTTAAATAAGTTTTGGTGAACTAGGAAGTGTTAAAGGTGAACAAATGTTTTAATAGGGAAGAAAGCATGTATTAAGATGATTTAGGGTATTACAAGGATTTAGGTATTATCTTGGAAGTTCTAGGAATTCAATGTGTGTTTTTGAGAATGTATTAAAGTCTTGGAGAAGTTTGCTTAAGGTTTAGGAATGTTGATGTACAAGGAAGAAATGATGTTTAGGTAAGATGTGAAAAAGGAGATTTAGTTAGTAAGAAAAGAAGTTTGAGAGATGATGTTAAGGTGTAGAGGAAACACCTTGGTATTGTGGTCATTATAGGTGAAATACCACTTAGAAATCTTAAGGAGAAGTTTGGAGGAAATTTGACAAAGTTTGGACAAACTCTGATGTTGTCCGACCCAGTGGTCCGACCCAGTTGTGGGTCGGACAGCTCTGTTTAGTCACCTGTTGGAGTTTCTGGAATGGTCCGACCCAGAGGTCTTGGGTCGGACATGGGTCGGACAGAAGGATTTAAAAGACGGAAGGAGTCTCTGGAATGGTCCGACCCAGTTGTGGGTCGGACGGTGGGTCGGACAGCCCAAAGTATGTAAAAAAAAATTGTTTAAGGTTATAGATGATGGGGATTATTAAGTAATGATGTTATAAGATTACTAAGGACATGTTAAGTGAGTTATAATGACAATTTAGTGGGGGAAAAGTATTAAAATGTAAAAGTAAAACAAGTTAAAATGTGAAGTAATGTAACTAAGTTAACGGGGAAAAGTTATAAGCATTAGACTTTAAACAATCATGTTACCCCGATGTTAATGAAAGTACATGTAATATTATCAGTTGTTCGAGAATTGCTCGAGGAACATAAGTGGACATGATAAAGTGGACTCCGGTGACAGGTATGGTTTTCTTGCAACCTGTGTCCTACCGGATTACACCGGCTTGTATGCCAATGTGTTTTTCTGTATGTTTGCCACGTTGTAAGATAAACATGAAATGAGTTTACAGTAATTCATATATGTGGCGTGTTCAACTCCGATACCATTTAACCTCGGAAGTGTTAACCTTAGTTAACTGAGTCTAGGACCACATGAGAGTTCGGTATTCGGATTAAACGACCCGAACCACGGGACGTTCTAACCACGGCTATGCGTGTGTTAATTGTGTGATATGTGTGTGTGAATGTAGGGACCTCCCTTGTATGTTTAACCCAGTTGTAATACTGTATGGTGTGTAGATGTGATAGACTCCATAGTGGGGTTCTAACTAATATCTAAAAGTAAGTATGTACTAACAGTGGTGAGGAATCCGGTTAGGCCGGTCGCGCGTTGTTTGGGAGTGGGTATCCTTTTTAGCCTTACCCTTCTCTCTGTTATGGTTGTTTCCCTCACGGGTTATGATCTCCCATTAGCTTACTCCAAAGCTTAGCTATTATGACTTATGATCGGTTTAGGGGGAACATGTGTTTGTGTGGTGTGTTCGGGTCACAAAACCCGAACCATCTTAACTTAAGTTACTCGTCCGACTATTAGGACGGTAATGAGTGTTGTATAATGAGTTTATCATGAGGGTGACATCATTCTCTAGGCTCACCAGTGAATTATCAATGTTTGGGTCGGTTCCTAAGAGAGCCGCTCCCGTTATGTTATGTGTGTTGTTGTAATGCAATTTCTATTGCGATGTTATTATGTGCACGTTGAAACGTGAAAAGTGTTGTTATGTGATGCAAGTTATATGTTGTAAAATGTGGAGTATGTGGATCATGGATATGAATCCCAGTTTGTGATAAGAGGCGTTTAAGGATATCCCGATTAATGGGTAGTTGTCGTCTATTAAGGAAGTAGCTCCATTAGAGGAAACACTCTAGGGGTAATGAATACCATGAGTGACTTATCAAGTATGGATATGTTATCTGTTTGTTGAGCCCATTGAGGCGGAATGACTCGTGTTGTGTGTTTTAAGTTACATGCATGATTTAATATAATCAACCGCATGCTAAGACGACAATTAGTTGTGCGTGGCCCGGTAGCATGTGGGCTGCGGGATTACCATACCAGCAAAGGTGCTGAGCCCCTTGGGGGCCACCCTTTCTCTTCTTTTTCCTATTTCAGGTACAAGGAGCTGGAAGTCGTTCGAGAGTAGGACGGGGTAGTCGTTGTACATGAGTAATCATTTAAGTTGTATATATACAGTAAGTGTAGTAAGACCGAAATTGTTATCGACATCAGTTTGTAATACTCGGTACAGTAGGAAGGCTTAAGTATGTTGGTTGTTGTTAATGAAAGGGATAATAATGTGTAGTCGCTCGGGAATCTAGTCCATCAGACCGGTACAATGTTTATGTAATAGCTTTGTTAGCCACGTGGGTGGTTAACGGCGTGTAACACCAACGAGTTAAGTAATATGATGAAGTATATTTTCCGTTGCAGACTGTTGTTATGTGTTTTGTTGTTGAACGGGGTGTTACACCTTCAGGTGATGTGAAAAGAGTGGGGAAGCCCAAAGAGAATAGCGTGCAACCCCTATTCCTTTGTGGTGACCTGGGCCCGCGCCCCAAGCACCTCTCCGGATCGATCCATACCCGGTTTGATTTAAACGTCTAGTGAGGACATGTTGAATTTGTGTGGGCTTTGTTTGCTTGTATGATCGGCCCACTACCCAGCCTAGAGATTGATAGGAACTTCTCCTACATCAACCTAGCCCAACACGAATTGGCAGCTCTATTTGTTTGCGGCCCAGAGGCCCTGTTTGGTTTAACATGTGAGTCGTTCGGGCTTCGGTCCAAAAGCCTAGACTTAGGTGATTTCTCTTCTGGCCAATTTGAATTATCCAATTAGTTCTAGGCCCATAAAAAGGAAATCCACCTGAACTTGAAATAACTCACAAGACCTGAAAGTAAAATCTTTTTCGCCTTAGCAACCATCTTCTCTGGCCCGAAGAAAGTTAGGCCCATTTGTGATTTAGGGACCATTCCAGCTCATGTGCTTTACTTCAGGCCCAAACACATTCCGGCCCAAGGGCTTATTCTAGTCTAGGTAGACTTCTTATCATGACCCTAACCCAAAACCCTAGATCTAGGTGTCATCTGTTAGGCCCAACCAAAATCACTCGGCCCAAATTCCAGTTCACATATAGAGCAATCATTCTGGCCCAGGTACCACACTCATAACTCATTCCATTTGAGCCCATAGACCAATTATAGTTTTGGCCCATGAGCTTCGCTCTCAATCCAGAATTTCGGCCCATAAAACATTTGAATCCAAGATAGTTTGCATAATTCGTTCATTCCAGTTTCCGGCTTCAAGGCCCAACAAGAGCATCAAACGAATCTAGACTTCAAGGCTTATCCCTCGGCCCAGTGTCCCATTCACGGTCCATGTGATTTCTTTCAGCTTGTTTGCTCAATTTCTGGATTCAGGCCTACATGTCCGTTCTAGTCTAGGAATCACTCTAATCTATGCACTTCACTCTCAGTTTGGCGAAGACTCAGACCCAGTTACTTCCTACATAACCCATAGGCATTCCTAGTTCAGACATTTTACAGGGCCTACTCGAAGCTTGGAAGGAAGACAATCATGGTCAATGGCACCCCGACGGTCAACAGCTCCAGTCTTCAACACGTTGGCATCAGACTGTTCGACATCACTATTTCAGAAGTTTTCTCGATTTAGTAGTTTTCTTTTCTCAATCATTCTTCTAACTTTTATGGTAGTTAGCTTCCTTTATCATTTTAGATTACAACTTTTGATGTTATCTTTCCATTCGTGAATTAGAGCATAGTTCTATTTTCGTAATTTTGTGCATTCATTCAACAAAACAAAAACACAAAAATTTGTTTTTTTAAGGGATCACAGAGTAATCATTTCCCGACTATGGAATAGAATGACTTGTCTTTTGTTTCTAAAAGGGTGAACATGTCCGTCCTCACACCATAGACTATCCCATAATATCCACGAAGCATTCCAAAATCCGCATCTGTTTAAGTGTTGTCATAAACCCCAGGTCAATACTAGGGGCAATCTGAGTTCAAGATCGTCATCTTTAATCTTTTGTTTAAGCGTGTGAACTAGTCTCTAAGTGAAATTCACGAGAGTGTCTTGAGCGGAAAAACCATGAGTGAACGAGCGTGTCATTTTTACACGACTCTGGTGAGACCACATTCAAAGGTGAGGTAAACGGCATAACTCTGACCGAAGGAGATAATTTGTAAATTTACTCTTAGACCTGCGAAAAGTAACAAAGAACGGATACAGAACTATCAGGAATGACGAAGCACCTAGGTACAACACCACATAGCCAAAAGCTTGTAAACCCTATCATTAAACCCTAGGCACCCCCGTTGAGCGTTTTGTATATCCCTTTTCGATATTATGAGCTCCACAAAATAACCCAGCCAATGATGAATGTCCGACCCGGTGACCAAAGGAAGCGAGGAGCCCGACTCCCAGATAACATTCTCATCAGTCCAAAGAAGCAATGCCGCTATCAGCATGATGAAGCAATCCGCAAATGGTCCCAGAGTGACACAGGATCAAAAGAGCTCACATCAAAACAGCCCTCGAAGCCTAAAACCGGGAAACACAAGAACCCCGAAGGCAAAGTCAAGGAAGGATAAAACAAAAAAGCAAACCCGAAGTGCCTCTAAGAAGTCCAAAGGACAAAAAAAGAGAAATGGTGTAAAGGACAACTTCAAAAGTCCAGGTCCAGAAGCTCGAAAACAACGTCAACATGAAGCAGCCAGACGACTTCAAGACAAGGAAGATGAATCCGAGAGAAGACGCAAGTTGCAGCTTTTGTCACCCATTTAAGCTCCACATACCTCAAATATCCCTCCATGATCCCGTCCTCTTTCATCACACCCTATGGCCACGTTATAAGCTCTAAAGACTTCCGACTTGATAGTTGTGTGTCCAATCACGTGAAAGTAACAGATCAAATGCGTAAATCCATCAAATATCGAATTCAATGGTCTAGAAGTTATGACCATGAGTGAGAAATGAGTACAAACACCAACCACGTTGAGTGTAGGATAGGAAGCACCACATCAAAGCATAAGCCTCGACCCTGTGAGGATGAGACTTGTTCGCACGTTTAATCAAAGAAAATACTGGGGGCAATTGATCGTTCGATCAATTGCCATGAACTCTAGCACAGATTGTCCTGAGGAAAATACTGGGGGCAATTGTTGGTTCTAACAATTGCCATGATAACACCAATTGAAACCTAAAGCTTGAGCACCCCATCCCACCACAGGCATAAGCCCTTACATTCACATCAAACACCTCAGGCGCACATAAGCTCTAACCTCCACACACACACTCTCAAGCCCGTCATTAGCCTTACCCCCACAAAAACATCAGACCTGCCATAACCCTGACCACCATCCAAAATCACAACCTAATCTCAGGTTTATCGTATGTCCTGAACACCAGCAAAAGCCTTTAGCACCACAAAAAAAACCCACACCCCACCAGTGGCATGTTCATCTTCTAAGAAACAAAATGTAAATATGAATTTCTTAGTCAGGAAGTGATTCTTTCACTTTCCTTTTTCAGTAGAGTTTTTCCAAGCATTGCCATGTTTGGCACATTTTCCAGCAATTTCTTGCTTTAAACAATTTTCAATTCACATCATTGCCATGTTTGGCACATTTTACAACAGTTTCTTGCTTTGAACAAATATCTTACATGCACTGTGATTGCATTTTACAAACTTTTGCGTACACCTCGCCATCGCCACGTTTGGCCCTTTTATAATTGGTTTTCACCACATGCATTTGCACGAGACCATTATCTTTCTAGCCCATTTTTAGTGCGAGACCCATCATGCACTTAACTCACTTTCACCTAGATCCAATCCTTAGGCTCGTCATAAGACCTAGATCCAACCTTTAGGCTCGTCATAAGACCTAGATCCATCCTTAGGCTCGTCATAAGACCTAGATCCAACCTTTAGGCTCGTCATAAGACCTAGATCCATCGTTAGGCTCGTCATAAGACCTAGATCCAACCTTTAGGCTCGTCATAAGACCTAGAACCATCCTTTAGGCTCGTCATAAGACCTAGATCCAATCTTTAGGCTCGTCATAAGACCTAGAACCATCCTTTAGGCTCGTCATAAGACCTAGTTGCATTCCTTTAGGCTCGTAATAAGACCCTTTAGCTTACCCACTCTCATCAAACACATTGCATTCATCTCATTCATATAGGCTCGTCATAAGACCTAGTTGCATTATCCAGGCGCGTCACAAGACCTGGCGACAGAAAAGTTGGCGAGGTGATGGCAATAAATCTTCCTGTGTTATGTCAACTTACTTTGGGATCAACGAATGGTGGGCAAAGGCAATAAGTCCCCAGGGTTTTTACCAGGAGTTATCCCTGCACATCGGCTTGGGGGGCGATGGCAATAAGTCCACATTGGGTCTAGCCAGGAGCATCGGCACGAGTTTCGGTCCCCAGAAGCATCTGAGCATCATCAACATCATCAATATCATCAGCATCATCGGCATCATCATCAACATCATCAATATCATCAGCATCATCATCAACATCATCAATATCATCAGCATCATCGGCATCATCATCAACATCATCAGCATCATTAGCATCATTAGCATTTCGGCATTCTTGCATTTGCATACCATCCAGTCTTCACATCCTAGGTAGTCAACACCTTAGAATCGCTTGACATTGCATCATTTCATCTATTACAGGTAGTCAACGTCTTAGAATCGCTTGACATCTCATCATTTCATGTATTATAGGTAGTCGACGCCTTAGAACCGCTTGACATTATTTCATTTTTGTCACCTAGGTAGTCAGTGCCTTAGAATAGCTTGACACATTTTTACATATAGGTAATCAGCGCCTCAGAATAGCTCGACAACGTTTTGTTGCTTAGGCAGTCAGCGCCTCCGAATAGCTGGATGTAGTCAACGTGGTTTTGGACAACATGGAGGATTTTGTGGAATCCAAAATTTTGGGGCATCACTCAAGCATCAACCAGACTTTTCACATCCATTACAAAGTCCAGTTGACGGGGGGCAATCTGTTATACCCAAAATTTTGACCCCCCTGGTTAGGGTCTACAAGGTTTTGGTGTAGTGAAGGGCATTTAATCGAGTAATGAGGGATTCCGGCTCGATCGGCACATCCCAGGGCATGAGGAGCAGTTTCGTCATTGTCAGGGGCGTTTTTGTAATTTTTAAGGCTCCTAAGACCTACTATAGGCTTTCTCTCTCCTCCGAAAGATGCCCAAATCAGCTTGAAATGCTTTGATATTTTAACCCATGGTAGAGGATGACATTCTAAGCATAATGGCGTTGGAATTTTGATTTTTCGAATTTCTAATAATTTTCTAGCAATTTCTGACTGAATCTGACGAGAAATTCAATTTAAAAATATTTCAACATTTAACAAATCCGATTCCACTTCAGAAAATTCATAATTGTCATCCTTGACACGTGGTTAAAATTTCACAGCAAAATTCCTTTGGGAAGTCACTTAATTAAAATATCAAAAAATCTTACTTTTACTATTTTCTTATCTTTAAGAAAGTCTATATAAGGGATAGGTTTTTTTTTTGATAAAAGCAAATCTCATATGCTCAAGAACCCTAGGAAGACAGAAAGCACAGCCTCCTCTCTCTCTCTCACGTTTTCCAACACCACCACCCCGAATCATACCGAAAATCCTCCGAAATCACCATCTAAACATGTTTTCCAATCCCCAAAGCACCAATAATCATCAAACCCACAAACACCCCCAAAATGTGAAGAACAGCAAGAACAACCGACCACCAGAAGCTCGGTTCGAAAATCTTTCGGGTCTGCCACAAACGGAGCACTCTTCGAATCCCGGTGTGAAGAATCGTTGTGAATCCGAAGGTAAAACTGGTAGAAATCCCACTTTCCTAACTCTCCACGACCTTATCAGTCTTGCCTCAAAATTGGGCTTAAACTAACTCTTTTTCGTTTCTGTATTGCTGATTGTTTTAGCTACTGCCTTGTTACTTGTTTGCTAAGTTTCGTATTAATTTTGAAGTCAAATTGAGTTCTTTCAGTTACTAACATGTTTAAAATCTTTCAGGCTACACACCCATAAAATTTGAGCTCAAAACACCCTCGGGAACCATCGAAAACCCACTGTCAGTGGTTGTCCGTGACCTCGGACTCATTGTCCGGGACCACGACGGGTTGTCCGTGACCACGGACACCCACGGACGGTGGCGGGATTTTGTATTTTTCAATTTTTCAAATTTTAGGGTTTCTGTCAATACATGTCCGGCCCACAGACACCCTGTCAGTGGCCCTGGACTTTTCAAGTTTGCGTTTTTTTATTTTAGTTCTGTTTTCGAAATCACCTAATTCAACTAGGGTCCGTGGTCTCGGACATTAGGTCCGTGGCCATGGACGTAATTAAAATTTGACCTAATTCTGCCTCCGAAACCCTAGTTTAGGTAACTTTCAATTCACTTTAATTTTCTGTCAAAAACGTTTAAAATAAAAAAAAACAGAAGCGCGCACCTAGGTTAAATACAACATTGTAGAAAGCCGTAAATAAACCAAGTAGAGGAAAAACGACCTAGGATGGGTAATGAAAGTAATTTGAGCCCTAAATAAGTTGAATACCAAGCCCCCGAACCCGAACTCTCCTTTCCTAATTTGATCTAGGTTAAAATTAGGTGGCGACTCATAATAGGTTCCAGTGAGCTAGCTTAGGTTTTAATAATTATTGTTATATGACATAGTTATTAATCTTAGGTTATAAGTGGACCTAAAACCCGGTTAGACCTTAATCCCTTAATCGACATAGGATAGGGTTTAAAATCGAGGCTCACACTTCGCACTGACCTTCCGGCCAAACAAGGTTTTGATTGTTTCCCTCGTTTTTCCTCATTCTTTTGCTTTTTTCAGTACCCTTCTGTTTCCGGCTCTGCATACACTTGGACCTTCCGGTACTGACATGGTGTTTGTCTTTATTACTGTGGCAGCCCCTGTTCCTGTCAAGCAAAAACTAAAAAAGAAAACCACATCAAAGCCGAAGGATGCACAACCAGGGACATCAGGAGAGGGACAAACCTCTGACGACCCTGAGGCCTTAACCTCATTCTCCATTGACGTTGCTGCGGCCAAGGATGCAGCGTGGGAATGAGTGACGGAGTATCGGCAGGTGCCTGAAAATCCCGAGCTCCAAGTAAGCAAAGAGAGGACATTATGGCCTCTTCTTCTTCCTCGCCTCCTCCTCCTGCTCAGGAGTCCTTCACCGGCCTCTCTCAAAAGGAAGGATGGTTTTATCACTGCGGGCACCCCCTTCCTTTAATATCTTGCGACTCTGCCAAGTATTCCTCCGTCTAGAAGGAGGCAATAAGGAGATCCGGTCATCCAGATGGGATCTTTGCTCCTCCGGCAACCGTTACTGCCACTAAACAAAGGTTGCGGATAGGATATGGGGGGCAATGCTATCATGCGGCATTCCCTCCAATAAGTGATGTGTTTAACTTGATGTGGGGGCATCTTTCAGGTTGGCGTACACTCTTCTTCAATATCTTTCTTTGTGTTTCTTTCCTGATTTGTTTTGCTTTTTCCTTAATTTCGTAAACTGTGTTTGTTTTTAGGTGATGTCCATGGCCCAAAGTGCTGAGGTTCACTTTGGCAACCTCTAGTCCAGGCTCCGTTATGAGGAGAGCCGAGCCAATAACGCTCAAGAAGAGTTGAAGCAGAGCCGCTCTTCTCATGATGCTTACATTGACCAGATTGAGTATGAGATCGATCTCAAGGTAAAGGAGAGGACAACGACAATAAACAAGGATCTGCAGCTGTCTCGGCAGGAATGCGTCCGCCAGCGTGACGAATGAGTCACAACTGAAGAACTCCGAGAAGAAAATTTTTCTTTAAAAAGCCGGATCCAGGAAGCTGACAATACTTTGATAGAGGTACAAAACCATCTTGTTTTTGAGAAAGATAAGCTGGCTCGGGCCTTTTCTGACCTAGACATTTGCTGGATCAGGTGCGCTCTGCTCACCGGAATGAGGTAAATTCCCTTCAGGCCGACAAGGCTTTTTTCTATCAGGAGAGGAACTCTTTTAAGCAGGAAGCTGAAACGCTTGAACTGGAGAAGCAAGCTCTTCAACGGGAGAATGAGGACCTTGTAGAGGAAAAGGGGAAACTCATGCAGGAGCTTAACGGTTTGTCGGAGGAAAAGGCCGCACTAGAAGAGCAGTCAAGGTCTTCCTTCGAACAAGAGAAGCAGTCTTTGCTCCGGGATAGCTCTTCTTTAGAAGATGAGAAGAAAGCCCTTGCTGCGGACAAAATTGTCTTGACAAATGAGAAAATCAGGCTGGAAGAAGGGGTGAAAGGCTTGGAGGAAGCCATGTCTCGTCTACAGGTTGAGAGTGCCGAATCGTCGAGCCAAGGTAAACCTTTAGATCTCGATTTTTTTGCTTCTTCTTTTTACTCCCTCTATTTCTTACTTTTCTTGTGTTCCGGTCAGGCTTGAGCTCTGCCAATCTTCTAAAGCATGTCAAGCAGCTGAATGGTCGGGTAATTAATGCTAAAGAGGAGCTGTCTCTAGCCAACGCTCAGCGTGACAAATATCGAGCCCAAGTCCTAACCCTTGAATCCCAGGTGGCCAAGCTTATGTCGTTTTCACGGCAGTCTCAGGAGGAGATACAGAAGCAAGGTACAATTAATGCTCATCTTAAGGAATCCTTCGCCTCCCAGTGCCGCAGGATAGTCGATATCTGCCAGCAGATTATTTCGGAATACTTTCTTGAGAAGGGAGAGTTACTGGACGACGATCTGTACAACAGGCTGGAGTTTAAAGCTGTCACCCAGAAGTCTAACTTCTTCTCGGAGCTCGAGAGATTTGGCCGCAGTCCTGGAGAGACATGCTTTGGTGCTAGCCAAGCTTCCTTTCTTCCGGCTGGAAGCAATGTCCAGCTATCAGCCGGAGGGGTGCAGCGTCTTTCTAAGAGATCCAAGTCTTCTGAAAGCGTGGCCGGTAGCGGTGATAGATTAGCTGTAGAAAAAATAGAATAGAAGTTTCTTTGTTTTTAGAGGGGTTTTTTTTTGGCATGTATCTTTTGTGTTTGCCGAATCTTTTGTAATGACTACACTTTTTGTAATTGTTTTTACCCCACTCTTGGGAGGAATATAAGTTATACATTTCATCATCTTTATTCATTTGTCTGCCAGAGTACTTCTTTCCTTTTTTAGCCAATTTGCTTATTACTGTGGCATTCTCCCCCCCCCCCTTTCGAATGGTGTACACATGGTCACCTTACACAAGCCATGTTAGTTAAGTGTTTGCCCTTACAGTATAAGAAGCTTGTGGCTTATTAACTGAACTTTTGTTTTTAGTAACCAAATCTTTTCCTTTCAAAGTATGGCCGTCTGGCCGGATTTTTCTTTCAAGGTATGATAGCCTGCGGCTCATTGGCCGGTGCTTACTTTCAAGGCATGATAGCCTGTGGCTCGTTGGCCGGTGCTTACTTTCAAGGTATGATAGCCTGCGGCTCGTTGGCCGGTGCTTTCTTTTACTTTCAAGGCATGATAGCCCGCGGCTCGTTGGCTGGTGCTTTCTTTTACTTTCAAGGCATGATAGCCTGCGGCTCGTTGGCCGGTGCTTTCTTTTACTTTCAAGGCATGATAGCCTGCGGCTGGTTGGCCAGTGCTTTCTTTTACTTTCAAGGCATGATAGCCTGCGGCTCGTTGGCCGTGCTTACTTTCACTTTTTTCTTTGAAAAACAATACCTCTTTATTGAAGAATCATGAATTTTATACATAAAATTTTTTCAAACATTCTTCCATGCCATGAATGTGGCAATTCGTACCCCTCACCATTTTTTAGGCGATATGAGGCCCGCCCCGTCTTTTGGTGTATGACATACGGTCCTTCCCATTGGGGCTCTAGTTTTTAGGTTGTTTAACTTCTCGGAGGACCAACTCTCCTGGAGCGAAACTCCGCTCTCTTATCCTTTGATTGAAATATCGCTCTACTTGGACTTGTCTTTTGCCATCCTTATTGCGGCGGCCACCCTGGTTTCCTCGAGGAGATCTAGATGGTCTTGTATTCCCTGATTGTTGACATCTTCATCGTATGATTCCCACCTTACCGATGGTACCACAATCTCCGCCGGAATGACAACCTCTAAACCATACGTTACTGTAGGGTGTTTCACCTGTTGGCCCCCTTTCTGTTGTTCTGTACGACCAGAGGACCTGGGGTAACAGCTCTGCCCACTTTCCCTTTCTTTCATCGAGTTTTCTCTTTATTGCTTTTACTATCTGACCATTCACATTCTCGACTTGCCCATTCGCCCGAGGGTGCGCCACTGATGCGAATCTTAAGTCAATCTTCCACTCTTCACAATCTTCCCGAAGCTCTCGCAATTGAATTGCGTTCCGTTATCAGTTATTATTGCTTTCGGTATACCAAACCTGCATACCACATATTTCCAGATGAATTCTTGTGATTTTCTGGCTGTGATGGAGATAGTAGGCATTGCCTTGACCCACTTTGTGAAATAGTCGATGGTGACATATATGAATTTGAACCTCCCTGGCGAAGCTTCTGGAATGGTCCCACAATATCTAATCCCCACATAGCAAAGGGGATTGGGCAGAGGATAGATTTTTGTTCTGCCGAGGATTGTGTATTTTGTTTCCGTGTTCTTGACACTTGAGACACTTTTGTATGTATTCTTTGCAATGTTCCATCATTTTGGCCAAAAGTATCCGAGCCTCAAGATTTTGTGCGTTGTGGTTCTTTCTCCTTGATGATTTCCACATAGTCATCATGCACCTCTTTATTAGCTTTGTCCCTTCGGCTATGGTAACACACTTCAGTGCCGGTCTTGCGAAAGATCGCTTATATAGCTGGTTATTCTCAATGAAGAATGATGCGGCCCGCCTTTTATTGTCCTGGCCTCCTTTTCCTCTTCCGGCAACTTCCCTTGTCGTATGTAATCTATGATTGGAGTCATCCAGGATTCTGTCTCATCATTTGACTCTATTGTAAATACTTGAGCCTCATCTATGCTTGACGTAGTTTTGACTTCTAGCCAGATTTCATTGGGTACTCTTTCGGCCATACTTGCCAATTTCGCCAAGGCATCTGCCTCGATATTCTCTTCATGAGGACGGTGTTTTAGTTCGCATCTTTGAAAATTTGCCTTTAACTCCTGGACTTTGAGCAAGTACCTCCACAGCTTTTCCTCTTTGACTTCATAGATGTTGTCGTTTTGTCTTGCTACCAACATAGAATCCGAGTATACCTCTAATTCTGCTAAAAGTTAAATTTTATAAGCTTTATTTTTAACAAGATTTCACAGGAACGAAAAATAGAGAGGGTATCTTCCTATGGAACCTGTTGCCCCTAGGGCGGTAGCCACCTCCAAACCCTGGATAAGGGCTTCATATTCAGCCTCGTTATTGGTAACATCAAAATCTAGCCAGAAGGCGTAGTTCAAGCTTTGTCCATCTGGCGCTTGTACTACTATTCCAGCCCCTGCCCCACTTTTGCACCGGGCTCCGTCAACCAAGACGACATATGGGTTCTGGAGTTGTTTCTCTTCTTCTGCAAAGTTTGTTTCTGTTATGAACTCTGCCAAGGCCTGTGCTTTAATCGCTGTCCTGGGTAAGAAGTGAATTTCATATTGTGTTAGCTCTACCGTCCAGCTCACCATTCGGCCAGAAGCATTTGGATTGTTAGCTATTTGCTTGAGTGGCCATTGGTCCTAACGAAGATTCGATGCGACTGAAAGTAAGGCCGTAATTTCCTTGACGCCACTACTAGTGCAAACAGGATTTTCTCTAAGTTCGTATAACGTCCTTCCGTTGGCTCAAAATTTTGCCAGTATAGTAGACTGGTATCTCCCTTTTCTCTTCCATGATCAAGACAGCTGCAACTGCCCAATCTGTTGCGGATAAGTAAAGGTAGATATCCTGGCCTGGGGCAGGCACACCCAGTTTAGGCAGGTCCCAGAGCATTTCCTTGATTTTTTCGAACGCATCCACACATTCTTGCCCCCACTGGAATTTACTGTTCTTCCTTAGAATATTGAAGAACGGGATTGATTTTTCCTGAAGTTTGGAACAAAACCTGCTCAATGCTGTGAGTCTCCCGTTCAAGGCTTGGACATCTTTGATATTTTTTGGAGGAGAAAGGTTGAGGATTGCTTGACTTTTTTCCGGATCGACTTCGATACCTCGCTGCCCAACAATGAAGCCAAGAAACCTCCCCTTAGTTACACCAAATACACACTTCTCCGGGTTCAGCTTGATTTGGTATTTGTCCAGAGTATCGAACGTTTTCCTCTAAATCCTTCATGTGTTGCCTTTTGATGGACTTTTTACGACTATATCGTCAATGTAAGCTTCCACATTCCGGGCAAGTTGTTGACAAAACACTTTGTCAATCATTCGCTGAAAGGTAGCTCCTGCGTTCTTCAGTCCAAAAGGCATTACCTTGTAACAGAACGTTCCGGCTGAAGTGATAAAGGATGTCTTTTCCGAATCGTCTTCTTTCATTTTTATCTGATTATAGCCGGAGAAAGTGTCTAGAAAGCTTAACACAGAGCTCTGGGAAGTTGAAACCACCAATCTATCTATTGATGGTAGGGATAGAAATCTTTAGGACATGCCTTATTCAAATCTGTGAAATCCACACACATTCTTCATTTTCCGTTTGCCTTCTTTACCATGACAACATTAGCCAGCCATCGTGGGTATGCTACTTCCCTGATGAATCCAGCCTTGAGGAGTTTCTGTACCTCGGTTCGTGCAGCCAAATCTCTTTCTTCCCCTATTACCCTTTTCCTTTGCCTAACTGCCGGATGCTTTGGGTCTACCCTGAGCTCATGCTGGATAACGCTTGGGTCTATTCCAGGCATTTCGTCCGTGCTCCAGGCGAATGTTGTCCTTCTTTTTTCCAGGAACCTCATTAAGTGAGTTTGCTCTTCACTGTCAAATGCAGTTCCTATTTTAAAAAATTTAGAAGGGTCAGATTTTGTACCTCTTGGGGATCTTGAGTTGTTTGACATCCTTCCTTTGGTTGCTTCTTGACTTGGCTCCGGGGAAGAAGGTAACTTTCCCTTGAACTCCTTTTATGACCCTACAGTTTTGACCATCTCCTCACTAGGAAGGTTGTCCATGATGCGGACTTCACACATTCGGGCCATCTTTTGGCTTCCTCTTATCGTAACCACCTTCCCGCTTGTGGTTAAATATTTCAATTTTAAGTGATGAGTGTTGTGTATGGCTTTGAAAGCATTGATTCCTGGCCTTCCAAGGTACATGTTATATCCAGATAGACCTGGCACAATAAAAGCCGTGAGTTTCTCCGTTCTCCTTTCGTCCCCTTGACCCAGGGTCATTGTAAAATCTATACTGCCGGAAGACGTGGTAGAGACTCCTCCTACAAATCCTCCTAGAACCGCCGAATATGGCTTGATCCGGTCCTCAGGTACTTCCAACTCCTAACTGCTTCGGCTGATATGACATTCGCTCCAGCCCCACTATCAATCAGGATTCCCTCCATCATTCAATCGTTTACCTGTGCACGAATGACAAGTGGATCGTTGTGTGGATACAACACTCCATCTTCATCTTCGTCGGAGAAGAAAATTGGAGGAAAACTTTCTTTTTTGGCGATCTTCCTCTCCGGGAGTTCCTGATGCACTTGATGAATGTGCCTTTTTCTTTCATTAGGGGTTAGTGGTCCTACCTCCGAAAAAAGTCCTGTGAGTTTTCTTAGAGAAAGTTTTGTTAGTCTTCTTTTTTGTGAGAAAAGGGGGGGTTTGCTGTAAACAAAAATGCATAAAATGGAAATTCTATTCTCCTTTCTTTTTGGTAACGTGATACTTAACAATTTTACTCCTACATGCCGATTTTTTGGGGAGACAAGTGATATAAGATTCTCAGCTTAAAGCAGATTACAAAAGGTTATACTAAACTTATCAGGAGAATGAATCCACTTGGAGTAATACAAAGGCAAATTGTCTGGATTTGTAATTCCGAATGCTATCTCAATGAAAAGAGAAGAACTTTTACTTTCCTTCCTCACAGACCTGTTATCATACCCCCGACTTGCCAGGGTCAAGCCTGGGGTGAACCTCCTCCTCTTGCCGTCCACGTGGTGCATTCTGGGCACCGCCCTGCTGACCGCCGTATTGCCTTTGTGCTCCGGCTGATTGCTTTCCCTTCCTCTTATTTTCCTCAATGACTCGAAGCTCTTTGGCCAGGGTAGCGCAGTTTATAGTTCGGTGGCTGCGGTTCCCATGGTACTCGCAGAATGCAACTGGAATTTCTCCCTGCGGTGGCTTTCTTGGCTGAGGAAGGTATCCTTCTCTTACTGCAGCAGCATACTTCCCTGGGTCAATGTAGACAATGGTCCTTGCCCCCTGATGCTACGGCCCCTGAGAGGAAGATCCGGCGGTCGACTTGTAATAATATGGTTTGTATCTTGACCCTCCTTTTCCGGCATTCCCTCCGTGCCCCTCTTTCTTTTCTGGTGCTGTCGCGCTTTTGAAGCTATCTGCTAGCTCCTTAGCCTTGTTTTGCTATCTCAGATTTTAAAAAATCATGGATCATTTCAGCTAATTCCCCATGAGTTTTCGGTGCTTTGTTGCGATCTTTCCAGCAAGCCAAGGCTGGGCCAAACCGTTACCAAAGGCTTTAATCAAGATTTTCTCATCGATATCACCGATTTCTGCGACCTTCTTATGGAAGCGCTCACTGTACTCCTTTACAGTTTCCCCCTTTCGCTGTTTGACGTCCATCAACTCTATTGTCTCTTTTTTCACCCTCTTGCTCGCAGCGAAGTATTGTTGAAATTCCTCGGTTAGTTGCTTGAAGCTGGTGATGGACTGCGGCGGTCTTGTGGAGATCCATCCCAATGCTCTCTTCGAAAGCGTTCCAGGGAATAAATTGCAGAGAGCGAGGGAGCTGATCCCTTGAGTGTTCATGGCAAACATGAATTTCTTAATATGTTGGGCAGGTCTCCTGTCCCATCATATTTCTCAATTGCCGGAGCAACGAAATGCGGCGGAGTTTTGCTTTTCTTATCCTTTCTGAGAAGGGTTACAAGCTCATGTCTATCGTCTCCTCTTCCATTTCCTCCTCACTAACGACTGAATTGTGTTTCCGATCTTTACTTTCTTCGCCATTACTGCCTCTGGAATCCTTGTTTCTCAACTGTTCTATAGCCTCAGTCATTTCGTCCCACTTCTTTTGATACTCCTCATCTCTTTGCATTAATTCCTGTTGTAGAGTCTCGTTTCCCTCCACAATCTCCTTGTCAATTGATCTGACTAGTCCTTTCAGCATGTCCTCGAGATCTTTCTTGGAGATGGCTTCTGGCATCTCCGAACTCATTTCTTTTTCAACGTGATCGCTATTCTCGGTAGTGCTCTTCGGTGTCTTCCTAGATCTTGGAGCCATTTCTCATATTCAGAACCTGCAAAAGATTTCATTAGTCATTTCAGGATTCCCATTATGAATCATCACAGATCACTTCCCTGTTTCTATGTGGTCTCGTGGCTGCTTCTTGCTGTTCGTTTCCCACAGACGGCGGCAAATGAAACTGTAGGTTGTATCTCAAATATAACCCGATCTGATTTACTATCCTACGTTACCTGGTCTCGGTTACAGAGTCTCGTAAGAAAGGAGAGAGAGAGAGAGAGAGTCTTTTGTTAGAGTCAAGTGCGAGTTTTACTGCCAAATGTTACGTGTCTTATTCCATGGGGGTACACTCTTATTTATAGAGTCTTGGGGCCTGGTTTTATGTTGCCAGCCTGTATTTTACATGTATAAGTACAATTTTGCCCTCCCTAACATCTTTTGACCGACCACAGGCGGCTGGCCATACTATATTCCGTCTTGCCTAAGTCCTACTTCCGTCCGGCCGGGGGCGGCCGAATGTCTTATGTATTCTTACTCACATCTGTGGAGGGTGATTTTTTGGTATGAGGGGGGGGGTCTATCTAAATGGTTCTGACTTAGAAGTCTGGATCCTAGAAAATGCCATTCTGTGGAGGGCGAAAACCCGTTACTCTTGGCATCCCTCAAATACCTACTAAATCGTCGGTCTTTCCCAGAAAGCATAAGGGGAATGCTAGTGAGCACTACACCCGCTCTCAATGGGCTCCACGCGGACTTATGCCTCTATAAGACGGAATTGACTAGAGTCGCCACCTAGTTTGACCTATGATAACTAGGAAGGAAGAGAGGGAGGGTTCTAAGAACCATTGGTTGACTCTGAATGTGCTGCCTATGGATAGAGACTTATTTGATCATACTAAAGATTTTGTGTGGGTTCGCACTGGGTTACACCCCTTAGAAGTGGCAACGACCACGATTTCGGATTGGTGCCTGAGGAAACCTCGGTCTCCAATTGTCGGGATTACCTTCTTTCAAAACCTTTTTAGAGAGATTCATTTAAAAGCTAAGAATAGGATTAGGATAGGAGGAGAGAAAACGAGTGGATGAGGCGAGCTTTTCTGCCAAGTTAGCGCCAAGAAGAAGAATTCGAATAAGTATAGAATGAAAGATTCGGAGTCTGATTTTGAGAGTAGAAGAAGTCGAGGGTTTGTGGGAGTCAGAGGGGATTTGAGTGTTTGATAGACATGAATATTGCCCTAGAGTTGGGAAAAGAGTTTTTTGGATTGGAATGGGGTCGCACCCTAGATGGGCTGCCTACGTACTCAACTCCCTGTTGAGATCAGACCTTACGTAGTTCAGGGCCTTTAGGATTTTGGGAATTTTTGAGATGTTTGATGTTTCGGGTTTGAGAGGTTAGTCTGTGAGACGTTCGGGTCTATGAGACATTTGAGGTGTTCATGTGGTGGGAGGAATGGGATATCAAGGTCTGTGAGACGCTCAGGTCTGTGAGACGTTTGAATCTTAATATGGTGGAGAGGTTGAGATGTTTGAGTCTGTGAGGCACTCGGGCCTGTGAGACTTTGGAGGTTTGAGAGAAGCTGGAATTTGTAAGATGATTTGAGTTTGAAGTGATTTGAAGTTTGGAAGATGATTCGAGTGTGTGACAATTGGAATTTAGGAGAGATCCTGGGTTGATTAGGTTCGAGGGTTGAAATTGGTTGAGGAAAAATCATTTTGTTGTGAAAGGGCGAGTGATCTTGAGGGATCACCCTATGTACCCCCTCGAGTGTGACACTTAATGAATGGTAAGTGCCGAGGCTCGAAAGATGGGGTAATGTATTTATGTCGAAAAGTAGGATTTAGAGAGAAACATCATGAATGGGATGTTCTCGGTCAAACCCTAATAACGTCTCTAGCTCCCGGGTTTCAAAACGTTGAAAACTGAAAAAACGTTGAAATCGAGCGGAAGGGAGTTAGACGATTCTAAAATCCCGGCTGCAACTAGGAAGGTCGTTACTTCCCTAGCACCCCGCCTTGTAAAAAAACTAGGCTGCAATTAGGGGAGGTTTGTCACCCTAATGCCCCACCTAAAGAGATCCAGACTGCGACAAGGGAGGCTACGACCCCAGTGCCCTGCCTCGGATTTTTATTTGGAAAGGGAGACAAGTGATGTCTAACCAGGAAGAAAACGTTCTTTGAAAGTGTTAGACATCCTACGTTCCCCGAAAACGGTTTAGTTTTGAGTTTGAAAAGTCGTTCAGAATTCTTAATGAAGAAACACTGATTTTGAGAAATGTTTTTAGGAGAAAACTTTCTGTATATGTGAGAAGAACTTTCTGCATTTGAGAAGAGTTTTCTGTGATGTGAGAAGAGTTTTTCCTTTAAAATTCCACAAAATGGTTCCTTTGAAACATAATGAGACTTGAATGAAATGATTGTTCAAAATTTGAGAAAGAAGATTTTTTGGGATTTTTGAATTAAAGCTAAATACTGAGGAATGTTTTTGGATTTTTAGAGTTTGAATGGGATTTACAAGTTGAGTTTAAATTGGATTTTGATTGTGAACTGAATGGGATTGGACTGAATTGAATTGGACTGAATTGAATGAATTGAAATGAGTGAGGTTTGAATTGGGTTGAATTGAATTCGGGTTAGGGTTGAAAAACGAGTCGGGTCAAAGTTAGACCAGGTCAAAGCTAGGATAGGTCAAAGGTCAAAGTCAAAGGTCAAAGTCGAGGGTCAAAGTCGGAGGTCAAAGTTGGACCAGATTGGACTTTTGGGTCAATTGTGATTTGAGCCCTAGGGTGATTGGGTTATGTGCCGAATTGGACTTTTGGGTAATTGGGCTGTGGGCCGATTGGAATGGACTTTTGGGCCTGATTTGGGCCAAGGCTTGATCTGGGCTTTGGATTGGGTTTTGGGCCGAGTTGACCTTTTGGACCAATTGGGATTTAATGGGCCGAGTTGAATTTCAGGCTGATTTGGATTGATTGGACTTGGCTATGGATCTAGTTTGAGGGTGGGTTAAAATGGGCCTTGTTTTTGGGCTGAAGTGGTTTTGGGGGTTTGTCTGATTTTGGCATTTGATTGCTAGGCTTTTTATTTGGATGGACTAAGAAATGTTTTTGGGCTGAAATGAGCCTTGGGTTTGATTTGGACTTTGGTGCCCCATTTGGGCCTTGGGCCTTGGTTGGGCTTTTGATTTTTGGATTGAAGTGAGCTTTTGATTTTTGGGCTTGATCTAAGCCTTGGACTTTTTATTTGAAGCAATTTGGATTTTTGAGAAATGGGCCAAAGATGAGGCTTATTGATTTTTGGGCTTGATTTGGATTTTTGATTCGGGCTGAAATGGAATTTTCAACTTGGACTGGTTTATGGATTTTTAATTTGGGCCAAAGTGAGCTTTTCAACTCGGGCCAAAGTTGTGTTTTGAATTGGATTGATTTTTTTACTGGGCTCTTGAAGCAGTTTAGAATTTGAAGTTGATTTTTTTATTATATAATAAGGTGTGGTTTGGGTTTAGGGATCACCCAATTTATTAGGTGGGACCATGACTCACCTAAATCTCTGGGTTCACCCACTATCCTAAGGCTTGGTCCTAAAGTCTAATAACTAGGGCTTAACCAAATTTAAAAAAATATAGTAAAATTAAACAATAAACAGCAATGAGATATACATGAAACCTTATGTACATAATGAAGAAACAAATCAAATAATCATGGTGAGTAACAAATCAAACTGGTAAACTAAAACAAAAAGAAGGTAACCAAGTTTTAAGAGATCCCTTCTGTTCTATAGCCTCCTTTTCTGTTCTTTACTTTTTTTTATTCTCTTTTTTTTTCTTGCAATGATAAGATTTGCTAACTAAATACCCTTTGGAAACGACATCAGCCTGAACTTAGAACCTAGAGTGCACGGATAAGTTGAACATCATATTTGAAGCAATTATTCAGCCGCAACCTAAGATCTTCGCATGGGATGGTCTTCAGATAATGGTTGCGCAAGAGTTGAAAATAGGGAACATACTAATGCAGGGGCAAATTAAACGAGATATACATGCAGTAAGAACACTATATACACAACAAATTCACATAGCATCGACTGGATTAGAAACAGGGGATCATATGAAATAGAGATGGGTACCAGGAGAGGAGTATACAAAGGTTTCCCTGTTTGAAACTGATATTACATCAACAACAACAAAAAAAATGTCAACTGTAATAGATTAGTGGTCATAACTGGATGAATAGCATGAGAAGGCAAGATACATAG
Source organism: Limonium bicolor (assembly GCA_023374045.1). Classification (NCBI taxonomy): domain Eukaryota; kingdom Viridiplantae; phylum Streptophyta; class Magnoliopsida; order Caryophyllales; family Plumbaginaceae; genus Limonium; species Limonium bicolor. Next base: position 39,691,395 of record CM041778.1, read on the forward strand.
AAACATACAAAAGCACTTAAACACACATTTACATCCCAGCAAAAGTAGAGGATTAAGTAGGCAGAGGGTACCGACAGGATGACAAATACGAACTCAATAATAACGAGGAAATACAGTCTTCAGCTGGATGATGCAGAGATTTGAGCCTCAACGCTTCAAAGAGTTGACCCGACAGGATGACAAACACAATCTCAGGTGCAGGCCCATCCCATGTCAGTTTCGGATCAGCAACACAACTTGGATGAAGCAACGAGAATCCAGGCCAGAATGTTGAGAGCATCCACTTAATAGCAGCGAAACCATGAAATAGCTCCGAAGGAGTATAAGAGCTTAAATCGACAGTAATGATGAACAGTTTACATGATATTTACCAGATAGATGATAGGACTTCAGAACTGAAAAACCCACATCAGAACCATCTCCGGGACATTATACGTGGATAACATATACAATGAAAGGATAACAGAGATAAGCCACCGATATTCTTGTTTCGCTCTTTCATATGAATACAAAAACAAAACTGGTAGCCATTGAGGTACCAAGATTACTGAAACGAAAGTGTGAATAAAACTGGAGTTCAAAATCGGTTCTCAATGCTTCAAACAGAAAGCAACAAGAACTTAAATAGAAATGGACAGGCAAAACGATTTCCTGCAACTTTCGAACCCATAGACCCATGTTAAAGCCCGGTATTCGTGGTAGTGCATTCATACAATTGATAGATATACAACTGGGAGTTTTCGACTTTGTGCATGAGTTCTACAAAAACCAGTGCCTATAACAGGCTCAGCATTCATTTACAATCGAGCAATAAAAATGAAGACCGTGAAAAATTGATGGTGGAAGGGAAAGCGAGGTCTAAAACGTGGGAATTGGTATCAATCATCGGAAACCAGTTTTCCGGAAAACCAAACTCCTCGTGCCCGTTAAGACCATCCCGACTCGGCTTACTAGGAAAAATAAAGTCCAAACAGAGCGAACCAAGAAGGAGAAACCAGAGCAGAAGAGAAAGAAAAAAAAACGTACGAGACAAAAACAGAGATGCACGAAGAAAAATAGTGAGCTCGAAATCAATTTCGCAACAGAAGAAAAAAGAGAGTTACTTACACTGTCGATAGAGTAAGAAGCTAGGAGGAATTCGAATGAGGTTTCTCAGAGGTTAGTGTGAACGAAGATTCTCGGGTCAGAATTGAAAACAAAGAGAAAGACGAAGCGCAGTGGGCTAGGTATTGGTTTTGAGATTTTGAGCTGAGGATGATAATCCGGAAGAATGTGCTAACGACAGAGAGAAGAATGTAGGTTATACCCTTGTTGGGTGGTTTTTTTGAGTGAAGAAGAAGAGGGAGACGAGCATGCATGTTGAAGAAGATGATCGAGCCGTAGTCCTCGGAGAGGAGGTGGCTACTGTTCCCCTTTATAATGATATATTAGGGTTTTTTTATTGGATGGGCTTTGTGTTGTTTGGGCTTGGTAGGTCCAATACTAGGGGTTGGAATGGGTTTAAGGGCCTGAGCTAGGCCAGGGTTCAACTAAGTGTGGATTGGGTTTGTAAGATGAAAATAAAAGTACATAAATTGAAGTGAATTGAAATGATAATAAAACCACCAATGTTAATGGCAGGATAAAATAAAATATAAGAAAAAAGTGGATAAACGAATAAATAAATAAATAGAATATAAATAAGAATAAGAATGTGAAATAAGTGAATAAACAAAAGGGATGGCTTTGAAACAGGAATGTCGTTGGAAATTCATTTTCGCAAAATCGTGTTTTTATGAAATGCTTTGAAAAAGACTATAAAACGATGGTTTCGTTTCGGCACACACGCTAATACGTTTTGAAAAAGAAAGGCGACGACCCCTCTTATTGTATTCATTATTTTAGATTTTGCTTTATGGGGTGAGAATTTTTGGTGTCTACACCATCCGGCTGGAAGCGGCCGGATGCTCCATATGTCTTGTTTGGCTTGGTACCATTTCTTCCCTTCTCATCTATGAAGAGGAAATATCAGGAGAAAACCAAATATTTATGAATAATTGGGTATTGAAATTTGGAAATTTTAAACAAGATTAACGGACTTAATGGAGGAATTAATTGATGGACTAAGATAGGTGAGGAATCATGTTGTCAATTCAAATATGAATTTGCAAGTGTTGAGGATAATAGTAATAACATGAGAGTTGGGAAGTATACAACTGTATACCCAATTGACTAACACTAAAATTTATGAGACCACATGTATATAGGAAACAAACATGAACATATCAACATATGGTACGAGGACTGGAATGTGAAGAGCGGATAATACCAGGAGGATATAAATGCATGAACTAGTATATCATTAAACTTATTGGAATACTCATATGGGAACCTATATACAAATCAAGAGGGTTATAACACACGAGTATATATGTATATATACACAGTTAAAGAATCTGAACAATTAATCTAAAGGCTTAGACTTGGGCACTAGCCCGTGAATTGATTGCCAGATGGCTAGATACGAGTAGTATAAGAACTCAAATTTGATTAATTGATTGCTTATTTAAATCGGATGTGCAAGGTTGAACTTGACCCTGGACAGGTCAAGGGACACTGTGCATAAATTGGGGTGAAGGGGTTGTCCGACATTTACGCTGATCACGTCAGTGTTGGATGATTCTCGAAACCCCCTACAAGTGGGCACATAAACTACAATTAGGTGAAAGTTTTTAAGGTGGATAATTAAAAATGCGAGAGAAACGGTGTTGATACTAGATGATGAAACCACCTAAACACATGGATATATGGTTCGAAAAGTTGAGATAAACACAAAGGTACACAGATACGTAAGAACCATAAATGATGTGATGTTATCAATAATATAACTGTTAATGCATAAAAACGTATACTACTGAAATCAAATGCAATAAGTAACCGATAGTAATCAATCACTTTAGCTCCTGGCGAATCCTAATAACGACACTAGGCTTTATGAATAAGCAAAACTAGTCGGCAAACTGCTGCTTGATACGATCATAAGATCAATGATGATGATAAGGAAACTAAATACCTTATGTAAGTGGGCTACAACCGTAAAAACTTATAATATGTATAATGCAATAACCTTTGACTAGAACTAACTGAGGTTAACCGACTATGCAAAGTCCGTAGTTACCTTTTTATCTTGGAACTGAAAGATCAAGGTTGCCTAACAAAAAAGGAGGAAAAGACTAATTTGGATGTACACTTTAAGGTATAAAATAGGTAACAATACCAAAATTAGAAACAATGACACGTTTTTAACATTGAAGGATACTAAGCTCTAAATCTTTACTACGGAGCACACACGAATATAAGCCTGAAGGTCAGCCGGAAGGAACAAATCAGACGCTTAAAAGCGCACTAAAACCATGAACATCCGATCCCCAGAGGAAAGGGATAGACAAGTTACAAACCACCGAGACCGTATACAGATTAAAATACCTAGTGGCAATCAAAATCCCTTTTACGCCTAAATGATAAGGGTTCAGAGGAGCTAGATAATACAATGTAAAAAAAATAGAAAAAGGAAACGAAACCTTAAGGTAATCAGAGTCGCACAGCAGAAGCTGGTCACATCTTCTGGTAGATTAACAAGTGACTTATCTGCCAATACCTTAGAACCAAAGAGACTGAACCTGAATCCATTGGTAGATCGGTATGAATACCGATAAAAGTCTTTTGATACAAGAAACTAAGCCATTAACATGGTTAAGACCTTCGAGGGAATTATAATATGAGCTACATTGAATGGAAACTAGAATGCTCCTTGAGACTTAAACATTTTGAACCAATGTTCAAGGATGATATAGCGCGGATTACGTGGGCGTAATCCATTTTTAAGGGGGGAGGCGCGTTGCGTTTTTGCTGCTTTGTTGTTTGTTGTGGTGTTGTTTTGGATATTATGCATGGTTGAACTGTGTTTGGATTGTATATTGGATGCTTTGTGAGGTACCTTGGTTATGTATGAATGATTTGTTCATCTGATTGCTTATGAGTACAGTATATGAACATTACTAGTACACTAAGATATTGTTGAGAACTTGGTGAAGCCACAGATGTGGCTTGGTGCTTATAAACACAATTGGTGAAATAGAATTGTGGAATCTGCAGGACATGATCCCTTGGTTAGTGAGAACGAATTCGGGACTTGATCCCTGGGAGTGACAAGAATACGAACATTAATTAACGAGACACGACTTCAGGCCGAAGTCTCTTTAAGGGGGGTAGGTTGAAATACCCCTGATAATTAAAACACATGAAATCAGGAATATGTGTGGTAGGTTCAATTAACCGGTCACATTAATGTATAATCGTACTACAACTTATACCCTAAGATACTAAGAGACATACATATGTCCGTGAATGAAATAGCAAGTCGTAATATAATACCAGCTTGGGTGCTCATCGGTTTGACATTAACCAAAATGATTGAGGAAATTAAATTATACCGTGTAAGGACATTACATTATTTATGTAGTGGACCATTATACCAAATAATATACATTACGAAGTTATAAGGTACGAACTATGTTATAGGATACAAACAAGTACAAGGAACATTTTAACATATGGACTTGGACTCACCGAGTCACACTCCATGATATATAGATAACAAATTATTCATCTATGCACTACTAAATTCCATTAGAAACCCATAATGAAATCAGTGCCACCCTCGTAACACTTCCATTATGTTAACACAATACCCACTATACCGATTATTATTAGCAAAAAAAAACCTCTGTAGTTTTCTTTTCATCGTCCCCATGCAGTGCTTTCTCTGCTTTCCAAACTGGTGTCCCCTCCCTTCTCGTGTGTATGAGTCCCGAATCCAAACCCACACACAACTCTTCAATTTCTCCCATTCTTTCACTGCATGTGCAAGTCCAGAGCGGGACATCTTGGTTTCCCTAAGTTCTGGCGCAAGAAGGAACAAGTAACTTCTTGAAACTGCAGGAGAAGGGTAAGTTGCTCCTTTTCTTCGTGTCATCTCAAATCACTGCCTGGAAGTTTCAACCCCTTTAGCGATTTATTCACCCTGCACATTCTTAACATAACTCAACTCCTAATCCTTGCCTTGCATGTTCAAACTGGGAGTGCTACCGGTTGGGAAATTGGAACTACACAAGAGCAATCAGCGCAGGGTAAATGCTACCGATTACCTTTCTCTCTTCTACCTTCTCTGCTTAGTTCTGTTCTATTCGAAACTCCTGCTCAGTTCCTTTAACCTTCTTCATTTTATGCGTTTAAACCTTGCATGCAACCGCCGGTAGAATCTCTGGAAAACTGGGAACAAAATCCTCTTCAAGGCTCTTGAAGGTAAGAGCAAGTTACCGGTAATGTTGGCTGTGTAAACTCTTTCCACCTTCTCAGTTTGTTGCTCGAAAATCGTTTCTGATCTCCCTTGTTATTCAACCTTTTGCATGCATGAGTTCCACTTGGAAACCACCGCTGTCTTGCACCAAAAATCGCCCAGAACCAGATCCAGGGCTATCTTGAAATCGAACCCAATGTGAGGCCCCAAACTGTCGAGTTTTCTATGCGTTAGTTCCTTTCTGTTTTAGAGCCTCTAAAAGCATCATTGATCTGAAACTCTTGCTTGTTCTTGACCGACCATGTAGGGCCTTGTTTCTGGTGAATGCGACAGCTAAGGCTGGGAAGAAAACCCAGGGAGTAATCCCTCTTGAGGAAGGTAAGAAAAAAAACAGTTACTGAGAATCTTGGCAACCAGCTCTGACTGTTTACATATGAAATGAAACACAAACTTACCTTGGCATTTGATTTTGTCTAGGTGTGAAGTATGCCAAGAAATACCAGGAATTACCCAGGAAAAACAACTTTGAAACCAAGGTTATAATCCAAGTTCCTATCTAAAACTATGCTTACTCTGGTGTATAACCCGGTTGAATATGTCTTGATAGATCTGGTAACATTGAACAAAAAAAACTGTGTGTTGTGAGGATTAATAGTCTGCTGGAAATCTGTGTGCTGGGTTGCTAAAGCCTTGGCAAAATGGGTGTCTAAACACCAAGTTTTTAAGAAACTAAAAACATGATTTAGTGTTGCCGAAGACAGTAGGAAGTGCCAGTGATAGTCAACTAGTAATTACTAGGACAAAATCTGGTTGTGAACTGCTTTAGTAGCAGCAGAAAAATTGAATGCATCTGGATTGAAATTTGGTGTGTCCTAGGGTCGAATGTGTGTGGAAACTGCCTTAGGGTCAGTAGCTAGGAAACGCTGAAGCGTTAGGTAACAAGAGTACCAGTTGCTTGCAATTAAACCACAAGTTAAAATGGTTCAGAAAATTCTGTATGAACTAGCTAAGGAACTAGTGCAGAAACGTGAGTTTAAATTCTGCAACTTGTCGTTTCTGTAGGGATGATTTTTAGAAGGTGTATAAGTGATATTAACTTGAGGTTGAGTCTAAAACATTGCTAAAGCACATAACCGAATCTGTACACAGGATAAAAGAATAATAAAAATTGTTTAGTGCCTAGAAGGGGAGATTAGATGGAGAAGTATACAGCAACTAGTATTACAAAACGTGCAACTGGTGATCTGTGTATACTCAATTTTCAGAAGTAGATTGAGAGCTGTGTTATCACAACAATGAACCTAGGATAAGATTGGGGGACAAAGAAAATCTGGCTAACGGCTGCATTAGTAAACAGCAAAGAAGTTATAGTGCTGGGGCTGCAAGTTTTCCTCTCTGTATAATCAAATTCAGAAACATATTAAGGGTTGAAGTGGTTGGATGATATGCTTAAAAGACTTGCTAACACACTTACCTAAGTAGTGAAAAATCTGGTAGTGACAGAAGAACCTGTAGCACATTAAAAAGAGTAGTGGAATTAGGAGAAATGCAGAAACTCAATCTCAGTTTTTCTGCAGTTCAAAACCGGTTCTGTACAATGAACTTTCAAAGGTGTGATCAATGTTGTTTTGGGTTGCTTTTAAGTTCAGAATCTTCCTTGAACACTTATAATACACTTAAGTAAAGTTATGAACACTTGGGAAGCTTTAAAGACCAGCTAGTGCAGTAAAAGTGTAGTGGAGTAAAGAATGTGTCCAGAAAATTTTGCTTCAGATTCTGCCACACTATAGTTTCTGTATAAATGAGTTCAGAAGATTTAACAGAGTTGTAATGGTTTGTTCAAGGGCTTAAAACTTTACTAAGACACTTGACTAAGTGGCTAGGCAATATGGGGGAAACTAGAAATCAGATTAGTGAGCAAAGAAAAGAGGATAGCAGTTTCAGGTTTCAATCCTTTCTAGTTTATTTGGATGTTTCTGTAACATGAGCGAAATTGATTTTAGGCCTGCTTTAAATTCAAAAGCTGAATAAAACCCTTAACCACGTGAGTTATCAATGAGGGAAAGTTGAAACTCAATTCATGAACGAAATAGAAAACATATCACAAAAAAGAAAAGAAAGACAAGAGAAAAAGGAATACTTCATGTTTCAGCTGTTCATTTCTGTCAGCTCAGTATAACTTGGTTGGGGGTCGTTGTGAGTTTAAATTTGTGCTAGAATACTTAAGTAAATAGGTGAGTGCCATGGGACAGCTTAGAAGACAGATTAAGTACTAAACAGAAAGACAACAACAGGAGAAGGACAACATCAGTTCATGTTTTTAATTCTTTGGATTTCTGTTTCCGCGTACAGAATTTTCAGGGAGGGTGCTTATGTGACCTTGGGTCTGATTCGAATTTAAAACTAGTTAATGCAGTGGGTTAGCTAGGCAATCAGATTGAGAGAGAGATGAAGGTCTGAATTGGAAATAAGCAGAATAAGTCAAAGAGGACATATCAGTTTTGTGTTAGGTTTGCAGATCCCTCTATTCAGTATATGCAATACAATGGTGGAGGTAACATAGTTACTTTAGGATTGTTTTGGGTTGGAAATATGGCTAGAACACCTAGCTACAAAGATGGAAGCTTGTGACAAATCAAAAAAAAGGGGCAGATTAATAACCAACAGAACAGCAACAAAAGAGAGATTATTAGTTATATGGTTCCATTTCGGTTTTCTTTTTAGATTGGCATGGTTGGGCTGCTTCTGTGTGCTTAAGAGTAGAAGGTCTGTGAGTGTTTAGTTTTGAGTTTAAAACCTTATTAACACCTATAGCTAGTTGGGTAACACAGTGGGAAAGAATGAAACAGCAGTTGAACTAACTAAAAACAAGAATTAAGAAGTAGAACCTAGGAGGTGGTTTCAGAAATTCGGTAAAGAGTGCGTCAGTATAACTGAGTTGCAGGAAGTTCAAGAATGCTGTTTAATCTAGAAATGAACTGAAAACCTTGCTAAATCACCTACCTTAGAGATGTAAACAATAGGGAAAGAATTGGAAACAATTTAACACATTAAACCGCAAGGGTAGGTGTAAGTGTGCACAAGGATGTGTACAGTTTTTCGATAGGTTGTGATTTCTGTATAACAGTTTTTACAGAGGTGCTAGCGGTGTTTCCATGAGCTGATTGTTAGTTTAAAACATCTCTAATACACCTAGTGAGGTTATAAACACTTTTGAGAAGATAGGAACCAAAGACATACATCAGATAAGGGGTTGGAATTGAGGGTTGCACAAATTGTTTGTTTTGGCTTCTGAAATTTATGTTTCAGTGTGGTCCACTTCCAGGGGTGGTATACGTGTGGTGTTGGTTCGATGGTGAACCCAGAACAGTACTAACAAATCTAGTTAAGTCAATGAAACATTTTGGGAAGGATAAACATTAGCTGATACACTAAAAGGGAGGTTAAGCGAGATTAAACACAAAAATGATGTTGCGGTATTATAACCTTGGGGGCTTCTGTATAAATGGGCTTTTGGAGCATTTTAAAGACTCTGATGTCATGATAACAAGATTATAACGTTTCTAACTTGTTAACTAAGGAAGGGATACATCTTGGGTGAATTAAAATCCAATAGTAGGTTAAACTCGTCATATGTTTGGTGCTTAAAAATACTCTAGAACAATAGCTAGAGAGAGAGTACTTAGTTAACTTGTAAAATGATGATGTAAACGTCTTAAGAGTTAAATAAAAGTCTAAGGTGAGTACTTGGGAAGTCTGAGGGCTAGAATAAATCGTACATCCAATAACTCGCCTAGGGAATAATAACACCCGATATAAATGAGGCAAACTAGGAAAGTGTCACGAAGGTTGTCACATGAAATCATGAACTGACACGTTATTTTTAATCAACGTTAGGGCCGTAACGAACGCCAAGTGGGACCCCGTGTGTGAGACGACACTTACTTCTGATCCAGGTATGAATATGTGTGGTCCGTATGTTGCCGTGTTACACGGCTTGTTTGCTGTGTGCTTTGTTTGACAATGACCATAAGACTAAAGCATGAAAATTAGATTGCTTGTTGTGACTTGCTTAAATGCTTGTTATATATCATTGTTGCATATTACTTGCGCGCACACAGTAGTTTAGTCCCTTTCCCGTTTATGGAGCTTTGAGATGAATCTTGACGAACTACGTAAACAAAACAAAAGAACTATACAATGAGAAAACTCCTCTCTAACTATAGAGGACTCCTAAGGACACCCACTATGGTGTCAAGATATTTATGATAAGTGAATACCCTATTGAGGACTACTATCGACACCCACAATGGTGTCGAGCTGACAAGAAAAAGATATATAATAAGTAAGTACCAGCTGATGGATCATATGGATAATCCGGGAAGAAGGATTCTCGGGCCGCGCGGTTTGGACGCTCGGGAGTTGGTATCTGCATCAGATCCTTCGACCGACTATTGTGGAGCGCATCCTGGGGTCTAGACATGACCCCTCTCTCTCGACGTATGACGCCGGGACTGGAGGATTAGCGAGCACACCCTGGGGTCTAGAGATGACCCCTCGTTCTCGACATACGACGCCGGGAATGGAGGAGTGGCTATGGAGAAGACGTTCTCCAAATTGTGGTGATAAGAGAATTCACAAATAATCCTTAAAGAAACAAGGAATGATTAGCACCCACATAATAGAGTCTCGGGATCTAATCTATATCCCTTGACTCGGTGCCAGAGAATAAAGGAAGACTTGTGTAATGAGACCAAGCAAATAAGAAAAATTCATAAATGTGATCCTTTAAGAAACAAGAGCTGAATAGCACCTACATAATAAAGTCTCGGGATCTAACCTATATCCCTTGACTCGGTGCAAGAAAAGGAAGGTAAACTTGTGTAATGAGAACAAGAAAAAAACAATACGTAATCCCTTGAATGATCCCATAGTGAGGGTCATCGGTATAATATACCTACACACACGTCCTATTAATTACTTGATTGTTGCCGCTACATTAGCAGCTTATTATGCTGGGTTGCGTGTTTGACGTTACTATGCCACCTGCGAGTTGTGCTTGGTTGTTAGTTGATAGTGCTATGCTACCTTTAAGTGTGTATGTTATCATGATGTATTGTGGTGTGCTTTACTGCTTTATTATAGCATGTAAATTGGACTTAATAATATTCGACCAAGTAGTCGTGTAGCCCGGCAACATACGGGCTACACATGTTCATACTCAGCGTAGTTTGCTGAGTCCTTTACAACCCAATTTTTACAGGTATTGAGCCGGATGATAACGGAGCGTAGACGGGATGGCTATCATGGGGGTAGTCTATCTGGGCATAACTTTGGAGTTTGAAACAATATGCTTAATGTATGGGTTGTTACTAAACCCGGGTTGTACTTTTCGGTTTATGATTTAGTGATTATATTGTAGACACTCGGTATTTGGAATTGTATCTTATATTGTATATGAGCTTTGGTTGAGGGCTGTTTCCCGTCATGCAGACTGTAACTTGGTGTTAGTAATGTGGTCTATCAACCACGTGGGTGGTTGGCATCTGTAGCACCCGGATGATGTGGAGAATCCACTGCATAGTTATCTTATAATATGGCTAGGAGCTTTGTCCGTACTATTGGATGTTTATTCGGGGGTGTTACACCATTATAATATGGTATTGGTAATCTTAAAACTACTAATTGACTTAAAATATATTTTTGATAAGGTGGGTAAAGATGAACAGCATAAACGTAGCGTAAATGTGATGTAAATGCCACTTAGCAAATATGCCATTAATGAACAAATATAAAGAAATATGCTAGAGTATGGGATTTATATCCGACTTATTATGTCATGTTTATGCCAAGATCAAACCGAGTCTAAAGTTAGCGATCCTTGGATTGAAGTTGGAATGCAACTAACTTATATACAAAAATGTTTGTATATTTTATATTTAATTGTTTTTTTGTTTTTAAACGTTCAATTAATTTATCTGATAATTGTTTCGTTAATTGGAAATAGTTTTCGAGAGATTACTCAAATAAGAATTCAATAATTTACTTTTGGAAAATTTTATAAAATGTCATTATATTAAAATATTTTTAATAAACTCATGAAATACCTCTCAGAAAATAAAATCATAAAATGACATTACATTTTTGTAAAAGTCCATAAAATAGCATTAAATCATTGACCAGAAGAAAAAAGGACAAAAATATACTCTTACTAATTAACAAAATACTTTTAAAATTCATTATATGCCCATAATTGTAAAATCATTTATAAAAGTTAACATGCAATAAAAATATAGATAACCATAAAAATATTTAAATAAATTATAAAATATCATAAAATATTGAAAAATTAAATATTTCTTAGATTTTTTAAATTATTCAATACCATAAAAAAGAATATAGTGTTTTAACCACATAATTTATACTAAATTTTATTCCAATTAAGTACTATAATGTATAGCAACTAAATACCATTATTTGTACCTTACATTTTGAAGATTACTTTTTCTTCCAATTTGAATTATTTATTCAAAATCAATTATTTTACATTTCTAGCTAATACTTGGAATTAAAAAAAACATTATATTTTATCTTACAAATAACTTTATGACATAATATTTTTGGTATCTACAAAATACTATATCATAAAGTTACATACAAAATAGAATATAAATTTTAAAAATAATTTTTCTTACATTTTAGAATATTTGTTCAAAATAAATTATTTTACATGTTTAACAAATATTTAGAATTAATTTTGAATAAGTAGGAGTATTTTTGTCATTTTTCCTTCTCGTCAATGACATAGTGGCATTCATGAACTTTTACAAAGTGTATTTGTGAATTTCTTTTCTTTTGGGGGCATTTCACGAATTGGATGGCATTTAATGAAATTTCAACAAGATAATTAAATTTTTTTAAACAATGTATTCAACAGTTTGGTATTTGATAAAGTATTATAATTTTCTACATAATATTTAATAACTATTATATTTCATTATATTTTTTAAAAATGATCATTTTTAAGGGAATACATCAAAATACCACTATATATTTTGGCAAAATTATGAAATGTCCCCTTAAAAAAGACAAAAATACCACTACTCTTTACCAAAGTAATTTTAAAGTCCACAATACGTCAAAAAAAATTTACAATATTCCAAAAACATAATATTTCTATATAAATTAAAAAAATTAAAAAAAAAATTAAAAATATGAATTTGAAACAAATTTTAAGATGTTTTTAAAATTATTGAATATCATAAAAAAATATATAGTTTGAACACATAATTTATACCAATTTTTCTACCAATTCTTATAAAGTTATCTACAAAATAGAATGAAAATTTTAAAAATATTTTTCTGAATTTTAGTTTAAAATGTAATATATTTTATTTTAAAAATGTAAGTTAATTTTTTTATTAAAAACAATTATTTTATATCTTTGAAATAATATTTACAACTTTCCTGGCTTTATATTTATATTCTATTTCATAGATAACTTTAACATATAACATTTTTTGTTATCTATAAAATGTATTGTCATAAGTTATCTACAAAATAAAATAGGGAAGTTTAAAAAAACCACTTTGGCTAATTCATGAAATGCCACTAAAAAAAGAATGTCACAAAATGCCACTATATTTTTATAAAAGTCTATGAACGGCCACTATATCATTCACTAGAAGCAAAAAAGACGAAAACATCCCTACTAGTTAACAAAGTACTTTTAAAGTTCACAAATATCACTAAATGTTAAAAATTCAAAAAAAAACTATAATCTATATAAAAATATAAATAACTATAAAATAAATATTTAAAATATTATCAAACATTATAAAACAAATAAAATTAGAGATATAAAAATATTAATTTTTTTAAAAAAATTATCTACAAATTGTACAACAATATTATTTCATAAAGTTATATACATAATAGAATATAAATTTTTAAGAAATATTCTTTGTACATTAGTTAAACAAAATTTAACAAATTATATTGATTAAATAAAAATAAGTTATATTATTCAAAAATATAAATTATTTTCAATATTTTTTAGCAAAGAAATATATTATATTTTTTTAAAAAATGTTGATTGATTATTTTCAAAATTCATATTTTATTTTATTTGATAACTCTATGACATAATATTCTTTGTTATCTACAAAATATTATGTCATAAAGTCATCTGTAAAGTAGAATATAAAATTTTAAAATATCCATTTTCTTAATATTAGTTAAAATGTAAAATATTTTTTAATAAAAAATTTAAATTGGTAGAACAATATAATTTAAAAAGTGTATGGTAAAAATTATTTAATAAATTGGTATAAATTATTGTACTTAATTGGTCTAAATTACTAGAAAAGTCGGTATAAAATATGTCTTTAAGCACTTTAAATTTTTATGGTTCTAATTTTGAAAAAAATCTAAGAAATATTCACTTTTTTCAATGTTTTATGATATTTAAATATATATTTCATTTTATTTTCCATTTTTATATTTTTAATAATGGTTTATAATATTTTAAATATTTTTATAGTTCTTTTGATATTTATAGTATTTTATTTTTTTTATGAATTTTAGTGAATTTTGTAATACTTAGTGGCATATTGTAAACTTTAAAAGTACTTTGTTAACTAGTAGGGGTATTTTTGCCTTTTTTTAACTTCTGGTCGTTGACATAGTGGCATTTCATGGACTTTTACAAAAATATAGTGGTATTTTGTGACTTTCTTTTTTAGTGGTATTTCATGAACTAGTAAAAAATATAGTGGCATTTCATGAAATTTCCAATAAAATATAAATTTTAAAATAATTTTTCTAAATATTAGTTAAAAATATAATATAATTTTTTAAACAAATAATTTAAATTGGTTGAAAAAACATAATTCAAAATTGTATGGTATAAATTTTTATAAAATTACGTGTTCCAAAATTTTATATTTTTTGTACTGAATAATTTTTAAAAATTGTAAGAACTTTTTCATATTTTATCATTTTTATTTTTTTAATTTTTTGTTTCATTTTTGTCAATTTTTATAGTATTTTGATTTTATTTTTGGGAAAATTTCATAAAAAAAATTAACACTATGGGGCATATTGTGAATTTTAAACGGACTTTGTTAACTTGTAGGTGTATTTTTGTCTTTTTCCTTCAAGTCTATGACAGAGTGGCATTTCATGGACTGTTACAAAAATGTAGTGGTGTTTTGTGACCTTTTTTGTGGACATTTCATGAATTTGGGAAAAATATAGTGGCATTTCATGAATTTTCTCATGATTTAAAAATTAATTTAGAACTACTATTTCTTTCAAATTATATATTCTATTTATAGTACTTAATAAAAAATTAATTTTTTATAATTACTTAAGTTTTTATGAATTTTATGAATTTTTTTATAATTTATTGTTTTTATCATTTATTTTAATATGATTTTATAATTATCTACACTTTTTATAGTATTTTAAAAGTTTTTGTAATTTTTTGAATTTTTAACACATTGTGAACTTTCAAAATAGCTTGTTAATTGGTAAAGGTGCTTTAGTCCTTTTTTCCTACTTGTCAGTGACCATAATAGTTTCATAAATTTCGAGGAAAATTTAGTGTCATTTCATAACTTTTCATTTTGATAGTAACATTTTATGAATTCGTCACAAATATAATGTGCTTTAATGAAATACACCTTTATTTTATATTCTTCATGCTCTTTTTGTCTCTTAGTAATCATCTCTGTAAGGCCATCATCGTCACTTGGGGGTCACAGAGCTTCCACTGGTACGCTTGAGTCAATAGTGGATCTAGCTATTTAGAAACATCCTGTAACTAGTACAACCACTGTCCGACATCCAGCAGGAGACCAACCATTATATTAGATCAAGATAATGATCCTGCTCCGCCTTTTCCTCATCATATGAATATCGTGTTTGACCGACTCATTTCATTTTTGACGACCATAGTGTAATAACTCGTGTGTATGACGTCAGTGGCTGGAGCTACCGGTAGCAGGTGTTGTGAAGATGTTGTGACGCGGACCTCATCTACCTACACTCCTCCTTTCGCGACGACGACCTGTGATAGTGACCTCCATCACCTACTATCATTAGCATCAATAAAATGAACATTAATGTACTGTGTAATACTCTGTTATCAACAAAATGAATCTTAAGTGTTTGCACACAATTATCAGTATTCTCTAAATCTAGTAGTATTATTTTAGTGAGTGTTCCACCTTCATTAATTGGATGGGCAAATGAGACTCGATTTCTCACGATTTTAATACAACCTATTAAGCCATAAATTATTTTCACATTGATACTCTTGTATAAGTGTGCATTTTTTAAGATCAAGTTGTTAGTATGACTCACATAAACATTACAGTAACTATAATTATCAAACTAGTAATGTGAAAATCAAACAATTCTTATAACAGTAACTAATGGTGGCCATCGGGTCCGGTTCTACCCGGAACCGGCGGTTCTACCCGTAACCGATTGGAACCAGAACCGGCCGGAAACCGGTGGGAACCGGAACCGAACCGCCTCAGCCGGTTCCGAGTACGAATACATGTTTTGATATTCGGGCCCGAACCGGGCTCGGAACCGGAACCGCCTGGAACCGCCTGGAACCGTCGTCAGATTCGGAACCGGGACTGGAACCGCCCTGGAACCGGTTGAAGTTACCGTTGGGTCTCAGGCCAAAATGACATCGTTTTGGGTCTTGCACCAGACTCAATCAAGGTTTGTGTTGAGAAGTATGATTGGGACTTAGCCGAGCTTAGATCCCAAGCACGCGCATTGTAATATGAAGGCCAACATGATGATTGGTATGAGATGAATGGGGATACCAACACTTAGGACTTCTATCTTGTAATATTTTAGAATATATTAGTACTTTAGTATTACTTTCTGTTATGCCCCAGATTTTTTTTATTTTATCTTGTATTACTTCCTTCTGATTCCCAAAGGGAGTTCGAGTTAATCTTAATCTTACGTTAGTATGTTTATAACATTCTCTTAACGTTAATAAGTTAGCTTGAGGAAGGAGGGCTATATACGTCTTTCCTGATTTGTATTACTTAAGGAGTTAGGAACTTATTATTTTATTTCTTATTTTACTATTTCCTAACTCTCCTTTCTCTAATTTCTATTCACGATCAATTCCTCCTTCCACTATCCTGACGTTCTCTCGCACGACGGTTCTTCCTCACTCTCCATAACCTCCCTTTGCTCTTCTCCCTTCTTTCAATCTCCTCTCCGTGAATTGATTGCTGGAGATCCGCCAGTGGAATTCTATTCGTCTGTCAGTCGTCAGTCAGGTTTGGGTTGTAGATCTGATTCTCTTCTTCGTTGAGTCTCCCTTCTCTTTTAATTTCGATTTTGTATTTTGGGAATGGTTCGATTCGAGGGATGGTCGTTCGAATGGAGATTCGAGAAGGCAGTTCGTAGAGTCCGCAGAGATAGCTTTGCTTCGGATGTGAGGTAGGTGGTGAATGGATTCGGTTGTGTGTGTTCGTCCATGGGGATTTCTGACTTTGTTTGTTCTTCGTATATGATTGTTTTAACTCTTTGATTTGGTGATGTTTTTGGTTGATTTTGATGTGCGTATGATGCGTTAAAACCCCATGGAAATGTGTTTTCGATTGGCTAATTTGCTACTATAAATTATGTATTTTTTGTGGGGGATTTGTGGCTTGGTTCTGGCTGTTTTCCGTAATTGATTTTGCAGTTTTCGGTATGTCCGAAATGTGTCCGAACATTGAAGTTCGGACATCATACGCCGGAAGATTTTCTGACTCTCAAATTAGGTCCGAACATGCAAGGTCGGACGCATGTTCGGACCGGCCTTTGTTTTAGCATAACTTCTTCGTTTGAGCTCCGTTTTGAGTGCCGTTTGCGGCGTTGGATTCCTATTTTCGAGTAATATCTTTTCTGGTATGTTTTGGTACATGTATATATGTACTTTGATTTGAAAGTCTTAAATAAGCCTTTGAACTCGATTTGCTCTGGAAGAGTGTTTGAGCTTCTATGCTCCTGGTTGGTTTTCGTGTTTGCTAGTCAGTGTATGACTTTTGTTTTGATAAAGGATTATGATCCGTTTGATGTGCTTTGGCCCTTTGTTCTGTTCTGTTAAAAGCTTCTGCTTTCTGCTCTGTTCTGACAAGGACTTTTATCCCATTGTGTTTAAAGCTTCTGTTTGTTAAGCTTCCGTTTTGGGACCTAGTTACTCTGCTTCTGAGTCGTGAATGGCTGGGTCGAGCTATTCCGTGGTATACCATGTAGACGTCATTCTGAGTGTGGGTCATGCCTAATCTGTTCTGTGGGGTTGACGAACCCTTTAGCCTTCGGGTCATTTCTGCGTTGTCGAGGGATCTGTTAGATCCATGGGTCTTCGACCCTTTATAAGTGTTATGCTTGGTGCTAGTGTCCCACTTCTGTTTGTGTTCTGTTCGGCTTCTTCTGTTCTCTCTCTCTCTCTTTTTGTATTTGACACTGCTGTGTGCTTTCTGTCCTTTGAACACCTATGTTTGTTTGTACTGCTTCCGCCAGTTCTGTTTGTTTTCAACTCAGATAGGCTGCTGTGCTTCCTGTTGTTGAGGATTTCTGATTTGTAAAGTGATCCACTTCGTCTGCTCTCTATCTGTATTTGATTTGAGACGGTCTGCTGTGTGCTTACCGCCTTCTGATAAGTTCCGGATTTTGCTAAGCTTCTGATTTTGCTAAGCTTCTGATTGTGTTTAAGCTTCTAAGTTTCTTAAGCTTCTGATTTCGTCAAGCTTTCAGCTTCAGTTTACCTTCTGCTATTAAGTGTATGTTTTGACCACCGCTTAGCTTCTTGTGTTTTAGACTTCAGTCTATTTGAAAGACTTCTGCTTTGCATCTGATTTTGCTCTGGCTAAGCGCTTTCGTATACGTGTATATGTATGTTCAGTATCTGTTTTAAGCATGCTCAGCTGATGAAGTTTATCACCTGCTGAGCAATAGTTTTGCTCACCCCTATCTCCGTCTGATTTGCAGGTTTTAGTTCGTGCTTGGAGATTCAGCTCTTACTTTTCGTTTTGGCATTTGAGTTTGTATTTAGTTTGTTTGGCCTTAGGGCCCAGTTGTATTTAGGATATGCTTTGTAATTCAGTTTGGCTTCCGCCTGTGTATTGTAAAGACATTTTGTAATCGTTTATCTGGTAATATATGAGCATCAGTTTCTGTTTTGGGGTTTCAATAGTGTAGCCTTGGGTGTCTTAGGTAATAAGCGCGCGACGTGTAACGGTCTCCCAACCAGGGTGGTTTTGGGGTCGTTACATTTAATGGTATCAGAGCCAGGTTTGGTTTTCGTTGGGATTTGTGGGTGTTTGCCTATCTACGCTTCCGTGTCTTTGCCTGCTATCTGCTATGTGCTAACTGCTGCGTGATTGTGATGGCTATCTGGTGTCTGTAATGTGTGTCTGCTCTGTGGTTGTCTGCTATCAGAGTAGCGCAGCGGAAGCGTAGTGTCTGTTTACATGTGCTTGTGTGTTCTGAAAGTGAGTCTGAGGGAGTTAGGTCCTTTGGGAAAGGATGACCGAATGTGAGTTCTTGTTTGACAGAGTTGTGTGCTTCAGTTGTGAGCTTGTGTTACGTGCTTGTGTTGTATGTTCTGTGTTGTGTTATGGTGGGAGTTCACGAGTATGTTGGTCCTTTAGGTAAGGACACCTCTAAGAGTTCTTGTGCATTTAGGTTGAGTGTTAGTAATCTTCTGTTTCACCTCTTATGTCAGTGAGTCAGCTAATAAGTTCTGAGTGCTAGATTTGTGAGGTGCAAGCTTATGAGATATGTGAGTGTTGCTCCTATTCCTTCAAGCTTAGCCTTTGTAATCTTTTGCTTTGCTCATTCTGTTAGTGAATCAGCTAGTGAGGTCCATGTGTTAGCTCGTGTAAGTAGAGCTTCTGAGATATATTAGCGTTCTTCCAATGTCTTTGTGCTGAGCCTTTAGTGATCATCTGCTTTGTTTCTTCTGTCAGCGAGTCAGTTAGTGTGTTCTGAGTGTTAGCTCTTCGAGGTTGGAGCTTCTGAAATGAGTGAGTGTTCTTTCTGTCCCTTGTGCTAAGCATTAATGATTATCTACTTTGTTTCCTCTGTCAGCGAGTTAGCCAGTGTATTCTGAGCGCTAACTTTGTGAGCGTTCCCTTCTGTGCCTTAGAAGCTATGTGTTAGTACTCTCCTGCTTCGTTTCTTCTGTTAGTGAATGAGCCAGTAGGCTCGATGTGTTAACTCGTGTAAGTTGGAGCTTTTGAGATGAGGGTGAGTGACCTTTCTTAACCTTAGGGATAATCTTCTGGTGTGTTCCTCTGTTAGCCAGTCAGCAGTGAATCTGAGTGTTATGTCTGTGGCTTCAAGTTGATTTTCAGTAATTATTGTCTTGTCCCTTCAATCAGTGAGACATTTAACAAGTTCTGAGTGTTAGCTCTGTGAGGTGTGGACTCCTGAGATGTGTAAGCGTTTCCTTCTGTGCTTTTAGGCTGAATCTCCAAAAATATTCTGCTTTGTGCTAATGTTAGTCAATGACCAGTGAGTGTGAGTGATGTTCCTAATTCTTCAAGATTAACCTTCTACAGTCTTCTGCTTTGTTCGTTATGTTAATGAGTCAGCCAGTGAGGTTTTTGTGTTAGCTCGTGTGGGGTTCGAGCTTCTGGGATGTGTGAGCATTCTTCCTGTGCCTTCGTGCATAGCCTTCAGTAATCATCTTCTGCATGGTCTTTTATCCGCCAATCAGCAACCAGTTCTGAGTGTTGGCCTTGTGAGTGTTCATTGTATTCTGGCACTGGAAGTGCATTTGTTCACGTTCTGGGTTTCGTCGAATTTCGAGGACGAAATTCATTTTAAGAGGGGTATGTTGTTATGCCTCAGATTTTTTTTTATTTTATCTTGTATTACTTCCTTCTGATTCCCAAAGGGAGTTCGAGTTAATCTTAATCTTACGTTAGTATGTTTATAACATTCTCTTAACGTTAATAAGTTAGCTTAAGGAAGGAGGGCTATAGACGTCTTTCCTGATTTGTATTACTTAAGGAGTTAGGAACTTATTATTTTATTTCTTATTTTACTATTTCCCAACTCTCCTTTCTCTAATTTCTATTCACGATCAATTCCTCCTTCCACTATCCTGACGTTCTCTCGCACGACGGTTCTTCCTCACTCTCCATAACCTCCCTTTGCTCTTCTCCCTTCTTTCAATCTCCTCTCCGTGAATTGATTGCTGGAGATCCGCCAGTGGAATTCTGTTCGTCTGTCAGTCGTCAGTCAGGTTTGGGTTGTAGATCTGATTCTCTTCTTCGTTGAGTCTCCCTTCTCTCTTTTCTAATTTCGATTTTGTATTTTGGGAATGGTTCGATTCGAGGGATGGTCGTTCGAATGGAGATTCGAGAAGGCAGTTCGTAGAGTCCGTAGAGATAGCTTTGCTTCGGATGTGAGGTAGGTGGTGAATGGATTCGGTTGTGTGTGTTCGTCCATGGGGATTTCTGATTTTGTTTGTTCTTCGTATATGATTGTTTTAACTCTTTGATTTGGTGATGTTTTTGGTTGATTTTGATGTGCGTATGATGCGTTAAAACCCCATGGAAATGTGTTTTCGATTGGCTAATTTGCTACTATAAATTATGTATGTTTTGTGGGGGATTTGTGGCTTGGTTCTGGCTGTTTTCCGTAATTGATTTTGCAGTTTTCGGTATGTCCGAACATGTGTCCGAACATTGAAGTTCGGACATCATACGCCGGAAGATTTTCTGACTCTCGAATTAGGTCCGAACATGCAAGGTCGGACGCATGTTCGGACCGGCCTTTGTTTTAGCATAACTTCTTCGTTTGAGCTCCGTTTTGAGTGCCGTTTGCGGCGTTGGATTCCTCTTTTTGAGTACTATCTTTTCTGGTATGTTTTGGTACATGTATATATGTACTTTGATTTGAAAGTCTTAAATAAGCCTTTGAACTCTGATTTGCTCTGGAAGAGTGTTTGAGCTTCTATGCTCCTGGTTGGTTTTCGTGTTTGTTAGTCAGTGTATGACTTTTGTTTTGATAAAGGATTATGATCCGTTTGATGTGCTTTGGCCCTCTGTTCTGTTCTGTTAAAAGCTTCTGCTTTCTGCTCTGTTCTGACAAGGACTTTTGTCCCGTTCTGTTTAAAGCTTCTGTTTGTTAAGCTTCCGTTTTGGGACCTAGTTACTCTGCTTCTGAGCCGTGAATGGCTGGGTCGAGCTATTCCGTGGTATACCATGTAGACGTCATTCTGAGTGTGGGTCATGCCTAATCTGTTCTGTGGGGTTGACAAACCCTTTGGCCTTCGGGTCATTTCTGCGTTGTCGAGGGATCTGTTAGATCCATGGGTCTTCGACCCTTTCTAAGTGTTATGCTTGGTGCTAGTGTCCCACTTCTGTTTGTGTTCTGTTCGGCTTTTGTCTGTTCTCTCTGCTTTTGTATTTGACAGACTGTTGTGTGCTTTCTGTCCTTTGAACACCTATGTTTGTTTGTACTGCTTCCGCCAGTTCTGTTTGTTTTCAAACTCAGATAGGCTGCTGTGTGCTTCCTGTCTGTTGAGGATTTCTGATTTGTAAAGTGCTCCACTTCGTCTGCTCTCTATCTGTATTTGATTTGAGACGGTCTGCTGTGTGCTTAACGCCTTCTGATAAGTTCCGGATTTTGCTAAGCTTCTGATTTTGCTAAGCTTCTGATTGTGTTTAAGCTTCTAAGTTTCTTAAGCTTCTGATTTCGTCAAGCTTTCAGCTTCAGTTTACCTTCTGCTATTAAGTGTATGTTTTGACCACCGCTTAGCTTCTTGTGTTTTAGACTTCGGTCTATTTGAAAGACTTCTGCTTTGCATCTGATTTTGCTCTGGCTAAGCGCTTTCGTATACGTGTATATGTATGTTCAGTATCTGTTTTGAGCATGCTCAGCTGATGAAGTTTATCACCTGCTGAGCAATAGTTTTGCTCACCCCTATCTCCGTCTGATTTGCAGGTTTTAGTTCGTGCTTGGAGATTCAGCTCTTACTTTTCGTTTTGGCATTTGAGTTTTGTATTTAGTTTGTTTGGCCTTAGGGCCCAGTTGTATTTAGGATATGCTTTGTAATTCAGTTTGGCTTCCGCCTATGTATTGTAAAGACATTTTGTAATCGTTTATCTGGTAATATATGAGCATCAGTTTCTGTTTTGGGGTTTCGATAGTGTAGCCTTGGGTGTCTTAGGTAATAAGCGCGCGGCGTGTAACGGTCTCCCAACCAGGGTGGTTTTGGGGTCGTTACACTTTCTTTCCATGTAATCTTTTTTTTTAAGACTTGCAAATTGAAATCATGTAACCTCTTAGTAGCTGTACTCTTTTGCCTTATTAGGATTTTCCCAATGGGTTTTTACCTAATAAGGTTTTAATGAGGCAATGAATCATATAATAAAATTCTCTTTGTTCCTTATTTTTTGTAAATTCAATAAAAATTCCTAAGTCTTTGTTTCTTACACATTCAAGATTATAAACTTGAAAAATAACCTATCTAGGAGTAAAGTGGATGAAAAGAGAAGCGTGTGCGCTCAAACGGATCTCAAATCGGAGCTAAAACGAAGCAACTGGAGCCGATCAAATCTTTCCGGAACCGCTCCGGAACCGGTCAGAACCGATCAGAACCGGAACCGGAACCGGCCGGAACCGGTTTTTTTGACCGAATCCGAAGCGAATCCAGATTTCAGAACCGGAACCGGAACCGCCCAGACCGGTTCCAAATACGAATACACATTTTTCGGAACCGGAACTGGAACCGATGGAACCGGACCCGTGGCCACCATTAACATTAACTATAATTTTATAGTAGATAATTACAATACTTATGGTTCATATTAGGTACACATAAGATTCACTTTGCACTAACACATCACAATGTATAAGACAATTTATAATCTGAAACTGAAATTTATAGCAGACTATAATTCACTTTTATAGCACTTTTGATTCATATGAGGTAAACATAAGATTCACTTTGTGCTAACACATCACAATGTTGATGAAATTTTATAATCTAAAACTGAATTTTATAGCATAAAATAATTCACTTTAATAGCACTACTTATTTGTTTTAGGTGAACATATGATTCACTTTACACTAATACATCACAATGTATATGAAACTTTTATAATTGAAACTGAATTTTATAGCAGAAAATTAATTCACTTTTACATCATTACTGATTCATTTTACGTCAACAAAAGCTTCACTTCTGTAACACTGTCATGAGTATTTTTCCAAGATAAAATTTTTCGCTTGGAAGCCAAGTCCAGTGGCATGCGCAACAGCCTTATAGTAATGGATTTCTTACCCCCCTAATATTATTTCCTTGCTTCCCCGCTGTCTGCAGTAATTGGGGTGGCCTCTACTTCTTCTTCCTCATTTCTTCTGCTGTGGAGTAAGAGTGAAAAGGTAACATCTTCATCTATCTTTTCTCTTTGTTTGTTTAATTAATTATTGCGAAAAAGTGGTTGTGGTTAATATTGAGTGATTGTGAATAAGGATGGTTGCTGTCAATTGTTGAATTTATTTGTCGTGGTAAATAAGATATTGGTGAATGCTTAATGATAAGCATGGGATTAACACGATTACGCAAAGGTCATGCCGAATTTTTTCTACAATCGTATTAGTCTTATTAATTAATTTTATTTGTTATTTGTGTATAACAATCTTTACTTTTCTTTGCCAGGTCTTCTGAATCTTCTATTGGATTTGTACCAGTACTTTCCCAACCCATCACCAAAGCAGTCTCCTAGCTCTCGCCACTGTACAACCTTAAAACAAGTAAGTAATTAAACTTTTTTGTTTTAATAATGCAATGATTTGTTGAAGTTAAATTACTTGTGTTAGAATTGTTAGAATAAGGCTAGATTAGTTACGTTGGAACGTTAGAGTACTTAGGCTACGTTAGTTTGGTTGAAACCATAGAGTAATGCTTAGTTTGGTTGCAACCGTACATCCAGTAGAAACATGCTCCATATACAAATGCTGTAACACCCCCGAATAGCCCAACAGAAGTCTGAACGTTGCATCAAACAATATTACAAAGTCTAAGCAGCGGATTCACAGTTCCGTTCGGGTGTCACAGACGCCAACCACCCACGTGGTTGACACAACAACTCTATCCATATTAAGCTACGGTCTGAATGACTGGAAACAACCCTCTATCAAAACCCATATACAACATATAGTACAATTCCCAAGTTCCGAGTGTCTACAACAAAATTACCAAATCATAGACTAAGAATTACATCTCGGGTTTTATAACAACCCATATATTACACATGCCACTACAAACTTAAAAGTCATGCCCCGATGGACTACCCCCATGGTAGCCATCCCGCCTACGCTCCGTTACTGTCTGGCACAATACCTGAAAAAAAATTGGGTGTAAAGGACTCAGCAAACTACGCTGAGTATGAACGTGTGAAGCCCGCACGTTGCCGGGCCACACGACTACTTGGTCGAATATTATTAATTCAATTTACATGCTCTAATAAAGCAGTAAAGCACACATCAACACATCATGATAACATACACACTCATCGGTAGCATAGCAATATCAACCAACATCCAAGCATAACACATAGCAATATCAATAAGCAACCAAGCACAACTTGCAAGCACGCAACTCAGCACAATAAGCTGCTAATGTAGCAACAACAATCAAGTAATTTATAGGATGTGTGCGCAGATATATTATACCGTCGATCCCCACTATGGGATTATTCAAGAGATTACGTATTGTTTTCCTGTTCTCATTACACATGTTTTTCCTTCCTTCTCTTGCACCGAGTCAGGGGATGTAGGTTAGATACCGAGACTTAATTATGTAGGTGCTATTCATTCCTTGTTTCTTAAATGATCACATTTGTGAATTTCTCTTATTTGCTTGGTCTCATTACACAAGTTTTCCTTTATTCTCTGGCACCGAGTCAGGGGATATAGATTAGATCCTGAGACTTCACTATGTAGGTGCTAATCGTTCCTTGTTTCTTTAAGGATTGTTTGGGAATTCTTCTATCACCACACGTTGGAGGACGTCTCCTCCATAGCTAGTCCCCCATTCCCGACACCCAGGGTCGAGAAAGCGGAGTCACCTCTAGACTCCAGGATAAGCTCTACTAATTTGTCACTCCCCCATTCCCGACACCCAGGGTCGAGAAAGCGGAGTCACCTCTAGACTCCAGGATGTGCTGAGAAAGTGGGGTCACCCAGGGATCCCCAAAATATATTCCACCATAGACGGTCGAAGGATCTGATGCAGATGCCAACTCCCGAGTATTCCATACCGCGCGGCCCGAGATGTCGTCTTCCCGGGTTATCCTCATGTTTCACAGTTGGTACTTTTCATTTCATTATCATTATAATCTCGACACCATAATGGGTGTCATTAGCGGTCCTCTAAAGTTAGAGAGGAGTTGTCTCTTGTATAGTTCTTTTGTTATGTCTACGTGGTTCGTCATGTCCCACCAAATGAGACTTGCTCTTCATTATCATTAATGAATAGACACCATAATGGGTGTCATGGTAGTCCTCAATGGTTTAGAGAGGAGTTCCCCTTATAGAGTTTTCTTTGTTTTCATAATTCGTAGTAGTTCGTCTCGAGTTCCATAAACGAGAAAGGGACTAAACTACTGTGTGCGCGCAAGTAATATGCCACAAGGATATATAACAAGCATATAAGCAAGTCACAAGAAGCAATCCAATTTCATGCTATAGTCTTATAGTCATTGTCAAACAAAGCACACAGCACACAAGCCGTGTAACACGGCAACATACGAACCACACATGTCCATACCTTTTTCCGAAGCACGTGTCACCTCACACACGGGGTCCCGGGTAGCATTCGTTACGGCCCTAATGTTGATTAAAAGTAACGGGTCAGTTCATGATTTCATGTGACGACACTTTATAACGGGTGTTGTTCCCTAGGTGTGTTGTTAAGTGCTTAGTTTATATCAACCCTTAGAACTTCCATGTATTAATTCTATGCTTATCTTACTCCTAGGACATTCACGTCTTTGTTTTACACGTTAACTAAGTCCTTTTCCTTAGTCAACGTTTTCGAGCGTTTTAAACGTTAACCATGTAACATGTTTATATAAGATGGATTTAGCTGGACTAAAGTGTATTCCCTCCTTAAATAAATAAGTGGCAGTGTGTTAACCTTAGTATCATTATAATATAGAACATAACATACCCTTATACCCCATCTATACTTACGTCCCAAATTAAGTTATAAAGCTGCAACATAGTTACAGTGTCTTCTCTCATTTAACCTCTTTAGTTCAATTGATGTTTAATCTTCCCAGAACAGTTCCCTAACTTAGCTGCAGCTAATAGCTATGGTTTGAGTTTATTTTTAAACCATCACCACCCTCTTAGCACCTTGGGAGGTTAAGCTTACTGAAGCATAAAATAGAGAAGGCTGAACATTAACCCCTCATGTTCCATCTCCACGGTTCTTCTAGCTCATTGGTTTGTCTCAATTTCCTCCCAGAGTTCTTCATAGACTTACCTAGGTGTATTAACTGGGTTTTGGGTTTATTAACACGCTAACACCATTTAAATGCTACTAGCAGCTCAGTTATACAGACGCTCAACAGGGACTGCAAAACAAGACTTGAAACTGATGCATTATCTTGTATCTCTTTTCCTTTGTCACTAATCTGATTTCTAGTTTCCCACATATTATCTAGCCACTTAGTTAAGTGTCTTAGTAAGGTTTTAAGCTCTTGAACTCACCATTACAACTCTGTTAAACTTTCTAAACTCATTTATACAGAAGCCACAATGTGACAGGATCTGAAGCAACATTTTCTGGACACCTCTTTACTTCAATACACTTTTACTGCACTAACTAGTTCTTAAAGCTTCCTGAGTATTTATAACTGACTTAAGGGGATTAGAAGTGTTTTAGGCTCATTAACAACTCAATACACCCCCTTATGACCCTCTGTAATATAGTCATACAAAACTTAAATTTTCAGACAAGTATGAAACTGAAATACCAAGATCTGAGATTCTCTCTTTTATTTCTTTGTTTACAGACTGTCTTCCAATCTCCCCTAATTGTTTAGCTTCTTAGTGGAGTGTTTAATCAAGATTATAAAACAAATCAAACCCAATACAACTTGGTTATTGTCACTGATATGCCACATACTGAAAACAACACAGGCAGAAGCACACACCCAAAACTAAAACATGAAACTCCTAACTCTCTTCTGTATTTTCTTGTTCCTCCAACCTATAAACACTTAGGATTATGTGTTAACCAAGTCTTAAACTCAAGATTAATCCAACACATCACTGATAACAATTTTGGAGGTTCATTTTACAGAGAACAGATACTGGTTACAACCCGAAACTGAACTGGTGTGTGATTTTCCTGTTAGTGTTTTCTTCTGCTCTTTTTAAACCGTTTTCTGTTTACTCAACTGCTTACTCTCTTGGTTACGTAGCTTACCCAGTGTTAGACTCCAAGCACAACCCAAGGTGGCACGGTTAATCCTCTGAAGTTTGCTTATACTGAAACCAGAAAATTTCCATAGACTAAAACAAAACTGAAGTTATGAGATTTATTTCTTTCTGTTTCGTGATCAGTTTTCTGTTTTTTTGTTCCTGAATTGGGTTTCAGTTCACTCTCATTACTGACTCAGTTATTTAAGTGTTCTAGGAAGTTTATAAACTCAACACACAACACAAGCAACATGGTTAACAGCACTGATGCATCAAGAACCGTACTGGACAAAAACTGAAGCAAGACCTGAAACAGAAAACCCATGGCTTTACTTTTCTCAATTTTTTTTTGTTGCTAACTGTTCCTTCCTCTAGCCTCCCAGTTTGTTTTCCCTTTGTTTCACGTTAGCAAGCTTTTATATCAGTGATAAAGCCAATACCAATTTTAGGTCACTTCTGAGAAGCTGACATACAGAGAAACGAAACCCAGCAGAAACTGAAACGAAACTCTGCATTTCACTTCATTGCACTACAGTTTTAATTCACTGACCAACTACTAAACTCTCAAGTAACTACACTAACTTAGGCGAGTGCATTAGCCATCACTTAAGTCCATTAGTAAACCTCCCCGACCTGATTTATCAATCTTGTAACTCATTTGTACAGAGCTAGAAAACTGAAACACTAACACACCGGGTCTGAAACTCTACATTCTATTCCTCTTTGTTTTCCATCAGTTTGACTCATAACTCTTTTCCCAACATGCTTACCCAATTAACTTATTGTTTCATCAGAGTTTTAACTTCATCGCAGATTCACAACAATATCGTCTGACCCTCTCCGATTTCATTTATACAGAAAACCAAGTTCCTGAAACTGCACACAACAGACAGCATACTGATGCGTTTGTTTCTTGTATTATTAAGTTGCTATCTGATTTTTTTGTTCTAATCACTACTAGGTTAACTACTAGTGCACTGTTGTGATAAGTCTAACCCTCAAACAACGTTGTTACTCCTACTGAACATGTTTATACTGAAACAAGGCATTCAAAAACTAAAGCTAAAACTGAGGTTGTGGTTCCTCTTTTTTTTTCTGTTCTGTTGCTTACTTCTGTTTATGTTGTTGACTAGTAATGTACTCATTGTATCTATGTCCATAGAAAATCCGCAAAACGAACAACCTCTACTGAATCCAATGTACTTAATAATTGAACTTGACAATCTAGTTTTGTTTCCTGATCATAGGTTCAGGTTAGAGTTAGCTCACCAGTTCAGTAGCTTAGTTGTTTTCCCTTGGCTGATTCTTGGCACACATGTAACGTCTCAGGCCCTTGATAACTGAGAAGGAGTGATCACTTGTTAGGTCCTCTCAAAACCAGCAAAAGTGGAAAAGTTACAGGAACCAGAGGCTGGGTTTCTTTTCTTTTTATTTCGACCTCACCTTCAGGTTGTGTTCCAAGGAGGAACGGGTAGCTTTTACCCAGGTGTAGGATCGGGTGGCTAACTCAAACCAATCAAAGGTGTGAGTCTAAGGATTGGTTTGACTCAAACAACCTTCGTAAGTGGGAAACACTCTGTGATGTAGAAGCACTCTATCGAATTAACTAAACTAAGGGAGCGGAAGATTTTTGCGTTAATTATAGCAAAACAATGGAAAGAGAGAAGGACTCTATGGAACTCAGCAAGGTACACAAATATGCTATTTCATTTCCTGGTCAAACAAAATAACTTACAAATGCCCACTAAGTAGAAAGGATCTACTTAGCGGTTTTCACTCACTTACCCAACACACTCTCTAATCAGAACAATGGTAAGCGTAATGAAACTAGGAACTTCCTAGGAAGAGTCTATCTTTAGGTGCTAACTAACTAGGTACGTATTCTCTCTCCTTTTCGACTTACAATGCGATTCTCTTTCTCTCTCTAAGCTCTAAAAAATCCTCGATAGCACACAAAACTGTCTATTACATGTCTTATTTATACTCTAAGTTCAGCAACGGGTCGAAGGAGTTAGTTCCGAAAATACCGGAACTAACTTAGTGGGCAACTTCCAACGGCTCTTACTTGGTCTTCTTACTTGGGCCGCGATCTTCGGTGTTGAGGAAGAGCTTCGTGACCGTTGAGGCGCTTAAGGTGTTCCGAGTTGACTCCTGATTTTTCGCAACAGCATGGTAGAGTCCATGGAGTTTTTGTGTTGCGGACTCCATCGCAGAAGCTGCTCTTTGTGTCTGACAAATGATGATCGACTCTGTCTTGGTGAAAGGCTATCTCTGCAACACTCCGATGTCCCAACAATTTCCCCCTTGTTGCTGATGATAGCAAACCTCCGTGAATCCCGATGGAGTCGATCCTGAAATAAAACATAAGAACTAGGGGAACCGACCCTGTCAAAGTTCCCCCTTAATAGCAGCAGTAGCAAATAAGTTCAAGGACTCTATTTAGTTCCCCCTTGATCGGAGAGGGACTCCAGGCAAGCAAACGATAAATAAGCAGTGTAATAGGCAGGATAGAATATAAGGTAGTCAAAAATACTAGACCACATGGTCTAGCAGCGCAATCCAAAAAGCAATTTTAAACAAGCAACAAAATAACCCGTACACCAGACGGGATTCACCGCTTCCCCCTTTTGCTTTCATCAGAGGGGAAGCCCATAGTAGCACAGAGTTAGTCAAGTATTCACACAAACAGCCAATAAAAAGTGTTTAGAACTTAAAAAACAGCCTAAGTTCTAACACTACACAACCACGTCATTCTAAGGGTTTGGGGTGAGGGTGGATTGAATGTCAAGGAGTTGGTCCTGCAAGGCCGCCACTGTCGTCTCTATCCCGGCGAGTCGGTCCATCATCCGCTTCTGGCCCTGAATCAGCTCGGCTGCATGCGCAAAGAGGCGCTCCACTTTCTCCAGGAGAGGTTGGAGTGAAGCTTGAGGGACTGCCTCTTGAGAAGTGGATGTCCCCGCCGTCGTTGGAGTAGATGGAGGGGGCAGCAGCTTTGATTTGTCGATTGAAGTTAGCCGATTCAAGTACCGCAGGTTGATGGTGTCTGCCTCCTCGATGGACTCTGGCGTCGAAGTCGCCAAGGGTACCTGAAAGAATTGGAATATACGAGGCAACCAGAACACGTACCCCAAGGAGTGTTTTCGGGGTGTCGACCGACTGGGCTAAGTGATGGAGAATTATGTGTGCCAAATTGATAGAGTGACGATTTATGATGCAGTACATAATGGTTAAGTCCAAGCAGTTGACCATAAGGTTTCCTTCCTTTCGTGGGACAATATTTTTGATGACCAAAATGTGGAGGAGTTGGTGTAGGATGGAGAGATCGCCACGGGGTATGGGGGAGCCAATCTTTTTCTTGGAGGAGAAAAAGCGGTAGTATTTTGTTATGTGGTACCCCGGGGATCTCAGGAAGGATTCCTTTTTCATAAAAGACAGGCCAGTGGCAGGAACGCCAAGAATTTCAGACAGCTTTGCAAGATCAAAAAATATTGGGGTGGAATTGACAACAGACTGAGCAGCACCGTTACGGATAACAAGGTTTTGGAAGAAGTCGACAGACTCTGTGGGATACCACTCAGTTATTTCACAAAAGAGGTGTTTCCACCCCTGAATTTCGAGCATAGTGACTAACTCCCCTAAGTTGGAAGACAGAGCCCAAGAAAAGTCGAGGAACTTACCCCTGACTATATTACGGTCGGAGGCAGGGTCCCCGAGCATGTACCTCTGAGTGAAGGGGTCGACCTTCACACTCCGTCGGTGGGGTTTTGGAGGTTTTGATCTCTGGCGGAGGTGGCACCCGTAGAAGCATCATGACTGGCGGTGGGCAGTTCTTGGACGGGAGACGATTCACCGGAACCGGAGGAGACATGTTGGGCCTTGACAGAGGAACGGAGGATTCTTTTAGCTGTGGGTCGGGTTGAGGTTTGGCCTTTTCTCTTGCGGGTTTTGGGTGGAGGTTGTTGTGGTGGTGTTGCGGATTTAGCGGGGGATGCTGGTGGGGTTGGAGTAGGAGATTTGGTCGGTGATTTGCTGGCATGGGCTTGTGGCTGATCAGTTGGCTGATTTTCGGCGGGAGGATTGTCAGCTTGTGGGGTTGGGGATGGTGGTAGGGTTTGGAGTGGAGTAACTTCTTCAATGTCTGTGTCAAGAATCTCTGTTCTTGCAGCAGACGGCGGTGTTTGATGGGTGGATGGGTCGCGGGTGTCAGGTGGTGGTGTGGAGGAGTGTGGGCGAAGAAGTAGCGGTGGTTTTAGTGGGCGATTGGTGGTGGTAGTGGTGAGTGTAGGTGGATTAGGGTTTGCCATGGCCTGGAGATACGCCTGAAGGCGAATGGGATCGGCGAAAATTTCGGCTGGGATGTTAATTCCAGAGAAGTTGATGCCGGCCATTTGGAAGTTGAAGGAACTTGGGTGTGAAGGGAGTGTGAAGTGAGAGATGGAGTGGACGGGTGATAGATATAAAGGCTGAAATGTGCAGAGATGGCGTGTGTCAGGTGCGATTAATGTGGCGACGTCAGGATAAGGCGAGATGAAGGGCGACGATTTAGGCGGGTTCTGGTGCGGATGGATGACGTGGATAGTAGCGCAGAGTACTAGGCGTGCTAAGTAAGAAAACACATTCTACTGATGCAAGTGCAAACAAAGACAGACTCTATGAGACATGAGGGCGTACCTGCTGAAGATTGCGGTAGGGGCAAGGAGATGCGACCGTCTAGGTAGACGGAGTCAATCCGATTGCCGATCGCAGTGCTTCGAATCTTGCTGTAGACAAGGGTTTAGTAAAAATATCTGCAAGTTGATCTTCTGTGGGCACAAAGTCAAGTTGGATAACTTTTTCTCGACACAGTCTTTCAAGAAGTGAAAGCGAATTTCGATGTGTTTGGTTCTTGAGTGTTGGACTGGGTTTTCTGATATTTTGATTGTGCTTTTGTTGTCACAAAAGATGGGGATCTGTTCTTGGGTGACATGATAGTCTTGGAGTTGTTGTTTCATCCAAAGGAGTTGGGAGCAACACGCTGCAGCAGAAACATACTCTGCCTCTGCTGTAGAGAGTGCTACAGAGTTTTGTTTTTTGGAGGACCATGAAACAAGGCAAAGACCCAAGAACTGTGCATTACCTGAAGTACTCTTTCGATCTTGGAGAGAACCAGCCCAATCAGAGTCACTATATCCAGATAAAGTAAAAGTAGGAGATCGTGGATACCATAGATAGAGTGTACTTGTACCTTTGAGATAGCGGAAGATACGCTTGACTGCTTTGAGGTGAGACTGTTTTGGTGCTGCTTGGAAGCGAGCACAAAGACAGACTGCGTGAAGAATGTCTGGGCGACTGGCAGTCAGGTACAAGAGGGACCCTATCATGCCTCTATATTCTGTGGCATTGACGCCGACTCCGTCATCATCAGGATGCAGTTTGGCAGATGTACAGCTTGGTGTGGACATACTCTTTGCATTCTTTAGATTGTACTTATCAAGGAGTTCCTTGATATATTTTTGTTGATGGATCTTGATCCCGTCCTTTTCCTGTTGAATTTGTAATCCTAGAAAGAACTTGAGCTCACCTAACTCATTCATGGAAAACTCTTGCTTCATAAGGTTAGCAAAATGGTCACAGAGGGTGTTACTTGTAGAACCGTAAATAATATCATCAACATAGATCTGTACTAGAAGTAAGTCATGTGATGAATGTAGAATGAAGAGCGTTTTATCTACGTTACCTCGAGAGAAACCGTTTTGCAATAGATATGTAGACAGTCTTTCATACCAGGCACGTGGAGCCTGTTTCAGTCCGTAAAGGGCCTTACATAATTTGTAGACGTAGTCGGGATGGACGGAGTCTGTGAATCCTGGTGGTTGTTCGACGTAGACTTCTCTATCAATGTAGCCGTGAAGGAAGGCTGTCTTAACATCCATTTGATATAATTGGAAACCTTTGTAAGCAGCAAACGCAATGAACATGCGAATTGCTTCAAGACGAGCTACTGGAGCGAAGGTTTCATCATAATCGATCCCTTCTTCTTGATTGTAGCCCTGAACAACTAATCGAGCTTTATTCCTGAAAACTTGGCCTGCAGTATCAAGTTTATTACGAAAGACCCAACGAGTACCAATGGCTTGTTGATGCGTGGGGCGAGGAACTAACTCCCAGACAGCATGCGCTGGAGGGAATTGAGTTCCTCCTGCATAGCAGTAACCCAATCACTATCAAGGAGTGCTTCTTTGACATTTCTGGTTCAGTACTAGACAGAAACGCACCAAAGGCACAGAGATTTTGCATGGCTTGTAGGCGTGTTTGGACACCGGTGTTTGGGTCTGTAATGATGTTTTCAGGAGGGTGAGCAGATCTTTGCTGGAACTGGCGACGTGAAGCAGGAGGGGGTGTTTCTTTTTCAGAGGAGTCAAAATTCAGGTTTTGTGTAAGGGTGTCTCCGGGTGATTGTCTGAGTCTGTAGATTCTGATGAATTGTTTTTGTTTGCAGGGGAACCATGAGGAGTGATGGAGTGGGACTCAGGGAGTCTTCCTATTGGGACAGTGATGAAGTGTGGATCGGTGAGAAAATCATCGGGGGCAAAGTCAAGATGATCAGAAGATGAGCCAACATTGTGGGACTCATCGAACTTGACATGTGGGCTTTCTTCTAAACATTGAGTTCTAAGATTGATAACACGATAAGCTTTGCTTTTAGAAGAATAGCCAAGAAAAATACCTTCATCACTTTTAGGAGAGAACTTACCCAAGTTGTCCTTACCATTGTTGTGAATAAAACACTTACATCCGAAACGCCTGAGATGGAGAAGACTTGGTTTACGTTGACGGAGTAGTTCATAGGGTGTCTTGTGAAGGAATGGATGATCATCGCACGATTTAACACATAGCAAGCTGTGTTAACGGCTTCTGCCCAATAAGATGGAGTGAGTTGACTGTCGATGAGCATGGTGCGAGCCATTTCTACCAAGGTTCTATTTTTGCGTTCAACCACTCCGTTTTGTTCTGGAGTGCGTGCAGATGAGATTTGGTGATCCACTCCATTGTCCCTGCAAAACTCATCAAACGACTTGTTGCAAAATTCAGTACCCTGGTCCGTTCTCAGGGTTTTTAGAGTGAATGAAAATTTGTTGACGAGCATTTTATGGAGTTTGACAAACTCCGTAAAAGTTTCATCTTTGGTAAATAAGAAAATGACCCAGGTCCACCTGGAATAGTCATCGACTATGACCAGAATGTACCTCTTACCGCTTCTGCTTTGTGTACGCATGGGGCCAACAAGATCCATGTGTAGTAGTTCCAGTGGAGAGTTAGTAGAGAG
Organism: Limonium bicolor; assembly: GCA_023374045.1. Lineage (NCBI taxonomy): Eukaryota > Viridiplantae > Streptophyta > Magnoliopsida > Caryophyllales > Plumbaginaceae > Limonium > Limonium bicolor. The sequence goes on from CM041778.1 coordinate 39,726,519, forward strand.
AGTAGGCTTACTTTTGAATGAGGACCGGGTGTGTTTACCTTTAACACATGCTTCACAGACAGAGTCTGTGTCAAAGGTGGTGTCTGGTAAACCAATCACCAAGTCCTTGCTTTTGAGTTTGTTCAACAGCCTATGATTTGCGTGGCCAAGCCTGGAGTGCCACAGCAGTGAGTTTTTGGAATGCACATTGAGACAGACTTGGTCGTCTGGCTTAATGGAGTTTAAGCACATTTTGTAGAGATTGCCTTCTCTACGTCCCACAGCTTTTAGTGAACCTGTACGCTCATCATAAACCTTACAATCCGAAGAGGAGAAAAGTACCAAATTGAATCTATCACAAATTTGAGAATGCTTAATAAACTATGCTGGAGTCCAGTGACCAGATGGACTCCATCAATTTTAAATCTTGAGGGGTTACCTACGGATCCAACTCCCACGATTTCACCCTGGTTGTTGTTTCCAAAAGTAACCTTACCTCCTTGGTAGGATGAAAGCGAATTGAATTGATTTGGATCTCCAGTCATGTGACGAGAGCATCCACTATCCAAGTACCAGCTGTCTCCATTCGCCTTCACCTACAAAAGAACAGATCATTTGTTAGTTTTGGGAACCCAGATATTGGGTTCCCTTTTCGAGCCAGACTGTCTCAATTTTTCTCGTGCTTCAAGTATCAGTTTAACACGTTTGACATTAAAAGAGAGATCTCTATTCAGTTTATCACATGCACTGTCACGATGTCCAAGACTCCCGCAGTAGCCACAAATCTTGGTTGGTGGAAGATTGACGTATTTCTGTTGTCCTTTCCACCAGGAGTCGAATTTTCTTTTTCTTGATATCGTTTGACTCTGTTGTCGGATTTGGACATTTTTTGGGATGCCGAACTTTCCTTTGTGCCACTTTGGTGTGGATTGAGTGGATCGAACTCCGGATTGTAGATTCACAATCTGCTGAGAGAGTTGTTCTACTTTAGAGCGAAGAGTATCTCGATCTTGGCTAATTTCTTTGATTTTGGAATTGGCCCACTCAGGTAGTTCGGAGGCGGTGACTTGTTTGATAAACTTGACTGGCTTAAGGGAAAGGGCGTGTTCCTTTTCTTTCAATTTTTGAGTGAGATTTTTGATAGTGGTGTTCAAGGATATGTTTTTGGATTCAGAAGCATTTAGATCATTTTGAAGAGAACAACACTTATCTGTAAAGATGGTGAGGTCTTGTTTGAGGGAGTCGATCCGGGTGAGAGACTCTTTCTGGTCACCCTGTTCAAACTGAGTTTGTTCTAAGGTATCATGAAGTTCCTTTTGAAGGGAATCAACATGACGCCTTGAATCTTGCAGATCTAACCTGAGAGAACAAGAGATGGTTTTGTGTTCCTCAGCTTCATCCCTTAGGGCATACATAAGACCTTTTGAGATTTCGAGTTCCTCAGATAGCTCGTTTATCTTGCTGGTAAGACTTGCTTTGAGAGAGTTGTCTGGAGACAATTTTAGAACAATTAAAGTCATAAATCCCATGGGAGAAATACGTAAAGGTCTTTTCAAGATGAGAACGAGTTACCTCATTATCAGGGATCATGGACTCCGTCGTATCGTGTGCCATGAGACATACTAGGCCGCTGGACTCTGTGTCTGGATCATCGGAGTCTGAATCACCCAGCCAACAGCCGCCATCAGCGATCTCCCTTGAGGTTTTCCATACTGATTCTTGAGTAAGGGACATTCCTTCTTGAAGTGACCGGGTTTGTTGCAGTTAAAGCAAGTTACGGCTGAAGGATTGTTTGGAGGGGTTTGAGAACGACCGACTCTGACGATTTGGTTGGTTACGCATGAATTTTCGGAAGTTCTTGACTATGAAGACGAAGTCTTCCATAGTCTCACCAGCCTCACTTTCTTCAACAATAATATCTACCAGCTCTGCCCTAGCTTGTCTGATTTGAGTATCAGCGACATAGGCTCCTTCTTGAGTGAACTGAGTTGAATTAACCTGCAAAGCTTGGTCATTCAAAGTAGTAGACTTACTAGAAGAGGGAGAAGAAGTAATACCACACTTCTTTCGAACATTCTTCTTGTATTTATCTACAGATTGTAGATAGGAACCTAGGTCTTGACAGCTCCATTTGGATAAATCCTTGCATGCTTTGGTAGAGATTACCGTTTCTCTCTGCCCACTCTTCTCTCAGACTGTCCAGCAACTTGTGCACGACTCTCTCTATCTGGCAAGATGCTGACTTCCTGCATAGTAGTGGTTAGTAAATAGAAACGATCAAGCACTTCTTCTAGAGACTCACCGGGTTTCTGTAGGAAGTTTTCATAGTCCATTCGAAGTTCTTGAGCTTTGCATTTCTTTAGCTCAGTGACTCCTTCGTGAGTTGCTTGAAGGAGTGTCCAGATCTCATTAGCAGACTTACAGTGGTTGACTCTCCTTTGTTCTGGGATGGACAGACAAGTGTATATTGCGCGTGATGCTTGACGATTCAGCTCGTACCTCTTACGATCTGCAGTAGTCCATGTGGATCGGTCTGGATTGACTGCAAGATCTCCTCCAGTGACTATTTCCCAAGCTCGGAGTTGACAGACTCAATGTGTTGCTCGATCTCATTTTTCCAGTGGTCGTAGTTTGGTAGGTGAGTCTGGGATGCTCGAAGTGCATTTTGTTGTTTTGATTGGCGAAGAGGTCTGCCATTGCTTCGTTGATTGACCGTTAGCCTAAGCAAGGCTCTGATACCACATGTAGGATCGGGTGGCTAACTCAAACCAATCAAAGGTGTGAGTCTAAGGATTGGTTTGACTCAAACAACCTTCGTAAGTGGGAAACACTCTGTGATGTAGAAGCACTCTATCGAATTAACTAAACTAAGGGAGCGGAAGATTTTTGCGGTAATTATAGCAAAACAATGGAAAGAGAGAAGGACTCTATGGAACTCAGCAAGGTACACAAATAAGCTATTTCATTTCCTGGTCAAACAAAATAACTTACAAATGCCCACTAAGTAGAAAGGATCTACTTAGCGGTTTTCACTCACTTACCCAACACACTCTCTAATCAGAACAATGGTAAGCGTAATGAAACTAGGAACTTCCTAGGAAGAGTCTATCTTTAGGTGCTAACTAACTAGGTACGTATTCTCTCTCCTTTTCGACTTACAATGCGATTCTCTTTCTCTCTCTAAGCTCTAAAAAAAATCCTCGATACAAGCACACCCAAAACTGTCTATTACATGTCTTATTTATACTCTAAGTTCAGCAACGGGTCGAAGGAGTTAGTTCCGAAAATACCGGAACTAACTTAGTGGGCAACTTCCAACGGCTCTTACTTGGTCTTCTTACTTGGGCCGCGATCTTCGGTGTTGAGGAAGAGCTTCGTGACCGTTGAGGCGCTTAAGGTGTTCCGAGTTAACTCCTGATTTTTCGCAACAGCATGGTAGAGTCCATGGAGTTTTCTGTGTTGCGCGGACTCCATCGCAGAAGCTTGCTCTTTGTGTCTGACAAATGATGATCGACTCTGTCTTGGTGAAAGGCTATCTCTGCAACACTCCGATGTCCCAACACCAGGGATCTCTTGTGAACAAGCCTATGGAGCTGCATGGGAGTTCACGCATGAGAGGGAACAAGTGCTTTGGGTGAGTGATCTTGTAGTGCTTCGGACATCAGAAAAAAAAGAAACAAAGAACAGAAAGAAAGACCTGCAGCAAGATTTGTCTCAAGGTTTCACCGTGAGTTGAAGTGCTGCAGTTGTTTCTGTTCGTGAAGAATCAGGGGAGCTTAAGGTAGGTTTCTTGTTGCTGTTCGTAGGAGCTTATTACATCCTTCATGGATCAAATTCCCAGACCGAGTTATGCAAGATTGAAGAGACAATGAGTTAGACCGCAGAGACAATCTCAGCATGAGACAGAGAAGAAAGAAAGGACTAATGACTGATGTTCACCTTGCTGGGATCAGCGACTGGTGTGTCTGCCTCCAGGACTTGCACACTGAGATCGGCTCCCGTGAGCGACAGACACAAGTTGAATTGTCCAGTGAAGTGATGACTTAAGAGGAGAAGTTGGGTGGGTTTATTACCCGCGACTAACCATGCCAGAAGGAAAAGGGGCACTGGTTCAAGCAGGTGCGGGACTTCCGGTGCCTGGTAGAGTGTGATTTGCATGCAGGAGACATCACCTAAGAGTTTGTGAAAGTGTGTTTGGTGGAGAATAATCTCCCGTGGTTGTGTGAATGAGGGAGTAGTTTACGTATTTGTTGTTACCACAAAGGGTAGTACTTGCTGTTTTCGATGATGGCAGTTTTGGAAGTTTGGGGCGTGGACAGCATTACACTGGAGTGGAAGAGTATTGGGGACTGAAACTCAAAATTTCAAGGCAAGGCACGCTCTGGTGCATCAGGGTGCGCTTCAGGTTCTCAGCAGGAATTCTCGGTCAAGTCACCAAGAGTGGAGTCTGATTGTGTTTACTGCTCTAGTTCATAGTTTGAGATGAATATGGATGGGTGAGCACTATCGGCTCAACAACCAGAGAAACGTGGAATTACTGTTTGTGTCGTCACAGCAAAAATTTCAAGGCATGGCCATTAGTCCAAATCTTAGTTGTTTAATCAATTAATCGCTGGAGAGTAACCTTGTACAATGTACATTCGCTGTAGCGTACAGTTTTCATATTTGATTTACCTTAGCCTTGTAGGCTCCATCCAACCATCAACACACCATAAAATAACCACAAGTATAACCAATGAACAACAAAGCGAAACAACGAGAATAATAAACAAGTATTAAGTCTCGTCCATGGTATTGTTCGCCACTGTATAAGTCTTAATTGTTTTAGTTTTCAGTTATACCTAGTGACAATGTCTCGTTAAAACGACATGTCTATAGTTACCCATATATTATGGCGGGTCACCCACGGCAGTAGCCACTCCAACGGTAGAGTCTCCGACCAACGAGCCATTCTAGCTCACGGGAAATTTTCTTGATACTTACGGACCCGTACGCGGACATCCTGGTATCGTTTTTGTGATCACAGCGCGCACCAAGAGCCACATCCTCTTGGCTTTACTTCCATTCCATTAATTAATTAATTATACCATCGCATCGCATTACCAAATTTCCTAACACATCAGACTAAGGTCATTAGTCCATCCGGAGTCTGTAAACTCGGATCCAGTGTTAGATACAAGAGCGGCGTATAGAAAGGCCAATGCTCCGTATAAAAGTCTCAGATAATATGTATATGTTATTATCATAGTGCTACAACGTTTTACTTACGTTCCTTATATTTCATATAAGATAGCACCATAGCCGCTAGTTCGTTTTATATATAGGTTCATATATACGAACCAATACTGTTAACTCAACAACAGTAAATTAATAAGCAGCTATAAATATACAATTCATGCATATTAATTAACACATTCAGACAAACAATCTTATTACAGATCGCACAGAAGCCTGAACTGAGGAAGCCCTCAGAGACAACCAGAGACACATATCAACATACAAGTTATATCAACCAAATCCGAGCCCAAGGAGCAACCTTAGGACAACTCGGATCAAACCCCTTTACATACCGTTCACCCTGACTGTATTACGGTGGAGTATGAATCAGCAAGATCCTACGCTCCGTGTAGTCCGTTAGCTCGTCAAGCGTCCTTGTCAGAAGTATACTCTAAACGGTAATAAAACTATAAGTCAGTCTCCATGACTAACTACATCCGGTATTTCCGAATTATAAGTAACCCCGACAGTTCACCCCTGTTTTCTACAGTTGTTTGTTACAGGTTTTTCTAAAACAGTCGGCTTTGTTACTTAAAACGCGTACGTCAAAACTATTTCAACTGTTAAGTTTAATTCCTTATATTTCTTTTAATCTTATCCACATCTAGTTTAGGTACGTAACCTATAGTTGCATGTATGCATGCATTCTTATATTATATTGCATTCTAAAATTCATAGCTTATAGTTCGTAACTACATTTATTTTTTTAATAACCACCATCATTAAATCATATGGTTTTCAACCCAAAATATATATATCCACCTTATATACATTATTCTTGTGTATGTATATATTTTTACCACGTAGGTAATTCTCATGAGTTTCATAAACTCTTATATTTTATGTTACATTTTATCATCTTTTATTGGATGATTATTCCCATTAGTTGTATTATATTATACAACTTATATTAAGATTATTATCCTAATATCATGTAACATCTTATGTTGTATAATTACAACTCCTAAGGTTTATTCCATAAACACCTTAGTTTATAAATCCCAGTTTATTCCCATTTATTATTTGTCACATTATTTTATGTGAGTACTCTTCCTTATATTAATTCCATTAAACCACCTAATACCATATAATTGTCATAACATTTATGACATTGTAGACCATAGTCTAAAATTCATTTCCCAACTCTTATTAATTTGGTATGGCCCCTGAATTTATTTAAATTCCCTTTTTGACCACATAACATTATGTAATGTTATACCAAAATACTAATACCATTTGATATGATATTTTTATTTCCTTTAATTTATTCCTATAGTTTTTATACAAAACTATTGTATATTGCCTCATAGGCATATATTAAACCTTATACTTTTCCTTAAACCATAATTTCCTTTATTTACCAAATCACCCCTTTCTTTTTACCATGTTATATATACCATTCAATATAACATTTCTAACTCATAAAAGAGTATAACCTATGGTTATTTTTTTGTAAATTTTGAACAGCCCTTGTGCTATTCTATAATTGCCATTTGGCCCTATTTATAATATATAGTTTTACCATATCCTTAAGACTATATTTTATACACATGTCTTATCAAATACTCTTATATAATTCTAAAAATCTCCAAATTTCACCAAAGGGTTATAATATCCTTATTAACCCATATACTCTTGGTAATTACCGTTCCACCATCTATTTTTCTCCAAAGTGTCATAATGACATAATAACTATATATTTTACATATATAGTTCATTTTAATTCCAAAAACAACTCAATAAATTCCTAAAAATTCCTAATAGCCCATGGGTGTTTAAAATACCATTGTACACCCTTTATTTTTTGGTAATAACATATTTACCACATATGTTATAAAAATATTACCATAAGATGCTTATCTTATTATAAAGCCTTAAATAAGTTATCTAACTTATCTAATTTGGTCAAAACCTACCATATGGTCAAGGTTGACCACCTTAATATTTCCTTGACCATTAATTTCCTTTATTCACGGTTTGTACCCATACTTTTCAAAAATTACCATTTAACCCCAAAACTTTATAAAATCTTATAAACTTTATTTTAACTCCTTTTTAACTCTAATTTTCGGCCTTATTATTCTAAAGCCCCCAAATTTAATTTAATTACATCTAAGACCCACTTCTTTTCGGTAATAATAGAATATCACCTAAACTTAAATAAAAACTTGTAAATGCATAAATAAAATGGCCTAAAATACATGGCCTTATTACAAACATTGGCTTGCAAAATAAATTACACATAAATGTCCCAAAATACTTATAAATTTTCGGCCTCACCACACACTTTCCATTTAATTACCAAACTTCCACATAATGTCTTAAATTTGACATTTATGCTACTTAATCACTTAGATAAATTTACTAAGCCATTTCTTTAAACATTTTAAGGTCAAAAATGACCTTATTACCATGTTCTCTCACGGCAATTAATATAGAATTAGCTTAGAACATTTTAACTTAGCAAAGTTAATGTTTAAGTGCTTTATACCTTGATTTAGCTTGAATAATTCCTTGTTTGAATTCGGCCAGCCTTAGATAAAATTTCCAAAGATTCTCTTACATGTTTTAAAACAGAAAACAAGGCCTAGTTAGTCTCCAAGAAAGATCTAACCATAAGAAGTAATTTAATGTAAGATTTAAGGCAAAAATCACCTTAAAAATGCAAGGAGAGTTCAAGATGGTTTTGACCTGAATCAAACACACCACAAGGTGTTAGATCCACCATATTGACATAGGAAATAGCTAGATCTCAACAAGCTACCTTGTTATTAGGTTTTACCTTGGAAAAATGCCTTAAAAGAGGGTATTTCCTTTGGATCTCGGCCACCCTTGCTCCAAATGGCTAACCAACTGATTCCACATGAAAAGGAGAAGAAAATAAGGCTAGGACCAAAGTTTCACAGCCGAACTTGAAGGGAATCAAAAGATATGAGCTTAAAGCACATTTTTACCTTAAAATGAGATTTTGAGCAACCTTGGTCTCTAAACTTGTTTCATTCGAATTTGATTGATGTTCTAACCTTAGAACACTGAGAATAAGCCATAGGAACTGATTAGTCACGAGATCTAAGCATAGGTGGTGAAGAGAAGAAAAAAAGAGCCAAAAACAAGCCTTAAACCATTAATTCGAAGCTTAGAAGTTAGGTTTACCTTCCCAACTGAAGAAGTTCGGTTGAGAGAGCTTGGGAGAGCTTGGAGGAGCTGCTTCACCGAAATGAATGCAGCTAGGAGAGAGAGAGTGACTAGAATGGCTAATATTTGATTGAAAATGCATTATTGATTAGTTTATTGTCTCATTATTGGAGGTGACTCATCAAAGAGATAAGGAGGGGAAATGGGGTCGGCTGATTGAAGAGAAAGGAAGGCTCCCACGAATTGAGGCTTGATTGATCAAATAATGGAGCCTAAAGTGAGTGTATAAACTAATAAAAGGCAAAAGTAGCCTTAATTTAAGGAGACTTATTTAAGTCTTGTTTATTGTATTGGAAGTGACGAAATTTGACTCCCCCAGCCTGTGTATGTCGACCTCATGTGGTCCAAGGGGTCAAACTTTGACCTCTTGACCATTCTTAGTCAATGTTGACTCAAGCGGGCCCCCTTTTAGGGTTTTATTAATATTTTAATATTAAATTTGTAAAATTTGTAAATTTCTGGAATTAAATTCCTAATATCATATAATATGATATTTTATTATATTTAAAGGTATTTATAACCTTTTAGCCCATTTAAAACCAATTTAGAAGGCGATTACGCAAAAACGTGCTTTAAGGAGTTTTAGTGCACATTTTGTGTCGCAAGGTGTTTCTGGGCTTGGTTTTCTTTGACAACGGTTTTGTTGTGTTCCTTACATGATATTTGATCATGGTATCAAATTTTATATCATTTAGAGGTCATTAAATTTTTAAGGTTTCTTAGAGCACCTTTTTGCCCTTTTTGACCCTGAAGCATGAAAGTGCTTGTTCTTTGTGTTGGAGTGTTGCCCAACAATTGTAATATGTTTAGTAATGTGTTAATATGCTTAGGACAAATTTTTAGGTCCTAAGTAGTTCATTTGGGTATTTATTTACCCTTAACAGTCAAAGGGTGCAACATCTTGATTTGTGTTGACCACTGTTGTTCTCAGTTGACTTTTAAGGCATGTTTAGGCCTTAATTAATGTGATTAAATATTTAATACATGCTTTAATAATTTGGGGTATTTCAGTCTACCCCCCTTAAAAAGACTTCGTCCCGAAGTCTCTTAATCAAATAGGTAAGTATATATAAATGTATAACTACCCATTGTTCCCATAATGTATATCTATGTGATATATCATTTACACACATCGTATTGCGCTTATACAGCACATAGCCATCACGTTGTGGCGTTAGTTCAATCACATATGGATATAGGTGATCCATCAACACCATCATTTCCTATCAGTTCTACCAACCCTGACAACCTCCCTGAGGTGTCCATAACATTCCATTGTTCCACATTCCATATCTAATGATTCATTTCGTATCTAGGCGATACCATATGTCATCATTCTATAAAGCAATATGAATACATATCACAAATAGCATAAGAAAAGTATTACACACATGGTGTACATACAACATTCAAACAAGTATCTCGTGAGATACATACATACCAGTGCACATCACACACAACAAACCAAACAACGCACGCCCCGCGTACCAACCATAACCAACAAAACTAATTCACTGTATGCCATGCATACGAAACAATTCACTGTATGCCATGCATACCAAACAAACAAACCTCGTGTGCCCCGCACACCACCAATTCTTTGTATGCAATGCATACGAAAGCAACAAAATTTAGTGCACACATGTGCACAGCCAAGAGGCTCTACCCCCCTTAAAAGGGTTACGCCCCCGTACCCCACAAGTATACAACAGCCGTTCAACAAGGAGCGCTGGATACTTGGCTCTCAAAGAGTTCACCAACTCGTGGATTATCCTCATATCAGAGAGACGGGTGTGACTCTAGCCCTTCTGGGCTCCACAATTCGTAAGGGATGTGGCACTAAACAATTTGTGCTCTCTCCCAAATTCATTCTAATGGGCCCACTCGCTTCGTATGAGGTGCAGACCCATGAACATATGCTCAATTTGTCTCTTTTTTTTTGCTGTGAATCCACTCGTTTGGGTCACTAGCATACATGCGTGTGTCTTCTCTCACCGACATTCAGTTTGAGATGTAATATGACATTGGCTACTGTTAGTACTTAGTGCTCTTTGCACTTGTCTTTGTAATACTAAGACGTACCAGCCTATATGTCCACAAAGATGATGTTTGTCATCCATGTCTCCTGGTAGGTTTGTTCCAGAGTAACACACTGTTGTAGTTCCTTTTTTTTAAGTAATACACACTCGTGTTGATATCCATTACATCTTCTTGTATTCCCACTAGATTAATAACTGCACGAGTGCAATACCAAAACACTCAGTCCTACAGAGTGCAGAGGCGTACTTTAAGCAGCTAATATCTCATGAGTCAAACAGATAAGATGTGCGAATTATCCTGTGAGTGGTACATTCCAAATCCACTGTTCCTTGCTTAAGGTATCTGCTATTATATAGCTTTGTCTTTTCTCCTCGCGTGGTCACGCGTTTATGTCCATTTCATCTGGTAGATTTCCTCTGGATTGCAAGAATTTACTCGATCCTTATGAGGGTTCTACATATTATTCGTCCATAATGGGTTTTCCTGTTTCTTTTTTTTTTGGGTTCCTATCCTTGAACTGTTTCCTTGTCTTCCCTGTATACTGTCCACTGTTCTCTGTTGAAGGTTCTTTTTTTTCCTAGCCCGTTGATTTAACTGCGGCTCTTCTCGTCCATCTTCGAGGTAATCCGTCTTACTGTCCGTAGAATGGAGTTGACTACTTCTCGTGTTCCTAACACTACCTGTCTACTTGCATGGGGTACCGTACTGATACATTACTACTTACCTGACTAACTTATAAATAAGTCTGTCAGGCCCACATGCTCCTAACGGAGTGCGGTCGTCCCATGTCTCGTTTAGTAAACTGGTAATGTCTGTCACACGGTTATTGTGAAGTATTCTGTTGTCGATCTCCCTCTGATGGATATCTTTTTTTTTGTCTTCTTTTTGTTTTTTTTTTTGCTTTTTTTTGTGTAATAGTTCACATTATCAGTTATCCTGTAATAAGTGCTATTGCCTTTGTGGCATCCGTGGTAATTCATGCCATAGGCTGATATTATTCAACTCGGTGTAAATAAAACTCGTGCTATGTTAGCAAATTCGTTTCTCCTTTTTCAACCTCATTGAGTACACACATATTCCTTTTCTCCCTGTTTTTTTTTGGTCATATCTCATCCATAGTTCATATATGTCCCCTCATCCATGTAATTGGATGCATTGCAGATTGCATAATAGCTTGAGCAATTTGGCTCTTCACTTCCCAACCATCCTCACTAACGGTGGTGCATCTACAAAGGGTATGCTTGTCCATAAGGACTAAACATGTATCACTAGTAGTGATTAGCATTAAATGCGGTTATACCCTGTTGGTATTTGGCTAATAAGCCTTGTCTGAAAATTCTCAGACAATTAAACTGGTGTGGTTTACAATCACAGTGGCTGTGTAGTTTTCCCCAGTTGCAGTGGTTGGACCAACGGTCCTTCCGTAGTCGCATAGGTTTCTATTCTCAGGGTTTGTATGAAAACGTTTAAAAAACATTTTTTTTATACATATAATAAAAGACTAAAAAGTAGTAGTTATTGCAGTTGCATTTGCAGTAGCTGTTACTGTTGTTGTTGCTGCACTTGCTCTGTCAAGTGCGCAGGGCAGATGGAAATTTCAGTGGTTTACTGGTCATAGCGCTTGCATTAGCAAGTGCGCCATGCAGGTGGAAATTCTGGTTCAGTAATTCCCGGACTCATTGACTCTACGTCATTTGAGTATTGCTACATGATAATGTAAGCATTAACATCCTGTTCGTATCTATTATCCGTCAAGGTTTAAAGCTTATTGGTACTGAGTACACACAACTAATCCCAAAGTCTTACACAAAAAGGCGAGTGGTCAATGACACACTCCCACATACTTATAACGAGTCTTTGTCTAACATCCAAAGTAAATATACAACATAGTAATCAAGTCTTCCACCAGCGGTCTCATGGAGTTAGGGTACTCATGCCCTATCTACTCCCTTGCCCTACAGGGCTCCAGCATCAGTAGATGTCTGGCCATCCTGCCCGCCTCGTGGTACTCCAGATCCTCCAACTGAGGTCTTCTGAGTATTCTTTGGTGGCCTGTGATTACGGCTCTCTGGGTTCATCCAGCATTCAAATTCCCTATGGCCCTCTTTCTTGCAGCACCGACAGACAACTTTGCGGCCTTCGCAATCGAACCCCAGGATGGTCTTTCCCACAACACTTACAGTAAAAATGGCGCTGGGGCTGTCTGGTGCCTAATGGTAGTAATTAAGTTTAAGTTACAATCTGATGATTTAAAGGTTAAGGTAACAATTCAATTTAAGAGGTAGGTGTTCTCACCCTTAGGAGGTGTAGATCTCAGAGGTTTAGCATCAATAGCTGGGCCGGTCGACTGAAGGACGGGCTCTTTCCCTTTCTTTCCCTGGTGACCCTGCTGCCCTTTCTTTGGGAAGAATTTCCTATTTAAGGTTTCGGGTCAGCATTCCTAAGGTATTTAATATGATAAATAATCTGAATTGGAATAAGTCTTACTTTCCCTTCTTTGGCTTTCGCCTGGAGATGCCTCCACCCTCAGACTCCCTCAGGGTTCTTCCTTTTCTTGGCCCCGAGAGTCTCTTCCCGAGTCTGGAGCATTAGCTCCATCCTCGAGGCAGCCTCATAACACTCCTGGAATCTCCTTGGTAAGTTCTCACAAAGTTAATTGGTAATGTAGTAAGTAAAGAATTTTATGGATTTCATGTTAGCACCCTGATGGTAATGTAGGGGGTAGCACCCATCGCCATCTGGATGCGAAATTATAGTCCTCCCCGAAACTTCTCGACCTTAACGGTCTTTGAGTAATCCACACCGGGGATGAAGTCCAGTAGACCAATGAATCGAGTGTAATACTCATCCACGGTCAGACCTCCTTGGGTCAATGTTTCGAACTCATGGCGCTTCTTCTGTTTAAGATGAGCTGGGTAGTACTTCCCTCTCAGTAACTCGACAAAGGCAGCCCACGAAAAGTCGGGCGCAGCCAGGTGCTGGTCCTTGACCAACCTCCACCAGGTGCTGGCTGCGTCCTTCAGATGGAAAGCAGCAATGGCGACCTTCTTGTCGTCAGGTACTTGTAAGGCTTCAAATGCTTTCTCGTGTTCAACAATGTAACGCTCCAAAGCTACGGGGTCTGGTTCCCCTGAATACGTAGGTGGTCGGGTCTCGCTAACTGACTTCAGTCAGTTCGTTTCCCGGGTGTGGGCGGGTGGGCTGGTGCTCCTCCAATCTGAGTACCCAGCTGTGCAAGAACGGCTGTAACCGTCTCAGCAACTCCTGGAATGCCGGGGTCACCGCCTCCACCTCTTCCAGAACCACGCCCTCTAGTTCCACCAGACATCTGTAGTACAGTATGTCACATAATAACTCGGTAAATTACCGTACACAACCAATAGATATTAATTTGCCTTAAGGCTAACCTATCACGCAATTTGCGTTACTAGACTCAGTATCTTTTAAGACGAATCGTCTCATACTTTCCCATATGTTTCCCAATGTTTTCCCAAGTCCTAAGCTCACTGTCTTAACCTACTTTCTCGTCATCAGAGCGGTACTCCGCTCTGATACCACTTTTGTAACACCCCTCTCCATAATCACGATATAATCCCTCACGTAGCAATAACTAAAAACGTCTCGCAGCGGAAAATAAATAACAATTACAAGACTCACTCGGGTGTCACCGGCCATTACTCGCCCACGCGAGCAACGTAGCCAAACTACAACCAACTTCCAAAATAAACAAACTGCTAACCGCAGTGATAACGAGAAATTCCTATACATCACACTAAATCCATAAATCATAAACATCGACAAGTGAGCATCTCCCAATCCTGAAAATACACAACCTTACCATAAGACCATACACCATCTGCAATTACCCTGTTCCTGCTCTTCAGCTCCGACAATGATCAACAACCTGAAATGGTGTAGTATCAGCGATAGACGCTGAGTATGCCGGGCCTGGACCCTAATGGTCACTTGTCAGTTTAACCATCTTATTATTAGATCGGTTTCATGCTTTACCATTTTACAGTTATATTCAATACTGTAGTAAACATGCATAATAGATTTAACCATCCATCCAAATATCTATAAACATTCAACCATCCATCCAAATATCCAAACATTCATTTAATATTCCATACAACGTTTATATATTGAACGTATCGAGTAATAACAATATAATGTACAATGTACATTCGCTGTAGCGTACAGTTTTCATATTTGATTTACCTTAGCCTTGTAGGCTCCATCCAACCATCAACACACCATAAAATAACCACAAGTATAACCAATGAACAACAAAGCGAAACAACGAGAATAATAAACAAGTATTAAGTCTCGTCCATGGTATTGTTCGCCACTGTATAAGTCTCAATTGTTTTAGTTGTTCAGTTATACCTAGTGACAATGTCTCGTTAAAACGACATGTCTCTAGTTACCCATATATTATGGCGGGTCACCCACGACAGTAGCCACTCCAACGGTAGAGTCTCCGACCAACGAGCCATTCTAGCTCACGGGAAATTTTCTTGATACTTACGGACCCGTACGCGGACATCCTGGTATCGTTTTTGTGATCACAGCGCGCACCAAGAGCCACATCCTCTTGGCTTTACTTCCATTCCATTAATTAATTAATTATACCATCGCATCGCATTACCAAATTTCCTAACACAGCAGACTAAGGTCATTAGTCCAATCCGGAGTCTGTAAACTCGGGATCCAGTGTTAGAGCGGCGTATAGAAAGGCCAATGCTCCGTATAAAAGTCTCAGATAATATGTATATGTTATTATCATAGTGCTACAACGTTTTACTTACGTTCCTTATATTTCATATAAGATAGCACCATAGCCGCTAGTTCGTTTTATATATAGGTTCATATATACGAACCAATACTGTTAACTCAACAACAGTAAATTAATAAGCAGCTATCAATATACAATTCATGCATATTAATTAACACATTCAGACAAACAATCTTATCACAGATCGCACAGAAGCCTGAACTGAGGAAGCCCTCAGAGACAACCAGAGACACATATCAACATACAAGTTATATCAACCAAATCCGAGCCCAAGGAGCAACCTTAGGACAACTCGGATCAAACCCCTTTACATACCGTTCACCCTGACTGTATTACGGTGGAGTATGAATCAGCAAGATCCTACGCTCCGTGTAGTCCGTTAGGTCAAGCGTCCTTGTCAGAAGTATACTCTAAACGGTAATAAAACTATAAGTCAGTCTCCATGACTAACTACATCCGGTATTTCCGAATTATAAGTAACCCCGATAGTTCACCCCTGTTTTCTACAGTTGTTTGTTACAGGTTTTTCTAAAACAGTCGGCTTTGTTACTTAAAACGCGTACGTCAAAACTATTTCAACCTGTTAAGTTTAATTCTTTATATTTCTTTTAATCTTATCCACATCTAGTTTAGGTACTACCTATAGTTGCATGTATGCATGCATTCTTATATTATATTGCATTCTAAAATTCATAGCTTATAGTTCGTAACTACATTTATTTTTTTTAATAACCACCATCATTAAATCATATGGTTTTCAACCCAAAATATATATATCCACCTTATATACATTATTCTTGTGTATGTATATATTTTTACCACGTAGGTAATTCTCATGAGTTTCATAAACTCTTATATTTTATGTTACATTTTATCATCTTTTATTGGATGATTATTCCCATTAGTTGTATTATATTATACAACTTATATTAAGATTATTATCCTAATATCATGTAACATCTTATGTTGTATAATTACAACTCCTAAGGTTTATTCCATAAACACCTTAGTTTATAAATCCCATTTATTTATAGTTTGTCACATTATTTTATGTGAGTACCCTTCCTTATATTAATTCCATTAAACCACCTAATACCATATAATTGTCATAACATTTATGACATTGTAGACCATAGTCTAAAATTCATTTCCCAACTCTTATTAATTTGGTATGGCCCCTGAATTTATTTAAATTCCCTTTTTGACCACATAACATTATGTAATGTTATATACCAAAATACTAATACCATTTAATATGATATTTTTATTTCCTTTAATTTATTCCTATAGTTTTTATACAAAACTATTGTATATTGCCTCATAGGCATATATTAAACCTTATACTTTTCCTTAAACCATAATTTCCTTTATTTACCAAATCACCCCTTTCTTTTTACCATGTTATATATACCATTCAATATAACATTTCTAACTCATAAAAGAGTATAACCTATGGTTATTTTTTTGTAAATTTTGAACAGCCCTTGTGCTATTCTATAATTGCCATTTGGCCCTATTTATAATATATAGTTTTACCATATCCTTAAGACTATATTTTATACACATGTCTTATCAAATACTCTTATATAATTCTAAAAATCTCCAAATTTCACCAAAGGGTTATAATATCCTTATTAACCCATATACTCTTGGTAATTACCGTTCCACCATCTATTTTTCTCCAAAGTGTCATAATGACATAATAACTATATATTTACATATATAGTTCATTTTAATTCCAAAAACAACTCAATAAATTCCTAAAAATTCCTAATAGCCCATGGGTGTTTAAAATACCATTGTACACCCTTTATTTTTTGGTAATAACATATTACCACATATGTTATAAAAATATTACCATAAGATGCTTATCTTATTATAAAGCCTTAAATAAGTTATCTAACTTATCTAATTTGGTCAAAACCTACCATATGGTCAAGGTTGACCACCTTAATATTTCCTTGACCATTAATTTCCTTTATTCACGGTTTGTACCCATACTTTTCAAAAATTAACATTTAACCCCAAAACTTTATAAAATCTTATAAACTTTATTTTAACTCCTTTTTAACTCTAATTTTCGGCCTTATTATTCTAAAGCCCCCAAATTTAATTTAATTACATCTAAGACCCACTTCTTTTCGGTAATAATAGAATATCACCTAAACTTAAATAAAAAACTTGTAAATGCATAAATAAAATGGCCTAAAATACATGGCCTTATTACAAACATTGGCTTGCAAAATAAATTACACATAAATGTCCCAAAATACTTATAAATTTTCGGCCTCACCACACACTTTCCATTTAATTACCAAACTTCCACATAATGTCTTAAATTTGACATTTATGCTACTTAATCACTTAGATAAATTTACTAAGCCATTTCTTTAAACATTTTAAGGTCAAAAATGACCTTATTACCATGTTCTCTCACGGCAATTAATATAGAATTAGCTTAGAACATTTTAACTTAGCAAAGTTAATGTTTAAGTGCTTTATACCTTGATTTAGCTTGAATAATTCCTTGTTTGAATTCGGCCAGCCTTAGATAAAATTTCCAAAGCTTCTCTTACATGTTTTCAAACAGAAAACAAGGCCTAGTTAGTCTCCAAGAATGATCTAACCATAAGAAGTAATTTAATGTAAGATTTAAGGCAAAAATCACCTTAAAAATGTAAGGAGAGTTCAAGATGGTTTCAACCTGAATCAAACACACCACAAGGTGTTAGATCCACCATATTGACATAGGAAATAGCTAGATCTCAACAAGCTACCTTGTTATTAGGTTTTACCTTGGAAAAATGCCTTAAAAGAGGGTATTCCTTTGGATCTCGGCCACCCTTGCTCCAAATGGCTAACCAACTGATTCCACATGCAAAGGAGAAGAAAATAAGGCTAGGACCAAAGTTTCACAGCCTAACTTGAAGGGAATCAAAAGATATGAGCTTAAAGCACATTTTTACCTTAAAATGAGATTTTGAGCAACCTTGGTCTATAAACTTGTTTCATTCGAATTTGATTGATGTTCTAACCTTATAACACTGAGAATAAGCCATAGGAACTGATTAGTCACGATCTAAGCATAGGTGGTGAGAGATGAAGAAAAGAAAAAGCCAAAAACAAGCCTTAAACCATTAATTCGAAGCTTAGAAGTTAGGTTTACCTTCCCAACTGAAGAAGTTCGGTTGAGAGAGCTTGGGAGAGCTTGGAGGAGCTGCTTCACCGAAATGAATGCAGCTAGGAGAGAGAGAGTGACTAGAATGGCTAATATTTGATTGAAAATGCATTATTGATTAGTTATTGTCTCATTATTGGAGGTGACTCATCAAAGAGATAAGGAGGGGACATGGGGTCGGCTGATTGAAGATAAAGGAAGGCTCCCACGAATTGAGGCTTGATTGATCAAATAATGGAGCCTAAAGTGAGTGTATAAACTAATAAAAGGCAAAAGTAGCCTTAATTTAAGGAGACTTATTTAAGTCTTGTTTATTGTATTGGAAGTGACGAAATTTGACTCCCCCAGCCTGTGTATGTCGACATCATGTGGTCCAAGGGGTCAAACTTTGACCTCTTGACCATTCTTAGTCAATGTTGACTCAAGCGGCCCCCTTTTAGGGTTTTATTAATATTTTAATATTAAATTTGTAAAATTTGTAAATTTCTGGAATTAAATTCCTAATATCATATAATATGATATTTATTATATTTAAAGGTATTTATAACCTTTTAGCCCATTTAAAACCAATTTAGAAGGCGATTACGCAAAAACGTGCTTTAAGGAGTTTTAGTGCACATTTTGTGTCGCAAGGTGTTTCTGGGCTTGGTTTTCTTTGACAATGGTTTTTTGTGTTCCTTACATGATATTTGATCATGGTATCAAATTTTATATCATTTAGAGGTCATTAAATTTTAAGGTTTCTTAGAGCACCTTTTTGCCCTTTTTGACCCTGAAGCATGAAAGTGCTTGTTCTTTGTGATGGAGTGTTGCCCAACAATTGTAATATGTTTAGTAATGTGTTAATATTCTTAGGACAAATTTTTAGGTCCTAAGTAGTTCATTTGGGTATTTATTTACCCTTAACAGTCAAAGGGTGCAACATCTTGATTTGTGTTGACCACTGTTGTTCTCAGTTGACTTTTAAGGCATGTTTAGGCCTTAATTAATGTGATTAAATATTTAATCCATGCTTTAATAATTTGGGGTATTTCAACTCGACTTAATACTGATATTAAGTTGTTGGGATATGTTACTGAAATCGAGCATAGCTCAACCGGTTAAGCATTCGGGGAAGGTACGGGAGGTCTCGGGTTTGAACCTCAATAGGAGCGTCTTTGCTCCTTTTTTTCTTTCCTTTTTTTTGTATATGTTACACTTGCTTATTTATATATGTAAGACTATATAACATACCGTGTTATATTTATTTATTTATTTGTCACAAAGTTATGCGACATTATCATTTAGATTACAACGTTATGATATCGTAACGTTACATACGTGTGTCTTCGTATTTGTACATATATATATATATATATATACTAGATTTAATTGTTCGTACGTTATTTTATGTCCATATTATAAAACGCGTTATGATTTTTATGCGTTTTAATGTTCAGGGGTATTTCAAATGCAGACAAAACTGAAAGACAAATCAATCTTATCCACTTTTTGTTTTCACATATAGAATGGAGCGTGACTGGATGTACGGTGATCGAGGGGATCACTTTGATGAGAAGCTGAAAGAGTTTCTCAAAGCGGCAGTGCATCACAAGGACAGAACAAAGGCGGACAAAATTTCATGTCCTTGTGTTGACTGTGGGGTCGTAAGGAAATATGTAGACATTAAGGAAATCAGATTTCATCTTAAGACCCGTGGATTCATGCCACATTACAGAAGATGGAATTTTCATGGAGAATCTGTTGCAGCTAGTGCTTCAACATCATCAAGTGCTCATGATCCACGTTACACAAGTACCGACCACACCTTCAATACCATCAATGAGTCGGTACTGCTAAGTGATTCATGATTCGATGATAGTGAGACCACTCACCATGATGAGCAAATGGATGAAATGTTAGAAAATGTTGCGGATACTTTTGCAGATAAGCCGGAAGAGTATCAAAGATTGTTGGACGCATCGAAGACACCTATGTTACTGAAATCGAGCATAGCTCAACCGGTTAAGCATTCGGGGAAGGTACGGGAGGTCTCGGGTTCGAACCTCAGCAGGAGCGTCTTTCTCCTTTTTTTCTTTCCTTTTTTTTTGTATAAGTTACACTTGCTTATTTATATATGTAAGACTATATAACATACCGCGTTATATTTATTTATTTATTTGTCACAAAGTTATGCGACGTTATCATTTATGTTACAACGTTACGATATCGTAACGTTACATACATGTACCTTCGTATTCGTACATATATATATATACTAGATTTAATTGTTCATACGTTATTTTATGTCCATATTATAAAACGCGTTATGATTTTTATGCGTTTTAATGTTCAGGGGTATTTCAACTTACCCCCCTTAAAAGAGACTTCGTCCCGAAGTCTTACTTCCTTAACTTATATTTTCAACTCTTGGTAATCTTAGGGATCCAGTCCCGCATTCATTATCGATACCCAAAGGATTAAGTCCATAATTATAATGCTCGGTGCTTCTAAGCACCGTGCCACATCAGTGGCTTCACACCAGTTCTCATAATAGACCAAGAAGCTAGCAATGTGTATGCTAGAGTGCAAACCAAGGCACACGACATTCGTTCATACATAGCGTACATAACGTTTTCACAAACAATCCAAACACACAAACCTACCAACCAACCACGAGTGGTTGTAGGAATACAACATAATAAATCAACACACATCCAAAACAAAACACGCTTACCCCCCTTAAAAGAGGGGTACGCCCCCGTACCCTACACTAAGCCGAAACATCGATGAAACAATCACAAGAACTTACTGCAAGTTATTATTTCCCTTGCCAGCGGTTTAGATCAGTAAAGTCGTGCCTCACATTACTAACCCTTAACCCCGTTTCCCAAATTTAGGTTTTCCTATTCTCGGTACTTCTCTGTTCCAGTCATCAGAGCGCAACTACGCTCTGATACCACTTTCTGTAACACCCCCGAATAGCCCAACAGAAGTCTGAATGTTGCATCAAAAGATATTACAAAGTCTAAGCAGCGGATTCACAGTTCCGTTCGGGTGTCACAGACGCTAACCACCCACGTGGTTGACACAACAACTCTATCCATATCAAGCTACGGTCTGAATGACTTGAAACAACCCTCTATCAAAACCCATATACAACATATAGTACAATTCCCAAGTTCCGAGTGTCTACAACAAAATTACCAAATCATAGACTAAGAATTACATCTCGGGTTTTATAACAACCCATATATTACACATGCCACTACAAACTTAAAAGTCATGCCCCGATGGACTACCCCCATGGTAGCCATCCCGCCTACGCTCCGTTACCGTCTGGCACAATACCTGAAAAAAAATTGGGTGTAAAGGACTCAGCAAACTACGCTGAGTATGAACGTGTGAAGCCCGTACGTTGCCGGGACACACGACTACTTGGTCGAATATTATTAATTCAATTTACATGCTCTAATAAAGCAGTAAAGCACACATCAACACATCATGATAACATACACACTCATCGGTAGCATAGCAATATCAACCAACATCCAAGCATAACACATAGCAATATCAATAAGCAACCAAACACAACTTGCAAGCACGCAACTCAGCACAATAAGCTGCTAATGTAGCAACAACAATCAAGTAATTTACAGGACGTGTGCGCAGATATATTATACTGTCGATCCCCACTATGGGATTATTCAAGAGATTACATATTGTTTTCCTGTTCTCATTACACATGTTTTTCCTTCCTTCTCTTGCACCGAGTCAGGGGATGTAGGTTAGATCCCGAGACTTAATTATGTATGTGCTATTCATTCCTTGTTTCTTAAATGATCACATTTGTGAATTTCTCTTATTTGCTTGGTCTCATTACACAAGTTTTCCTTATTCTCTGGCAACGAGTCAGGGGATATAGATTAGATCCCGAGACTTCACTATGTAGGTGCTAATCGTTCCTTGTTTCTTTAAGGATTGTTTGGGAATTCTTTTATCACCACACGTTGGAGGATGTCTCCTCCATAGCTAGTCCCCCATTCCCGACACCCAGGGTCGAGAAAGCGGAGTCACCTCTAGACTCCAGGATAAGCTCTACTAATTTGTCACTCCCCCATTCCCGACACCCAGGGTCGAGAAAGCGGAGACACCTCTAGACTCCAGGATGTGCCGAGAAAGTGGGGTCACCCAGGGATCCCCAAAATATATTCCACCATAGACGGTCGAAGGATCTGATGCAGATACCAACTCCCGAGTATTCCATACCGCGCGGCCCGAGATGTCGTCTTCCCGGGTTATCCTCATGTTTCACAGTTGGTACTTTTCATTTCATTATCATTATAATCTCGACACCATAGTGGGTGTCATTAGCGGTCCTCTAAAGTTAGAGAGGAGTTATCTCTTGTATAGTTCTTTTGTTTTGTCTACGTGGTTCGTCATGTCCCACCAAATGAGACTTGCTCTTCATTATCATTAATGAATAGACACCATAGTGGGTGTCATGGTAGTCCTCAATGGTTTAGAGAGGAGTTCCCCTTATAGAGTTTTCTTTATTTTCATAATTCGTAGTAGTTCGTCTCGAGTTCCATAAACGAGAAAGGGACTAAACTACTGTGTGCGCGCAAGTAATATGCCACAAGGATATATAACAAGCATATAAGCAAGTCACAAGAAGCAATCCAATTTCATGCTATAGTCTTATAGTCATTGTCAAACAAAGCACACAACACACAAGCCGTGTAACACGGCAACATACGAACCACACATGTCCATACCTTTCTCCAAAGCACGTGTCACCTCACACACGGGGTCCCGGGTAGCGTTCGTTACGGCCCTAATGTTGATTAAAAGTAACGGGTCAGTTCATGATTTCATGTGACGACACTTTATAACGGGTGTTGTTCCCTAGGTGTGTTTAAAAAGTGCTTAGTTTATATCAACCCTTAGAACTTCCATGTATTAATTCTAAGCCCTTTTCCTTAGTCAACGTTTTCGAGCGTTTTAAACGTTAACCATGTAACATGTTTATATAAGATGGATTTAGCTGGACTAAAGTGTATTCCCTCCTTAAATAAATAAGTGGCAATGTGTTAACCTTAGTATCATTATAATATAGAACATAACATACCCTTATACCCCATCTATACTTACGTCCCAAATTAAGTTATAAAGCTGCAACATAGTTACGGTGTCTTCTCTCATTTAACCTCTTTAGTTCAATTGATGTTTAATCTTCTCAGAACAGTTCCCTAACTTAGCTGCAGCTAATAGCTATGGTTTGAGTTTATTTTTAAACCATCACCACCCTCTTAGCACCTTGGGAGGTTAAGCTTACTGAAGCATAAAATAGAGAAGGCTGAACATTAACCTCTCATGTTCCATCTCCACGGTTCTTCTAGCTCATTGGTTTGTCTCAATTTCCTCCCAGAGTTCTTCACAGACTTACCTAGGTGTATTAACTGGGTTTTGGGTTTAGTAACATGCTAACACCATTTAAATGCTACTATCAGCTCAGTTATACAGACGCTCAACAGGGACTGCAAAACAAGACTTGAAACTGATACATTATCTTGTATCTCTTTTCCTTTGTCACTAATCTGATTTCTAGTTTCCCCCATATTATCTAGCCACTTAGTTAAGTGTCTTAGTAAGGTTTTAAGCTCTTGAACTCACCATTACAACTCTGTTAAACTTTCTGAACTCATTTATACAGAAGCCACAATGTGACAGGATCTGAAGCAACATTTTCTTGACACCTCTTTACTCCAATACACTTTTACTGCACTAACTAGTTCTTAAAGCTTCCCGAGTATTTATAACTGACTTAAGGGGATTAGAAGTGTTTTAGGCTCATTAACAACTCAATACACCCCCTTATGACCCTCTGTAATATAGTCATACAGAACTTAAATTTTCAGACAAGTATGAAACTGAAATACCAAGATCTGAGATTCTCTCTTTTATTTCTTTGTTTACAGACTGCCTTCCAATCTCCCCTAATTGTTTAGCTTCTTAGTGGAGTGTTTAATCAAGATTATAAAACAAATCAAATCCAACACAACTTGGTTATTGTCACTGATATGCCACATACTGAAAACAACACAGGCTGAAACACACACCCAAAACTGAAACATGAAACTCCTAACTCTCTTCGGTATTTTCTTGTTCCTCCAACCTATAAACACTTAGGCTTATGTGTCAACCAAGTCTTAAACTCAAGATTAATCCAACACATCACTGATAACAATTTAGGAGGTTCGTTTTACAGAGAACAGATACTGGTTACAACCCGAAACTGAACTGGTGTGTGATTTTCCTGTTAGTGTTTTCTTCTGCTCTTTTTAAACCGTTTTCTGTTTACTCAACTGCTTACTCTCTTGGTTACGTAGCTTACCCAGTGTTAGACTCCAAGCACAACCCAAGGTGGCACGGTTAATCCTCTGAAGTTTGCTTATACTGAAACCAGAAAATTTCCATAGACTAAAACAAAACTGAAGTAATGAGATTTATTTCTTTCTGTTTCGTGATCAGTTTTCTGTTTTTTTGTTCCTGAATTGGGTTTCAGTTCACTCTCATTACTGACTCAGTTATTTAAGTGTTCTAGGAAGTTTATAAACTCAACACACAACACAAGCAACATGGTTAACAACACTGATGCATCAAGAACCGTACTGGACAAAAACTGAAGCAAGACCTGAAACAGAAAACCCATGGCTTTACTTTTCTCAATTTTTTTTGTTGCTAACTGTTCCTTCCTCTAGCCTCCCAGTTTGTTTTCCCTTAGTTTCACGTTAGCAAGCTTTTATATCAGTGATAAAGCCAATACCAGTTTTAGGTCACTTCTGAGAAGCTGACATACAGAGAAATGAAACCCTGCAGAAACTGAAACGAAACTCTGCATTTCACTTCATTGCACTACAGTTTTAATTCACTGACCAACTACTAAACTCTCAAGTAACTACACTAACTTAGGCGAGTGCATTAGCCATCACTTAAGTCCATTAGTAAACCTCCCCTACCTGATTTATCAATCTTGTAACTCATTTGTACAGAGCTAGAAAACTGAAACACTAACACACCGGGTCTGAAACTCTACATTCTATTCCTCTTTGTTATCCATCAGTTTGACTCATAACTCTTTTCCCAACATGCTTACCCAATTAACTCAGTGTTTCATCAGAGTTTTAACTTCATCGCAGATTCACAACAATATCGTCTGACCCTCTCCGATTTCATTTATACAGAAAACCAAGTTCCTGAAACTGCACACAACAGACAACATACTGATGCGTTTGTTTCTTGTTTTATTAAGTTGCTATCTGATTTTTTTGTTCTAATCACTACTAGGTTAACTACTAGTGCACTGTTGTGATAAGTCTAACCCTCAAACAACGTTGTTACTCCTACTGAACATGTTTATACTGAAACAAGGCATTCAGAAACTAAAGCTGAAACTGAGGTTGTGGTTCCTCTTTTTTTTTTCTGTTCTGTTGCTTACTTCTGTTTATGTTGTTGACTAGTAATGTACTCATTGTATCTATGTCCATAGAAAATCCACAAAACGAACAACCTCTACTGAATCCAATGTACTTAATAATTGAACTTGACAATCTAGTTTTGTTTCATGATCATAGGTTCAGGTTAGAGTTAGCTCACCAGTTCAGTAGCTTAGTTGTTTTCCCTTGGCTGATTCTTGGCACACATGTAACGTCTCAGGCCCTTGATAACTGAGAAGGAGTGATCACTTGTTAGGTCCTCTCAAAACCAGCAAAAGTGGAAAAGTTACAGGAACCAGAGGCTGGGTTTCTTTTCTTTTTATTTTGACCTCACCTTCAGGTTGTGCTCCAAGGAGGAACGGGTAGCTTTTACCCAGGGATCTCTTGTGAACAAGCCTAGGGAGCTGCATGGGAGTTCACGCATGAGAGGGAACAAGTGCTTTGGGTGAGTGATCTTGTAGTGCTTCGGACATCAGAAAAAAAAGAAACAAAGAACAGAAAGAAAGACCTGCAGCAAGATTTGTCTCAAGGTCTCACCGTGAGTTGAAGTGCTGCAGTTGTTTCTGTTCGTGAAGAATCAGGGGAGCTTAAGGAAGGTTTCTTTTTGCTGTTCGTAGGAGCTTATTACACCCTTCATGGATCAAATTCCCAAACCGAGTTATGCAAGATTGAAGAGACAATGAGTTAGACCGCAGAGACAATCTCAGCATGAGACAGAGAAGAAAGAAAGGACTAATGACTGATGTTCACCTTGCTGGGATCAGCGACTGGTGTGTCTGCTCCAGGACTTGCACACTGAGATCGGCTCCCGTGAGCGACAGACACAAGTTGAATTGTCCAGTGAAGTGATGACTTAAGAGGAGAAGTTGGGTGGGTTTATTACCCGCGACTAACCATGCCAGAAGGAAAAGGAGGCACTGGTGCAAGCAGGTGCGGGACTTCCGGTGCCAGGCAGAGTGTGATTTGCATGCAGGAGACATCACCTAAGAGTTTGTGAAAGTGTGTTTGGTGGAGAATAATCTCCCGTGGGTTGTGTGAATGAGGGAGTAGTTTACGTATTTGTTGTTACCACAGAGAGGGTAGTACTTGCTGTTTTCGATGATGGCAGCTTATGGAAGTTTGGGGCGTGGACAGCATTACACTGGAGTGGAAGAGTATTGGGGACTAAAACTCAAAATTTCAAGGCAAGGCACGCTCTAGTGCATCAGGGTGCGCTTCAGGTTCTCAGCAGGAATTCTCGGTCAAGTCACCATGTAACACCCCCAAACACTGGCCTAGGAGTTATGGGTATTACACGCCGCGTATTATTACATAATAACGCAAGGCTCTAATAAGCAAACTTAAACAAATAAACAAATAAGGCCCAAACGAAATACTTAAATAAAGTATAATCAAAGAGATGTTAGAACATCCCCAAAAGTCATTACAAACCCACCAAACGGATGTCAAAAAGCGGAAGTTAACGAAATACGCCCAAAGGCTCAAAGTCAATACATAAGTCTCAGAAGAAACTAAATAACAAAGCAACTAAACTCCAGAGCTGCAAAGTGACCTTCGCTGATCAATCTGCAATGTTAGATTAAGTAGGGGAATGAGCACACAACTATGCCCAGTAGATGACCAACTTCATCAACCAGCATGCTCAAAACATTTTACAAAATATTGACAAATCAGAAGGAGTCAAGGAATCCATAAATAGGTCAGAAGACAGAACAGAAGTCCATACAATGGAGGACTAAACAGAGTCAGAAGCAGACAGAAGCAGGAAAACAGAGTGGGACACTAGCGATCACAGCATACAGACAGAACGAGCAACCAGCTCGTGAACAGAACGAGGAAACCTCACTCGTAAACAGAATAGGTGTAAACACCCGTGAACAGAACGGGGAACATCACCCGTGAACAGAAGGATCCTACATAGCGCGCTACGAGACAGCGAAACCAGCCATCCAAAGGCTCAGACACAGAGATAACTAGGTCCCAAAACAGAAGCTTAAATACAGATAAGCATATGTGCACCAAAGGCACCAGAAAGCACATAGATGGCTTGGAAATCAGAAGGGGAATCCAACCCCGCAAACGGAAGTCAAAACGGAGCTCAAACGAGCAAGTTATTGTCAAAACAGAGGCATGTCTGAACTTGTGTCCGGACATCAATGTTCGGACACAAGTCGAGACTCAGAAGTCGAAATCAGACAGATGTCCGAACATGTGTCCGAACTACGAAGTTCGGACACAGGTCGAACTTTAAAACAGTAGAGGAGACAGAGGTGTCCGAACATCCAAGTTCGGACGGATGTTCGGACGTTCTTCGGAAATCAGAACGTGTAGAATCCGAACTTGTGTACGGACATCAATGTTCGGACACAAGTCGAAGCCAAAATCAGAGAATGCAGAAGGCTGTGTCCGAACTTCAAAGCTCGGACAGAAGTTCGGACACAGCGAAGACTTTAGAAAATAAATGCGCAACAGGGTATGTCCGAACGTCAAAGCTCGGACAGACGTTCGGACATACCGAAAAACTCAGAAAACAGAAGCGATTTTCACACAGACAGAGGCATCAAAACCAACTCAAATCAACACACGCATTTCCAAAACAACCTTGGGGGTTTAATCCATTGAAATGGCATTAAAACAGGCACAAATCACACACACACAAGGCAATCACTGAATTAATTTGCAGAATCCGAACTCCCCAAGGCTGAACACACGGATCGAATCCGAAAGCCACCTACCTCGAATTAACAGCAGATGAAATCCCCAAATCTGAACAGCGCAATCACCCAACGCAAACACAGCAGCGCAAACCAAACTGTAACCCAAACCACCGAATTCAGATAACAAAGCAGAGAAAGAACCCTCAATCCGATCTGTCAAATCTACCAAAACTGAAACTGCAATTCGAAAACGCAACACAATTCTCACCTGAATCGGTCTACAGATTGCAGAGCACGTCAACAGGAGAAACCCGATGAAGGAGTCGAGAAGATCCGCTGAATCATAATCAGATTGCAGAGAACGAATCAGAACGTGAAATCTACGCAACTGTAGAACTGAGAGAGGGCTGAACACTATACCTTGAACAGAATGCGAATTGCGACGGAGACGATGAATTCACAGCAGAAACTCGAATTCCCAAACAGCAGCACTTGGTCAGATGGAGAAGAACAAAGCGTGAAGAGAAGATTGAGAGAGAGAACAGAGAGAGGACAGAGAGAGAGAGCGTCTCAGCAGTTGAACTGATCGGGGAATTAGAAAATGAGAGCGTGGTGAGGAACGTGGTTAGAAAATAGATGAAATAATTAAGAGGACAAAGAAATAAAATGATTAAGGGATTAACCTCACCAAAAATAAAATAAGGAAGGGAAAAGACTCCTTCGGCCTCATCTTTAATCAGAAGGACGTCCATGTCCTAAATCCAAAATACATCCACATAAGGCCACTTGTGACGAAATAAAATGTAATAAACTTTGGGTTATAACATCACCTCCCCCTTAAAAGAATTTCGTCCTCGAAATTAAAACATACCTACTGCTCGAAAAGGGCGGGGAACTTAGAACGTACTTCACTTTCGACCTCCCAGGTCGCCTCTTCCTCGGACTGACCCGACCACTGCACCTTCACCAAGGGCATGGTCTTACTCCTGAGCTTGCGGACATCCCGCGCTAAAATCCTCAAAGGAACTGCCTCAAACGTGAAGTCCTCCCTCAACTGAAGCGGACTGAAGTCGATCACATGCGACGGGTCCGGAATATACTTCCTCAGCATAGAAACGTGGAACACACTGTGCACTGCTGCTAAAGATGGAGGCAGAGCCAAACGATAGGCAACCGGTCCGATCCTCTCTAGGATCTCAAAAGGACCCACAAAACGAGGGCTAAGCTTGCCTCTCTTCCCAAACCGAACAACTCCACGAACCGGAGAAACCTTCAGATACACATGGTCGCCCACCTCAAACTCTAGAGGTCGTCTCCTCTGATCGGCGTAACTCTTCTGACGACTCTGAGCCACAAGCAGACGCTCCCTGATAGACTGGATCTTGCCCACAGCATCCTGAACTAAGTCTGGACCAATCACAGCTCTCTCCTTCAGATCATCCCAATAGATGGGTGATCTGCACCTCCAGCCATACAAGGCCTCAAACGGAGCCATCCCGATACTGGTCTGGAAGCTATTATTATACGCAAACTCTATCAGTGCAACATGCTGATCCCAACTGCCCCCAAAGTCCAACACACATGCCCTGAGCATGTCCTCAAGGACCTGATTCGTCCTCTCTGTCTGACCATCTGACTGAGGATGATAAGCTGAACTGAAAGACAACTTCGTCCCCATAGCCTGATGCAAACTCTGCCAGAATCTGGACACAAACCTCGGATCTCTGTCAGACACAATAGAAGCGGGAACCCCATGCAGACGCACAATCTCATCCACGTACAGCTGAGCCAAGCGATGCAAACTGAAGGTCTTCCTGACAGGTAGGAAGTGAGCGCTCTTCGTGAGCCGGTCCACAATGACCCAAACTGCATCAAAACCCCTCGGAGTCTTAGGTAGTCCCATAACAAAGTCCATACCGACGCTCTCCCACTTCCACTCTGGAACGGGAAGAGGCTGAAGCAAACCAGCTGGTCTCTGATGCTCGGCTTTGACCTGCTGACAGGTCCGACATCTGGATACAAAGTCAGAAATGTCCCTCTTCATGTTGCCCCACCAGAATGTCTCCCGTAGATCCCGGTACATCTTCACCCCGCCTGGGTGTACCGAGTAAGGAGCTCCATGAGCCTCCTGCATGATCTCACGTCTCAAAGTGTCGTCCGCCGGCACACATACACGGTCTCTGAACCTCAGACAGCCGTCCTCTGAAACCCGGAACTCAGACTCTTGACCAGCAGCAATCTCATCTCTGATCTTACGCAAACTGACATCAAGCTCCTGACTGGCCTTGATCCTGTCGATCAAGGTAGGCTGAATCTGCAACGCTGCCAACATCCCAGACCTCTCTGGACGAACAACCCAGATACCCATGCGCTGCAACTCGAGAGCAGACCTCTGCACACCAGACAAAGCACAAACGGTCCCAGATGGACCCCTCCTACTGAGCGCATCAGCAACCACATTCGCCCTACCAGGATGGTAGAGGATCTCCAGATCGTAGTCGTGCAGCAACTCCAGCCACCTCCTCTGCCTCAAGTTCAACTCCTTCTGAGTGAACAGATACTTGAGGCTCTTGTGGTCCGTATAAACTTTGCACGCTGCTCCATACAGATAGTGCCTCCAAATCTTTAGAGCAAACACCACAGCAGCTAACTCAAGGTCGTGGGTCGAATAGTTCTTCTCATATGGCTTAAGCTGACGAGAGCCATATGCAACCACCTTCCCCTGCTGCATCAGAACACACCCAAGTCCCCTATGGGACGCATCACAGAAAACCTCCATGCCCTCGGTCCCCTCTGGAAGAGTCAAGATCGGCGCAGTAGTCAACCTCTTCTTCAGCTCCAGAAAACACTGCTCACAGGCATCGCTCCACTCGAACTTCACATCCTTCTGAAGCAGACGAGTCAACAGAATCACCAACTTGGAGAAGCCCTCCACAAACTTGCGGTAATAGCCCGCCAATCCAAGGAAGCTACGAATATCCCCAACATTAGTAGGCCTGGTCCACTCAGTAATAGCTCGAATCTTCTCCGGATCCACGAAGATACCATCCTTAGAGACCACATGTCCCAAGAATACCACCTGGTCCAACCAGAACTCACACTTCTTCAGCTTCGCATACAACTCGTTCTCCCTCAGGGTCTGGAGAACGGTCCTCAAATGCTCCTCGTGCTCCTCAGCACTCTTGGAATACACCAAGATGTCATCAATAAATACTACAACGAACTAGTCCAAAAACGGCTTGAACACCCGGTTCATCATGTCCATAAATACAGAAGGCGCATTCTTCAGACAGAATGGCATCACTAGGAACTCGTAGTGTCCATAACGAGTCCTGAAAGCGGAATTAGGCACGTCGTCTGCCTTAATCCTCAACTGATGATATCCTGACCTCAGATCGATCTTCGAAAACACCTTAGTTCCTGCTAACTGATCGAACAAGTCATCAATGCGCGGGAGAGGATACCTATTCTTAATGGTAACCTTGTTGAGCTCCCTGTAGTCAATGCACAAATGCATGCTACCGTCCTTCTTCTTAACAAATAACACCGGCGCTCCCCAAGGCGACACACTAGGGCGAATGAAGCCCTTATCCAGCAGCTCCTGCAACTGGACCTTCAACTCCTTAAGCTCAGCAGGCGCCATCCGGTATGGGGCCTTAGAAATGGGCTGAGTCTCAGGTGCGAGCTCGATCGAGAATTCCACCTCTCTAATAGGGGGAAGCCCAGGTACGTCATCCTGGAATACATCGTGAAAGTCCCTGACCACTGGTATGTCCTCCAGCTTCGCATCCTTGCAAACCTCAGAGATGTAGCACAGATATCCCTGGCATCCTTTCCTCAGAAAGTGGAACGCCTGCATCACTGATATGACTGGCGGCGAGTACGGGAGTCCATTCCCTGCTACAATCAAACGGGGCTGGCCCGGCTCCTCAAAAGTGACTCTCGAAGCGGCACAATCGATGTGGGCATGGTGCGCAGCAAGCCAATCCATGCCCA
Organism: Limonium bicolor; assembly: GCA_023374045.1. Taxonomy (NCBI): domain Eukaryota; kingdom Viridiplantae; phylum Streptophyta; class Magnoliopsida; order Caryophyllales; family Plumbaginaceae; genus Limonium; species Limonium bicolor. Next base: position 39,759,117 of record CM041778.1, read on the forward strand.
GGATCACATCAAAACTAGTCATCTCCATCGGGATGAGGTCAGCACACAGAATCCTATTCTTGACTAACACAGGACTAGCTTTACAGACAGAATTCAACAACATAGAAGAGTCCCTAACCAATGGACTATGCACACACAGCTCAACACCCAGAGGCACAACAGGCAAACCGAGCTCACCCACCAACTCAGCAAAAATAAAAGAGTGGGTGGCTCCAGAGTCAAACAAACAGAAAACAGAACGAGAAGACAGCTGGAGAATACCTGTGACAACTCTGTCAGTCGATCGGTCTCTCTCTCCAGCCATCGCGTACACTCTGGCCTGGCCCTGGGGCTTCTTCTGCTCAGCCCGGTCTCGATCTCTAGACCCAGATGCAGATCCTCCAGCTCCACCTCCAGAGCTACCTCTGCTCCTCTCCGCCTGAGGGCAATCAGCAATCCTATGCTCCAAGGACCCACACTTGAAGCAGGCTCCAGACTTCCTGTAGCAATCCTGGCCTCTATGAAACTTGCCGCAGACCCGGCACTTCGGAGTGGGAGCTGATGAAGACGACCCACCTCTATCTCACGAACGGTCCCCAGAGCGGTCTCCAGCTCGGTCTCCAGTAGACTGCTTCTTCTGAGAAGCAGACTGATCCCTCCTATCGCTCTCGTCGGACCTCTGCTTCCTCTTCTGGTCCTTCCCTCCAGACTGGCGACCTCTCAAGTCAGCCTCTACCAACAGGGCGACATCAGCAACGTCCCTGAAGGTCTTGTGACGCAGGGGCGTCACAGCAGAACGGATGTCTGGCCTCAAGCCACTCTCAAACTTCCTGGCCTTCCTATGCTCGTCAGGCTCAGGTGCAAACTTAGACAGACTGATGAATTTGCGCACATACTCCTCAACGCTCATGTCCCGACCCTGGCGTAGTCGGTTATACTCCAGAATGCGCTGGTCCTTGTAGACGTCGGGGTAGAACTGTTTGTTGAACTCCCCAGTGAACTGCTCCCACGTCCAAGGCTGTGGGAATCTCCCCATAACTGACCTCCACCACTCCTTGGCTTCGGCCTTGAACAGAAAGGTGGCGAAGTCCACCTTCTGCTCCTCCTCTGAGCCCATGACTCGTAGCAAGTCCTCCACCTCCGACAGCCAATGGCTGGCCTCCTGGGGGTCTCCTGCCCCATTGAACGATGGCGGCTTCAGCTTCATGAATTCCTGAAGCGCCTTCACGTTCCTCCCTCCAGCATCTGCCCCAGCTGGGCCTGCTCCGCCAGCTGGTCCTCCTCCAGCTGGTCCACCTCCTGCAGCCATGGTCTGCATGAGCTGCGTCATAAACTGCTGAACAGCATCAGCCACATTTCCTGGAGCCCTTCTTGGCGGCATTCTGAAAGTCCAACAGCAAGCAGTTAAACTCAGATACTAGCACTGACATTTCTGACAGACTGGCTAACTTAAAATCCCAGCAGATTAGAACCCAGAGCTCTGATACCACTAAATATAACACCCCCAAACACTGGCCTAGGAGTTAGGGGTATTACACGCCGCGTATTATTACATAATAACGCAAGGCTCTAATAAGCAAACTTAAACAAATAAACAAATCAGGCCCAAACGAAATACTTAAATAAAGTATAATCAAAGAGATGTTAGAACATCCCCAAAAGTCATTACAAACCCACCAAACGGATGTCAAAATGCGGAAGCTAACGAAATATGCCCAAAGGCTCAAAGTCAATACATAAGTCTCAGAAGAAACTAAATAACAAAGCAACTAAACTCCAGAGCTGCAAAGTGACCTTCGTTGATCAATCTGCAATGTTAGATAAAGTAGGGGAATGAGCACACAACTATGCCCAGTAGATGACCAACTTCATCAACCAGCATGCTCAAAACATTTTACAGAATATTGACAAATCAGAAGGAGTCAAGGAATCCATAAATAGGTCAGAAGACAGAACAGAAGTCCATACAATGGAACTAAACAGAGTCAGAAGCAGACAGAAGCAGGAAAACAGAGTGGGACACTAGCGATCACAGCATACAGACAGAACGAGCAACCAGCTCGTGAACAGAACGAGGAAACCTCACTCGTAAACAGAACAGGTGTAAACACCCGTGAACAGAACGGGGAACATCACCCGTGAACAGAAGGATCCTACATAGCGCGCTACGAGACAGCGAAACCAGCCATCCAAAGGCTCAGACACAGAGATAACTAGGTCCCAAAACAGAAGCTTAAATACAGATAAGCATATGTGCACCAAAGGCACCAGAAAGCACATAGATGGCTTGGAAATCAGAAGGGGAATCCAGCCCCGCAAACGGAAGTCAAAACGGAGCTCAAACGAGCAAGTTATTGTCAAAACAGAGGCATGTCCGAACTTGTGTCCGGACATCAATGTTCGGACACAAGTCGAGACTCAGAAGTCGAAATCAGACAGATGTCCGAACATGTGTCTGAACTACGAAGTTCGGACACATGTCGAACTTTAAAACAGTAGAGGAGACAGAGGTGTCCGAACATCCAAGTTCGGACGGATGTTCGGACGTTCTTCGGAAATCAGAACGTGTAGAGTCCGAACTTGTGTACGGACATCAATGTTCGGACACAAGTCGAAGCCAAAATCAGAGAATGCAGAAGGCTGTGTCCGAACTTCAAAGCTCGGACCAAAGTTCGGACACAGCGAAGACTTTAGAAAATAAATGCGCAACAGGGTATGTCCGAACGTCAAAGCTCGGACAAACGTTCGGACATACCGAAAAACTCAGAAAACATAAGCGATTTTCACACAGACAGAGGCATCAAAACCAACTCAAATCAACACACGCATTTCCAAAACAACCTTGGGGGTTTAATCCATTGAAATGGCATTAAAACAGGCACAAATCACACACACACACAAGGCAATCACTGAATTAATTTGCAGAATCCGAACTCCCCAAGGCTGAACACACGGATCGAATCCGAAAGCCACCTACCTCGAATTAACAGCAGATGAAATCCCCAAATCTGAACAGCGCAATCACCCAACGCAAACACAGCAGCGCAAACCAAACTGTAACCCAAACAGCCACCGAATTCTGATAACAAAGCAGAGAAAGAACCCTCAATCCGATCTGTCAAATCTACCAAAACTGAAACTGCAATTCGAAAACGCAACACAATTCTCACCTGAATCGGTCTACAGATTGCAGAGCACGTCAACAGGAGATGAACCCGATGAAGGAGTCGAGAAGATCCGTTGAATCATAATCAGATTGCAGAGAACGAATCAGAACGTGAAATCTACGCAACTGTAGAACTGAGAGAGGGCTGAACACTATACCTTGAACAGAATGCGAATTGCGACGGAGACGATGAATTCACAGCAGAAACTCGAATTCCCAAACAGCAGCACTTGGACAGATGGAGAAGAACAAAGCGTGAAGAGAAGATTGAGAGAGAGAACAGAGAGAGGACAGAGAGAGAGAGCGTCTCAGCAGTTGAACTGATCGGGGAATTAGAAAATGAGAGCGTGGTGAGGAACGTGGTTAGAAAATAGATGAAATAATTAAGAGGACAAAGAAATAAAATGATTAAGGGATTAACCTCACCAAAAATAAAATAAGGAAGGGAAAAGACTCCTTCGGCCTCATCTTTAATCAGAAGGACGTCCATGTCCTAAATCCAAAATACATCCACATAAGGCCACTTGTGACGAAATAAAATGTAATAAACTTTGGGTTATCACACACCGAGAGTGGAGTCTGATTGTGTTTACTGCTCTAGTTCATATCAACCCTTAGAACTTCCATGTATTAATTCTATGCTTATCTTACTCCTAGGAAATTCACGTCTTTGTTTTACACGTTAACTAAGTCCTTTTCCTTAGTCAACGTTTTCGAGCGTTTTAAACGTTAACCATGTAACATGTTTATATAAGATGGATTTAGCTGGACTAAAGTGTATTCCCTCCTTAAATAAATAAGTGGCAATGTGTTAACCTTAGTATCATTATAATATAGAACATAACATACCCTTATACCCCATCTATACTTACGTCCCAAATTAAGTTATAAAGCTGCAACATAGTTACGGTGTCTTCTCTCATTTAACCTCTTTAGTTCAATTGATGTTTAATCTTCTCAGAACAGTTCCCTAACTTAGCTGCAGCTAATAGCTATGGTTTGAGTTTATTTTTAAACCATCACCACCCTCTTAGCACCTTGGGAGGTTAAGCTTACTGAAGCATAAAATAGAGAAGGCTGAACATTAACCTCTCATGTTCCATCTCCACGGTTCTTCTAGCTCATTGGTTTGTCTCAATTTCCTCCCAGAGTTCTTCACAGACTTACCTAGGTGTATTAATTGGGTTTTGGGTTTAGTAACACGCTAACACCATTTAAATGCTACTAGCAGCTCAGTTATACAGACGCTCAACAGGGACTGCAAAACAAGACTTGAAACTGATACATTATCTTGTATCTCTTTTCCTTTGTCACTAATCTGATTTCTAGTTTCCCCCATATTATCTAGCCACTTAGTTAAGTGTCTTAGTAAGGTTTTAAGCTCTTGAACTCACCATTACAACTCTGTTAAACTTTCTGAACTCATTTATACAGAAGCCACAATGTGACAGGATCTGAAGCAACATTTTCTGGACACCTCTTTACTCCAATACACTTTTACTGCACTAACTAGTTCTTAAAGCTTCCCGAGTATTTATAACTGACTTAAGGGGATTAGAAGTGTTTTAGGCTCATTAACAACTCAATACACCCCCTTATGACCCTCTGTAATATAGTCATACAGAACTTAAATTTTCAGACAAGTATGAAACTGAAATACCAAGATCTGAGATTCTCTCTTTTATTTCTTTGTTTACAGACTGCCTTCCAATCTCCCCTAATTGTTTAGCTTCTTAGTGGAGTGTTTAATCAAGATTATAAAACAAATCAAATCCAACAAAACTTGGTTATTGTCACTGATATGCCACATACTGAAAACAACACAGGCTGAAACACACACCCAAAACTGAAACATGAAACTCCTAACTCTCTTCGGTATTTTCTTGTTCCTCCAACCTATAAACACTTAGGCTTATGTGTCAACCAAGTCTTAAACTCAAGATTAATCCAACACATCACTGATAACAATTTAGGAGGTTCGTTTTACAGAGAACAGATACTGGTTACAACCCGAAACTGAACTGGTGTGATTTTCCTGTTAGTGTTTTCTTCTGCTCTTTTTAAACCGTTTTCTGTTTACTCAACTGCTTACTCTCTTGGTTACGTAGCTTACCCAGTGTTAGACTCCAAGCACAACCCAAGGTGGCACGGTTAATCCTCTGAAGTTTGCTTATACTGAAACCAGAAAATTTCCATAGACTAAAACAAAACTGAAGTTATGAGATTTATTTCTTTCTATTTCGTGATCAGTTTTCTGTTTTTTTGTTCCTGAATTGGGTTTCAGTTCACTCTCATTACTGACTCAGTTATTTAAGTGTTCTAGAAAGTTTATAAACTCAACACACAACACAAGCAACATGGTTAACAGCACTGATGCATCAAGAACCGTACTGGACAAAAACTGAAGCAAGACCTGAAACAGAAAACCCATGGCTTTACTTTTCTCAATTTTTTTTTGTTGCTAACTGTTCCTTCCTCTAGCCTCCCAGTTTGTTTTCCTTTAGTTTCACGTTAGCAAGCTTTTATATCAGTGATAAAGCCAATACCAGTTTTAGGTCACTTCTGAGAAGCTGACATACAGAGAAATGAAACCCAGCAGAAACTGAAACGAAACTCTGCATTTCACTTCATTGCACTACAGTTTTAATTCACTGACCAACTACTAAACTCTCAAGTAACTACACTAACTTAGGCGAGTGCATTAGCCATCACTTAAGTCCATTAGTAAACCTCCCCGACCTGATTTATCAATCTTGTAAGTCATTTGTACAGAGCTAGAAAACTGAAACACTAACACACCGGGTCTGAAACTCTACATTCTATTCCTCTTTGTTATCCATCAGTTTGACTCATAACTCTTTTCCCAACATGCTTACCCAAGTAACTCAGTGTTTCATCAGAGTTTTAACTTCATCGCAGATTCACAACAATATCGTCTGACCCTCTCCGATTTCATTTATACAGAAAACCAAGTTCCTGAAACTGCACACAACAGACAGCATACTGATGCGTTTGTTTCTTGTTTTATTAAGTTGCTATCTGATTTTTTTGTTCTAATCACTACTAGGTTAGCTACTAGTGCACTGTTGTGATAAGTCTAACCCTCAAACAACGTTGTTACTCCTACTGAACATGTTTATACTGAAACAAGGCATTCAGAAACTAAAGCTGAAACTGAGGTTGTGGTTCCTCTTTTTTTTTCTGTTCTGTTGCTTACTTCTGTTTATGTTGTTGACTAGTAATGTACTCATTGTATCTATGTCCATAGAAAATCCATAAAACGAACAACCTCTACTGAATCCAATGTACATAATAATTGAACTTGACAATCTAGTTTTGTTTCCTGATCATAGGTTCAGGTTAGAGTTAGCTCACCAGTTCAGCAGCTTAGTTGTTTTCCCTTGGCTGATTCTTGGCACACATGTAACGTCTCAGGCCCTTGATAACTGAGAAGGAGTGATCACTTGTTAGGTCCTCTCGAAACCAGCAAAAGTGGAAAAGTTACAGGAACCAGAGGCTGGGGTTCTTTTCTTTTTATTTCGACCTCACCTTCAGGTTGTGTTCCAAGGAGGAACGGGTAGCTTTTACCCAGGGATCTCTTGTGAATAAGCCTAGGGAGCTGCATGGGAGTTCACGCATGAGAGGGAACAAGTGCTTTGGGTGAGTGATCTTGTAGTGCTTCAGACATCAGAAAAAAAAGAAACAAAGAACAGAAAGAAAGACCTGCAGCAAGATTTGTCTCAAGGTCTCACCGTGAGTTGAAGTGCTGCAGTTGTTTCTGTTCGTGAAGAATCAGGGGAGCTTAAGGAAGGTTTCTTTTTGCTGTTCGTAGGAGCTTATTACACCCTTCATGGATCAAATTCCCAAACCGAGTTATGCAAGATTGAAGAGACAATGAGTTAGACCGCAGAGACAATCTCAGCATGAGACAGAGAAGAAAGAAAGGACTAATGACTGATGTTCACCTTGCTGGGATCAGCGACTGGTGTGTCTGCTCCAGGACTTGCACACTGAGATCGGCTCCTGTGAGCGACAGACACAAGTTGAATTGTCCAGTGAAGTGATGACTTAAGAGGAGAAGTTGGGTGGGTTTATTACCCGCAACTAACCATGCCAGAAGGAAAAGGAGGCACTGGTGCAAGCAGGTGCGGGACTTCCGGTGCCAGGCAGAGTGTGATTTGCATGCAGGAGACATCACCTAAGAGTTTGTGAAAGTGTGTTTGGTGGAGAATAATCTCCCGTGGGTTGTGTGAATGAGGGAGTAGTTTACGTATTTGTTGTTACCACAGAGAGGGTAGTACTTGCTGTTTTCGATGATGGTAGTTTATGGAAGTTTGGGGCGTGGACAGCATTACACTGGAGTGGAAGAGTATTGGGGACTAAAACTCAAAATTTCAAGGCAAGGCACGCTCTAGTGCATCAGGGTGCGCTTCAGGTTCTCAGCAGGAATTCTCGGTCAAGTCACCAAGAGTGGAGTCTGATTGTGTTTACTGCTCTAGTTCATAGTTTGAGATGAATATGGGTGGGTGAGCACTATCGGCTCAACAACCAGAGAAACGTGGAATTAGTGTTTGTGTCGTCACAGCAAAAATTCCAAGGCATGGCCATTAGTCCAAATCTTAGTTGTTTAATCAAATAATCGCTGGAGAGTAACCTTGCTTTACTTGATTTTCGGTTAGCACCAGTACGTGTTTGGTTCCTTTTGTTCTTTTGTAGTTAGGCTACTCGACTTAATACTGATATTAAGTTGTTGGGATATGTTACTGAAATCGAGCATAGCTCAACCGGTTAAGCATTCGGGGAAGGTAAGGGAGGTCTCGGGTTCGAACCTCAGTAGGAGCGTCTTTGCTCCTTTTTTTCTTTCCTTTTTTTTGTATAAGTTACACTTGCTTATTTATATATGTAAGACTATATAACATACCACGTTATATTTATTTATTTATTTGTTAGAAAGTTATACGACGTTATCATTTATATTACAACGTTACGATATCGTAACGTTACATACGTGTATCTTCGTATTCGTACATATATATACTAGATTTAATTGTTCGTACATTATTTTATGACCATATTAAAACGCGTTATGATTTTTATGCGTTTTAATGTTCAGGGGTATTTCAAATGCCGACAAAACTGAAAGACAAATCAATCTTATCCACTTTTTGTTTTCACATATAGAATGGAGCGTGACTGGATGTACGGTGATCGAGGGGATCACTTTGATGAGAAGCTGAAAGAGTTTCTCAAAGCGGCAGTGCATCACAAGGACAGAACAAAGGCGGACAAAATTTCATGTCCTTGTGTTGACTGTGGGGTCGTAAGGAAATATGTAGACATTAAGGAAATCAGATTTCATCTTAAGACCCGTGGATTCATGCCACATTACAGAAGATGGAATTTTCATGGAGAATCTGTTGCAGCTAGTGCTTCAACATCATCAAGTGCTCATGATCCACGTTACGCAAGTACCGACCACACCTTCAATACCATCAATGAGTCGGTACTGCTAAGTGATTCATGATTCGATGATAGTGAGACCACTCACCATGATGAGCAAATGGATGAAATGTTAGAAAATGTTACGGATACTTTTGCAGATAAGCCGGAAGAGTATCAAAGATTGTTGAACACATCGAAGACACCTTTGTACCCTTCGTGCGTTAAATACACAAAATTGAGTGTTGTATTTAATTTGTTCAACTTAAAGGGGAAATATGGAGTTGGTGACAAGTGTTTCATATCATTTCTAGAGCTGATACATGATATGCTTCCTGATGAGAATGGTCTTCCTACATCCACCTACGAGGCAAAGAAATGGATGTGTCCAATGAGAGTTGAATATAAAAAGACTCATGCTTGCCCAAATAACTGTGTGCTGTATAGGGGTGAATACGAACATCTAGACAAGTGTCCTAAATGTTTGTTGTCCCGGTACAAGGACAAGGATGAGGATTCCTCATTTCAGAAAAAAATTGTCCAGTGAAATTATTGTGGTACTTTCCGATAATTCCTAGATTCAAACGGTTGTTTGCCAACCCGAAAGATGCGAAGAACTTACGATGGCACGCAGATGGTAGAAAAATTGATGAAAAATTAAGACATCCTGGAGACGGACCTCAGTGGAGAAATATCAACAGAAAATTCAAACATCATTTTGGGGATGAGGATAGGAATCTGAGACTTGGATTGTGTACCGATGGGATGAACCCGTATGGCACGTTGAGCAGTCAGCACAGCACTTGGCCGGTGCTACTAGTGATCTACAATTTACCGTCATGGCTGTGCATGAAATGAAAATACATTATGTTATCACTCCTAATTTCTGGTCCAAAGCAACCTGGTCATAACATTGACGTATATCTTGCACCACTGATCGACGATCTGAAGTTGTTGTGGAATGAAGGGACAGTGGTATATGATGCTCATGCGAAAGAAAATTTCACACTGAAGGCGATGTTGTTCTGTACAGTTAACGACTTTCCTGCCTATGGGAACTTGTCAGGATACTCAGTGAAAGGATTCAAAGCGTGTCCGGTATGTGAGGATGACACATGTTCAGATCGTCTGAAGCACTGCGGCAAAAATGTTTACATGTGTCATCGATGGTTTCTTCCAGTAGACCATCCTTACCGTTCAGAAAGCGAAAGCTATTCAACAATGAGCCTGAGACTCATGAGGCTCGTCTGCCTTTGACTTCAGAGGAAGTGTATACAAAGGTAAAAGACATTGAAAATGTCTTTGGAAACACATCCAAGCCGCCGAAGAACATTTGGAAAAAACGTTCCATTTTTTAGGATCTACCGTATTGGTGGCATCTGCTTGTTCGACATTGTTTGGATATCATGCACATTGTGAAGAATGTCGGTGAGGCAGTGAGTGGTACTTTGCTCAACATACTCAGCAAGACGAAAGACGGATTGAAGGTGAGGAGAGATATGCAAGAGTTACGCATACGGAAAGAACTACACCCAATAGAGGATGAGAAGCGAACATATCTACCTCCTGCGTGTTATACCCTCTCTAAGAGTGAAAAATTAAGTTTTTGCAAGTGTTTGCACTCATTGAAGGTACCATCTGGGTACTCTTCAAACTGGAAGAACCTAGTTTCTATGAAGGATTTGAAACTGTTAGGCATGAAATCTCATGATTATCATGTGTTAATGTTGCATCTTCTTCCAGTTGCAATACGAGGGATATTACTAGAAAATGTCAGAAATGCTCTAACTCGATTATGTTTCTTCTTCAACGTTGTCTGCTGCAAGGTAATTGACTCAGACACCCTCGATGATCTGCAACATGAAATTGTTGTGACAATATGCCAGCTTGAGATGTATTTCCCACCATTTTTCTTCGACATAATGGTGCATTTAGTAGTGCATATTGTCCGAGAGATCAAATTGTGTGGTCCAGTCTACTTACGTTACATGTATCCTTTCGAACAATATATGGGGATTCTGAAGGGTAGAATGAAAAACAGATATAGACCGAAAGGCAGTATCATCGAAGCAACAGTGACTGAGGAAGTCACAGAATTCGTGACAAGTTATTTGAACGATGTAGAGTCAATTGGTATTCCCAAACCATGTCACCATGGTAGATTTAAGGGTAAAGGAGTTATTGGCAAAAAGGTCGTGCGTATCTCTCGTGATCTTATTAATCAGACACATTTGTTTGTACTACAACACCTTGAGGTTGTTGAACCCTACTTCGATATTCACATTGCTGAGTTGAGTCGACAAAACCCTACCAAAAATCGTATCTGGCTTAAAAAAGAACAAAATCAAGTATTCGTCCAATGGTTTAAGGTATATGTGTTTGAGCAAGCTTCATTGAACCCCGAGGATGTCAGTGAAGAAATCAGATGTCTAGCTGTTGGTCCTGGAACAGATGTTGTATCGTTTAAAGGGTATGACATTAATGGATGCACATACTACACTGCACGCCAAGATGCTAAATCAATACATCAGAACAGTGGGGTAAAAATTGAAGCATCGGTGACTGAATATGGTCTAGGTAACCAGGTTCAACCAATGAGCACTAGTAGTTGGTATTATGGTGTCATAGAGGACATATGGGAACTAAACTATCATATTGATTCATTTCTAGTGTTTCGCTGCAATTGGGTGGACAACTGACATGGACTCCAAAATGATAAAGGACTTATTTTGGTTGATCTTTCACGTGTTACAACTTATAAGGAAGATCAATTTGTGTTGGGTAAAGACTGTGACCAGGTGTTTTATGTTGAAGACCCAAAAGATAGTAGATGGTCTGTTGTTCTTCTAGGGAGAAGACTGGTTTTGTTTGAGGATGAAAACAACGATGATGATGATAATGAGATGATAGATGAAACAGTATCATTGCATACAGGGTTGCATGATTCAACTGATGATTTACAAAATGATGATGTTCAGACCATCTACGCTCGATCAGACCATAATGAGGGGGTTTGGGTAGAAAACAGATCATGATATATGTTACTATGTCTAGGTAACACCATTGTACATTATATAATTCATATTATTGTTGTTACAATGTTATCAAAATTAATTATTTATGTTTATTTTTGCAATTATATATCGTTCCATGAATATTGATTTAATGTTTTTGTTTTTTCTCCTCAGTGGATGATCATCCGATTGACGATCCTATAGGACAGCTGCTCACGAGTGGGGAAATTCAGCCCCAGCAGAGTAGACTGGCAAAACGCACCACACGAGGTGGTAAAAAGAAATCAAAGACAACAGTCATCCCAGCACAGCAGACTGAGGCAGCTAGGCCTTCACAGGAAGCACAAGAGATACAAGTTACTCCCCCGCCTCTCAAGAAACCCAAAAAACGAGGGGTTACCCGTGCGCTAAAAGCAAATAGAGGCCCCCCGACCAAGCCTTTAGATTTCAATGAGTTTAATCAGCCCGTAGGTAAATGGAAAAATGATTTCACTGCTCTAGCTAGGCATTTGGTGAGTTCATATTTCAATATAAACCACCATTGGAAGCAAGTGCCTCCGGCGTTGAAGGAGCAGATATTTGAGCGTCTTCAGGTATTTGTTGATGTTTATAGTTTGTTTTAAGATTAATGTAGTTACTATTTTACACTAATCCATTTTTTTTGCATATAGTCCCGATTCAGTATAGATCCTTCTATGAAGGATGATGTGATGAAGGGGACTGCCACACAGTTTAAAGACTTCAGATCTCTGCTCACGAGGTAGTACATTTACTGTGAAGAGCCCGCAAAAATAGAGGAAGCAGCAGCTGAAAGATGTGGATGATCGGAGACCACCATGGCAAAATACGATGGTATCACTGAAAGGCGTATGGAAGGAGTTTGTTGTTGAGAAGCGTTTACCCATGGTTCAAGGTGAGTTTCACACTAGTAGTTGTTCTTTTGTATGATAAATGTTAAAGTGTCCTTAGGTCATTTGGTTAATTGTCTTTTTCATATATTATTTGAATAATTTGTCTTTTCATACATATATGTAGGCTATACGTGAGAAACAACAACAAAATGCTAAAAAAAATTGTTAACCCCATCACATGAGGAGTACAAGTATTGCTCAGCGTGTGCCGGAGTGGGAGAAAGAGGGGTTGTTGCCAGCTGAATCGAATGTCAGCAGCAAAAGAAGGATTAAGGTTTGGGACTTAAGTCGACGGAAAAAACCTTCAGATCCGGCGGCACCTGCTCAGTATGATGACGCCACGAGAGAAGTCATCAACCAAATGGTAAGTGATTTTTAGTTTAAAAAATGTTTATTATATTTATAGAGTAACAATAGCAGTATGAAACAAAAGTATCCTTATTGAATTATTAAACTCCATAACAGGAATAGTTAAGCTCCCAAATCACCCAGGGCACTTGGCAGCCCGTTAGGCAGGATGATCCACTTTCCCGTGCTCTCGGGAAGAAGGATCAATCCGGGTCGTGCAGTAGGCTTTGGTGGTCATGTCGGTATACGCCAAGCCTTCAGTAATCCTGGGTCTAGCACGGTGCAGGAGAGGAGCATTACATATGAGGAGCACTTACGCCAGAATGCGGAGCTAGCAGCGCACTACGAAATGAATTTCAGCAGCAAATCGCTCAAGCTATGGAGATGATGATGCGATCTGAGAGGATGAGTCAGGAGGTTTCTTGTTATAACCCAAAGTGTTGCATTTTATTTCGTTTGATGTAATTCTAAGTTGGCTTGTGTTGCGTAGGACATGGGAGTCCTTTTTAAATAAGAGGAGGGACAAGGTGGACTTTTCCCTTCTAGTGAATTTTGGTAAGTATTAATTAACACTTTAGTTAATTAATCCTCACGCTCTACACCACGATCAGATCGCTCCTTCATTTGACAGTTTCCCAACCTTGTTCCTCTCTTTCTCTCTCTCAAGAATACGTTCAATCAAGCGCTCAACCCTGCAAGTGTGGTTCTGAAACCCGAGTTCGCTGGTGGATTCTGCAATTTGTTTCGCCGTCTCCGTTGCAATCAGGTTGGTCTTGTGGTTGTCATTTGTGAATCAGTTTTGGGGGTTAGGTTTTGGGAACCCTTTCAATCTCAATAGTTCTTTGCAATCTGGTTGTGATTCAGCGTTGACCCTTCTGTTCCGTTCTTTCTCTCCTGCGTTTGGCTCCGTTTGTGTGTTCGACGTCGGATTCAGGTGAGGGTTTCGTTATAGTTTTTGGATTGTAATTTCAGTTTCAGAGTTTGGGTTCCGTTTTCTGAATTGGGGGTTTGCAATTGTGTTTTGCTCAGTGTATTTGGTTGCGTTCGGTCTGCGTTGAGGGTCTGCATTGGCTGGATTCTGCTGTTCAGAATTGAGGAATTTGTCTCTGCTGTATACTGAGGTAGGTGGCTTTCGGATTCGATCCGTGTGTTCAGCCTTGGGGAGTTTGGATTCTATCAGTTATTCAATGTTTGATCTGTGTTGGTGTGGTTTATGTCTGTTTAATGCCTTTCAATGGATTAAACCCCCAAGGTTGTTTTGTAAATGTGTGTTGATTTGATTGGTTTTGTGCTCTGTTCTTTGAATCGCTTCTGATTTCTGAGGTTTTCGGCATGTCCGAACTTCCGTCCGAGCTTTGAAGTTCGGACATGCCCTTCTGCGCTTAAACTTTCTGAATTTCGCTGTGTCCGAACTTCGTCCGAGCTTTGAAGTTCGGACACAGCCTTCTGCATTCTCTGATTTTGGCTTCGACTTGTGTCCGAACATTGGATGTCCGGACACAAGTTCGGACTCTCCACGTCTGTTTTCCGAAGAACGTCCGAACATCCGTCCGAACTTGGATGTTCGGACACCTCTGACTCTCCATCTGTTTTAAGGTTCGACTTGTGTCCGAACTTTGAAGTCCGGACACAAGTTCGGACATCTGTCTGGTTTTGCCTTCTGAGTCTCGACTTGTGTCCGAACATTGATGTCCGGACACAAGTTCGGACAGGCTACTGTTTTGGCCATAACTTGCTCGTTTGAGCTCCGTTTTGACTTCTGTTTGCGGGGTTGGATTCCCCTTCTGATTTCCAAGCTATCTATGAGCTTTCTGGTGCCTTTGGTGCACATATGCTTATCTGTATTTAAGCTTCTGTTTTGGGACCTAGTTATCTCTGTGTCTGAGCCTTTGGATGGCTGGTTTCGCTGTCTCGTAGCGCGCTATGTAGGATCCTTCTGTTCACGGGTGATGTTCCCCGTTCTGTTCACGGGTGTTTACACCTGTTCTGTTTACGAGTGAGGTTTCCTCGTTCTGTTCACGAGCTGTTGTTGTCGTTCTGTCTGTATGCTGTGATCGCTAGTGTCCCACTCTGTTTTCTGCTTCTGTCTATTCTGCTCTGTTTAGTCCCTTAATGATTGGACTTCTGTTTCTGATTTCTGATGTTTATGGATTCTCTTGACTCCTTCTGATTTGATAACATTCTTAAATGTTTTGAGCATGCTGGTTGATGAAGTTGTCATCTACTGGGCATAGTTGTGTGCTCATTCCCCTACTTCTAACGCTTTTGCAGATTGATTAGCGAGGATCGTCTCCCCTCAGCTTCTGGAGTTTAGTTGTTTTTAGCTTCTTTTGAGACTTTGTATTGATTTGGCCTTTGGGCTTTTGTTAGCTTCCGTTTTTTATAGTTTGGTGGGTTCTGTAATGACTTTTGGGGATGTTTAAATCTCTTGTTATACTTTTTAAGTATTCGTTTGGGCCTTATTTGATATCTGTTTAAGTTCGTTTATTAGAGCCTTGCGTTATTATGTAATAATACGCGGCGTGTAATACCCCTAACTCCTAGGCCAGTGTTTGGGGGTGTTACATTTAGTGGTATCAGAGCTCTGGGTTCTAATCTGCTGGGATTTTAAGTTAGCCAGTCAGTCAGAAATGTCAGTGTTAGTGTCGGAGTCTAACTGTCTGCTGTTGGACTTTCAGAATGCCGCCAAGGAGAGCGAATAACCCTCCAGGGAATGTTGCTGATGCTGTTCAGCAATTCATGACGCAGCTCATGCAGACCATGGCTGCAGGGGGCGGTCCAGCTGGAGGAGGACCAGCTGGCGGAGCAGGCCCGGCTGGGGCAGATGCTGGAGGGAGGAATGTGAAGGCGCTTCAGGAGTTCATGAAGCTGAAGCCGCCATCGTTCGATGGGGCAGGAGACCCCCAGGAGGCCAGCCACTGGTTGTCAGAGGTGGAGGATTTGCTTCTGGTGATGGGCTCTGAGGAGGAGCAGAAGGTCGACTTCGCCACCTTTCTGTTCAAGGCCGAAGCCAAGGAGTGGTGGAGGTCAGTGATGGGGAAGTTCCCACAGCCTTGGACGTGGGAGCAGTTCACTGGGGAGTTCAACAAGCAGTTCTACCCCGACGTCTACAAGGATCAGCGCATCCTGGAGTATAACCGGCTACGCCAGGGCCGGGACATGAGTGTGGAGGAGTACGTCCGCAATTCATCAGCCTGTCTAAGTTTGCACCTGAGCCTGACGAGCATAGGAAGGCCAGGAAGTTTGAGAGTGGCTGAGGCCACATCCGATCTGCTGTGACGCCGCTGCGTCACAAGACCTTCAGGGACGTTGCTGATGTCGCCCTGCTGGTAGAGGCCGACTTGAGAGGTCGCCAGTCTGGAGGGAAGGACAGAAGAGGAAGCAGAGGTCCGATGACAGTGATAGGAGGGATCAGTCTGCTTCTCAGAAGAAGCAGTCTACTGGAGACCGCTCTGGGGACCGTTCGCGAGAGAGGGGTTCGTCTTCGTCAGCTCCTGCTCCGAAGTGCCAGGTCTGTGGCAAGTTTCACAGAGGTCAGGACTGCTACAGGAAGTCCGGGGCCTGCTTCAAGTGTGGATCCATGGGGCATAGGATTGCTGATTGCCCTCAGGCTGAGAGGAGCAGAGGTAGCTCTGGAGGTGGAGCTGGAGGATCTCATCTGGGTCTAGATCGAGACCGGGCTGAGCAGAAGAAGCCCCAGGGCCAGGCCAGAGTGTACGCGATGGCTGGAGAGAGGACCGATCGACTGACAGAGTTGTCACAGGTATTCTCCAGCTGTCATCTCGTTCTGTTTTCTGTTTGTTTGACTCTGGAGCCACCCACTCTTTTATTTCTGCTGAGTTGTGGGTGAGCTCGGTTTGCCTGTTGTGCCTCTGGGTGTTGAGTTATGTGTGCATAGTCCATTAGTTAGGGACTCTTCTATGCTGTTGAATTCTGTTTGCAAAGATAGTCCTGTGTTAGTCAGAGATAGGACTCTGTGTGCTAACCTCATCCCGATGGAGATGACTTCTTTTGATGTGATTCTGGGCATGGATTGGCTTGCTGCGCACCATGCCCATATTGATTGTGCTGCTTCGAGAGTCACTTTTGAGGAGCCGGGTCAGCCCCGTTAGTTGTAGCAGGGAATGGACTCCCGTGCTCGCCGCCAGTCATATCTGCTATGCAGGCGTTCCGTTTTCTGAGGAAAGGATGCCAGGGATATCTGTGCTACATCCCTGAGGTTCGCAAGGATGCGAAGTTGGAGGAGATTCCAGTGGTCAGAGACTTCCCAGATGTGTTCCAGGATGATGTACCTGGGCTTCCCCCTGTCAGAGAGGTGGAGTTCTCGATCGAGCTCGCACCTGAGACTCAGCCCATTTCGAAGGCCCCATACCGGATGGCGCCTGCTGAGCTCAAGGAGTGAAGGTCCAGTTGCAGGAGCTGCTGGATAAGGGCTTCATTCGCCCGAGTGTGTCGCCTTGGGGAGCGCCAGTGCTATTTGTAAAGAAGAAGGACGGTAGTATGCGGTTGTGCATTGACTACAGGGAGCTCAACAAGGTTACCATTAAGAATAGGTATCCTCTCCCGCGCATAGACGACTTGTTCGACCAGTTAGCAGGAGCTAAGGTGTTTTCGAAGATCGATCTGAGGTCGGGATATCATCAGCTGAGGATTAAGGCAGACGTGCCTAAGTCCGCTTTCAGGACTCGTTATGGACACTACGAGTTCCTAGTGATGCCATTCGGGTTGACGAATGCGCCGTCAGTATTTATGGATATGATGAACAGAGTCTTCAAGCCGTTTTTGGACCAGTTCGTTGTGTTTTCATCGATGACATCTTGGTGTATTCCAAGAGTGCTGAGGAGCACGAGGAGCATTTGAGGACCGTTCTCCAGACTCTGAGGGAGAACGAGTTGTATGCGAAGCTGAAGAAGTGCGAGTTCTGGCTAGATCAGGTGGTATTCTTGGGACATGTGGTCTCCAAGGATGGTATCTCCGTGGACCCGGAGAAGATTCGAGCTATTACTGAGTGGGCCAGGCCTACTAATGTCGGAGATATTCGTAGCTTCCTTGGACTAGCGGGCTACTATCGTAAGTTTGTGGAGGGCTTCTCCAAGTTGGTGATTCCGTTGACTCGTCTGCTGCAGAAGGATGTGAAGTTTGAGTGGAGCGATGCCTGCGAGCAGTGTTTTCTGGAGTTGAAGAAGAGGTTGACTACTGCGCCGATCTTGACTCTTCCGGAGGGGACCGAGGGTCTTGAGGTTTTCTGTGATGCGTCCCATAGGGGACTTGGATGTGTTCTGATGCAGCAGGGAAGGTAGTTGCATATGGCTCTCGTCAGTTAAGCCATATGAGAAGAACTATCCGACCCACGATCTGGAGCTGGCTGCGGTGGTCTTTGCGTTGAAGATTTGGAGGCACTACTTGTATGGGGCAGCGTGCAAGGTGTATACGGACCATAAGAGCCTCAAGTATCTGTTCACTCAGAAGGAGTTGAACTTGAGGCAGAGGAGATGGCTGGAGTTGTTGCACGATTATGATTTAGAGATCCTCTACCATCCGGGTAGGGCGAATGTGGTTGCTGATGCGCTCAGTAGGAGGGGTCCGTCTGGGACTGTTTGTGCTTTGTCCGGTGTGGAGAGGTCTGCTCAGGAGTTGCAGCGCATGGGTATCTGGGTTGTCCGTCCAGAGAGGTCTGGGATGTTAGCAGCACTGCAGGTTCAGCCTACCTTGATCGACCGGATCAAGGCCAGTCAGGAGCTTGATGTCAGTCTGTGTAAGATCAGAGAGAGTTTGTCTGCTGGTCAGGAGTCCGAGTTCCGGGTTTCAGAGGATGGCTGCCTGAGGTTCAGAGGCCGTGTTTGTGTGCCGGCAGACGACGCGTTGAGGCGTGAGATCATGCAGGAGGCTCATGGAGCTCCTTACTCGGTACACCCAGGAGGTGTGAAGATGTACCGGGATCTGCGTGAGACTTTCTGGTGGAGCAATATGAAGAGGGACATCTCCGACTTTGTATCCAGATGTAGGACCTGTCAGCAGGTCAAGGCCGAGCATCAGAGACCAGCTGGTTTGCTTCAGCCTCTTCCCGTTCCGGAGTGGAAGTGGGAGAGCGTCGGTATGGATTTTGTCATGGGACTGCCTAAGACTCCGAGGGGTTTCGATGCAGTTTGGGTCATTGTGGACCGGCTCACGAAGAGCGCTCACTTCTACCTGTCAGGAAGACTTCAGTTTGCACCGTTTAGCCCAGTTGTACATTGATGAGATAGTACGTCTGCATGGGGTTCCGGCTTCGATTGTGTCTGACAGAGATCCGAGGTTTGTGTCCAGGTTTGGCAGAGTTTGCATCAGGCTTTGGGGACGAAGTTGTCTTTCAGTTCAGCTTACATCCTCAGTCAGACGGGCAGACAGAGAGGACGAATCAGGTCCTAGAGGACATGCTCAGGGCATGTGTACTCGACTTTGGGGGCAGCTGGGATCAGCACGTGGCACTGATAGAGTTCGCGTACAATAACAGCTTTCAGACCAGTATCGGGATGGCTCCCTTTGAGGCCTTGTATGGCAGGAGGTGCAGATCACCCATCTGTTGGGATGATCTGAAGGAGAGAGCTGTGATTGGTCCAGACTTGGTTCAGGATGCTGTGGGCAAATTCAGTCTATCAGGGAGCGTTTGCTAGTGGCTCAGAGTCGCCAGAAGAGCTACGCCGATCAGAGGAGACGACCTCTAGAGTTTGAGGTGGGCGATCATGTGTATCTGAAGGTTTCTCCAGTGCGAGGAGTCGTTCGTTTTGGGAAGAGAGGCAAGCTTAGCCCTCGTTTTGTGGGTCCTTTTGAGATCCTAGAGAGGATCGGACCGGTTGCCTATCGTTTGGCTCTGCCTCCGTCTTTAGCAGCAGTGCACAGTGTTTTCCATGTTTCGATGCTGAGGAAGTACATTCCGGACCCATCTCATGTGATCGACTTCAGTCCGCTTCAGTTGAGGGAGGACTTCACGTTTGAGGCAGTTCCTTTGAGGATTTTGCGCGGGATGTCCGTAAGCTCAGGAGTAAGACCATGCCCTTGGTGAAGGTGCAGTGGTCGGGTCAGTCAGAGGAAGAGGCGACCTGGGAGGTCGAAAGCGAAGTTCGTTCTAAGTTTCCCGCCCTTTTCGAGCAGTAGGTATGTTTTAATTTCGAGGACGAAATTCTTTTAAGGGGGAGGTGATGTTATAACCCAAAGTTCGTTGCATTTTATTTCGTTTGATGTAATTCTAAGTTGGCTTGTGTTGCGTAGGACATGGGAGTCCTTTTTAAATAAGAGGAGGGACAAGGTGGACTTTTCCCTTCTAGTGAATTTTGGTAAGTATTAATTAACACTTTAGTTAATTAATCCTCACGCTCTACACCACGATCAGATCGTCCTTCATTTGACAGTTTCCCAACCTTGTTCCTCTCTTTCTCTCTCTCAAGAATACGTTCAATCAAGCGCTCAACCCTGCAAGTGTGGTTCTGAAACCCGAGTTCGCTGGTGGATTCTGCAATTTGTTTCGCCGTCTCCGTTGCAATCAGGTTGGTCTTGTGGTTGTCATTTGTGAATCAGTTTTGGGGGTTAGGTTTTGGGAACCCTTTCAATCTCTAATAGTTCTTTGCAATCTGATTGTGATTCAGCGTTGACCCTTCTGTTCCGTTCTTTCTCTCCTGCGTTTGGCTCCGTTTGTGTGTTCGACGTCGGATTCAGGTGAGGGTTTCGTTACAGTTTTTGGATTGTAATTTCAGTTTCAGAGTTTGGGTTCCGTTTTCTGAATTGGGGTTTGCAATTGTGTTTTGCTCAGTGTATTTGGTTGCGTTCGGTCTGCGTTTGAGGGTCTGCATTGGCTGGATTCTGCTGTTCAGAATTGAGGAATTTGTCTCTGCTGTATACTGAGGTAGGTGGCTTTCGGATTCGATCCGTTGTTCAGCCTTGGGGAGTTTGGATTCTACAGTTAATTCAATGATTTGATCTTGTTGGTGTGTGTCTTATGTCTGTTTAATGCCTTTTCAATGGATTAAACCCCAAGGTTGTTTTTGTAAATGTGTGTGTTGGTTTGGATTGGTTTTCGTGCCTCTGTTCGTTTGAATTCGCTTCTGATTTTTGAGGTTTTCGGCATGTCCGAACTTCCGTCCGAGCTTTGAAGTTCGGACATGCCCTTCTGCGCTTAATCTTTGAAAATCTTCGCTGTGTCCGAACTTCCGTCCGAGCTTTGAAGTTCGGACACAGCCTTCTGCATTCTCTGATTTGGCTTCGACTTGTGTCCGAACATTGGATGTTCGGACACAAGTTCGGACTCTC
This sequence comes from Limonium bicolor, assembly GCA_023374045.1. NCBI lineage: Eukaryota > Viridiplantae > Streptophyta > Magnoliopsida > Caryophyllales > Plumbaginaceae > Limonium > Limonium bicolor. The sequence continues at coordinate 39,780,257 of CM041778.1, forward strand.
CACGTTCTGTTTTCCGAAGGATGTCCGAACATCCGTCCGAACTTGGATGTTACGGACACATCTGACTCTCCATCTGTTTTAAGGTTCGACTTGTGTCCGAACTTTGATGTCCGGACACAAGTTCGGACATCTGTCTGATTTTGTCTTCTGAGTCTCGACTTGTGTCCGAACATTGATGTCCGGACACAAGTTCGGACAGGCTACTGTTTTGGCCATAACTTGCTCGTTTGAGCTCCGTTTTGACTTCTGTTTGCGGGGTTGGATTCCCCTTCTGATTTCCAAGCTATCTATGGCTTTCTGGTGCCTTTGGTGCACATATGCTTATCTGTATTTAAGCTTCTGTTTTGGGACCTAGTTATCTCTATGTCTGAGCCTTTGGATGGCCGGTTTCGCTGTCTCGTAGCGCGCTATGTAGGATCCTTCTGTTCACGGGTGATGTTCCCCGTTCTGTTCACGGGTGTTTACACCTGTTCTGTTTACGAGTGAGGTTTCCTCGTTCTGTTCACGAGCTGGTTGCTCGTTCTGTCTGTATGCTGTGATTGCTAGTGTCCCACTCTGTTTTATGCTTTTGTCTGCTTCTGCTCTGTTTAGTCCCTTATTGAATGGACTTCTGTTTCTGAACTCTGACCTGCTTGTGGATTCTCTTGACTCCTTCTGATTTGATCACATTCTTAAATGTTTTGAGCATGCTGGTTGATGAGGTTGGTCATCTACTGGGCATAGTTGTGTGCGCATTCCCCTACTTCTAACGCTTTTGCAGATTGATTAGCGAGGATCGTCTCCCCTCAGCTTCTGGAGTTTAGCTGCTTTGTTTTTAGCTTCTTTTGAGACCTTGTATTGGATTTGAGCCTTTGGGCATATTTTGTTAAGCTTCCGCTTTTGACATCTGTTTGGTTGGTTCTTTAATGACTTTTGGGGATGTTTTATCCTCTCTTCGATAATACTGTATTGAAGTATTTCGTTTGGGCCTTATTTGATTATCTGTTTAATTCGTTTATTAGAGCCTTGCGTTATTATGTAATAATACGCGGCGTGTAATACCCCTAACTCCTAGGCCAGTGTTTGGGGGGTTACATTTCTAGACCGTCAGATTAGGAACAAGCATCAGAGCCCGCACCAGTGCCTCCCAGTAGTGTTCACTCCGTCAACCCATTTCCATATTCATCTCTCAAGGTTAGAACATGTTGACTACAAATACAAAAAAAACAAATTATACACTTGTTTATGTGCATCTAAAATCTATAATTTTGAAAATTTAGAAACCGATTGACTGCACATTGTTGCAAGTGATTGGCGGTGACGAAGTCGAAGTAGGGTGGGGAAAACTTTTCAAGTCTTCTCCTGGTGACACCGTGAGGAATGCAACGCTCTGAGAGTACCATGTGCGGGTGCTTGTTGATGGTTACGCGCTTGCGTACATGGATTGTCAGATACCGGTGGCCACTGCAGACATATCCACCCTTCGTCAAGCTGAATCCATGACAATACAATGGCCCATTAGATTGATTAAGCTTGGGGAGCAGCAGGTAAGCACATGAAAAAACTTATTCTTTAACATATCCTAGAGTAGAAACATATACCTATTAAATTAATATATTAGGAACACATTCAATCAAATTCTGATAAGGCAAAAGGAAAGAGAGTTGTTGTTGCACCAGCTAATCCTTCGATGGCATCCGCGACTAGAGTTATGATGAGATCGAATTTGCTTGAACCGGCGGTTCTGAATGTCTTACCCCCCAAGCTGAAACTATTGCACTCCACACTGTTGATGACGCCACCAGCAAGAGATTCGGTCACAATGGAACCAAGACCGGATCTTTTTCACTATGAATGGGCTCACAGTTTTGAAATCTATCTTAGTGATTTTGTGGAGTTGTTCACGAAGGATTGGTTGAGTGCGTCGATTCTCAAATCGGCTTGCATGTGAGTAACTAGAATACCTTGTACACATTTTACTCTGTATATTTGAAAATTAAATCACTAATATTGGTTTCTTTATATTGTGTAGGTTTGTTGATGACAAGGTGGTCCAAGTACATGAGAATAGTAGTTTCGGGTTCTTATGCCCTGACTTTTGTTCTGACGCTAATATGGGATCTGACCCCCAAGCTTTGGTCCAGTACTTGTCGACTGTGATGCATGCATGTGAAGTTGCTGATAAATCTTACATAATGCTACCACTTCAGCAAGGGTAAGAATTTTATCAAATGTTAAGTTAGTTTAAAAATTATGATATTTCTATTATGTAATTGATTGAATTAAGTTCTGCTTGTATTGTAATCTGTGAACAGCCGACACTGGTCTTTGCTTGTTCTATGTCTAGAAAGCCCAAGAGTCCTGCAGCTTGACTCAGCATCTCGGCGTCTCAAGAAGCCAGTTATATATAACATGTTGATGAGGTGTTGAATTTACTTTACTTGATTAATTATCAATTTTTAGTTATTTCTTAATCATCCGGTTGATAAATTTTACTTTATCTATGTGTATGAATTCTAGTACCTTTCAAGGTGTACTAACGCAACTCCGGGGAATGAGAATTAAGAACATTCTGTGGAATGTAGTCAAGGTATTTTTATAGTCCTTATTCAAATTTTGTAATATGTTCATTAGTTTTGAAATAGGAACAGTATTATAAATTATGTGTTAAATCGATTTTGAATATGTACGTATATGAATATGCAGTGTCCACAACAGCCAGGAGGTTCAGAATGTGGCTACTATGTCATGCGGTTTTTGAGTGACTTGGTAGCGGCACTGAGACTCTTGCCAGAGAAGTCTCTAGACAAGGTAAGTAGTATTCTCGAAATATTTTGGTTTTGTAGATAATTTTTACCATTGATTCTTAAACTCAAAGTTTTATTAGCAACTAATCATATTTCTTTTTTTGTAAATTTCAAGGCTTTTGAAGAGTTGGTAGAAGGTTACGGTGAAGGACATACAACCGAGGTGCTCGAGGAATGGGCAGAATACATGAGCGTTAACATAGGTTGATTTTAGTGTTTGGTAGGATTGAGTAGGATGTTTTTGAAATTCTCATGAAACAATTGTGGTTTGTGTAAAGATTTTGTTGATGTTTGATTAATTTGCTCAAATTTGTAAGTGTAAGTGGATTATTGCCCGTAGATGGGTTTGGTGGCCATTTAAATGGCGAAATGGTTGATCTACTTCCCCACTGTGGTGGCATTGTTAATTGTTATATGTTAACATGTTTGATTGATTCTTGGGTGTGTTTGGTACAATTGTAGGGTGGAATGAAAAAAATAACAACCTATTGCAGCGGTTCTTAATAACAACAGCTGCAATAGGCCCTGTCTAATAATTTCTGAAGAGACCCTAATGCAGCAGTTCCTTCAACAACCGCTGCGGTAGGTACATCTAACGCAGCGGTTCTTTTAACAACCGTTGCGGTAGAGTACCTACTGCAGCGGTTGTAGAACCGCTGAGGTAGGTATCTAACGCAGCGGTTGTTAAAAGAACCGCTACGTTAGAGTACCTACCGCGGTGGCACTCGTCTCAGCGGTTTTCAACCGCTGCCATAGGTACCAAACAACCGCTGTGTTAGGGTGTTTTTCTACTAGTGATGGTTAAGGGCTTTAGTAAAAATTGGATTTTTACTGGGGTTGTTATCGCATGTGAATATTTACTGTGGTAAACTTTGGAGTTGCCTTAAGACTTTTACCTATGTGGTTATAAGTCTAATTCCAACATTGTGAGAATAATTCTAGTTGTTGGTTATCTTGTTAAAGTGGTTGCAATTTTTGTGCAAATGGGTTAGAGACCTCTCCACAAATTTAGGAAGTTGTTGGAGTGAATCTAGACACCCCTAACTTCCAAATAAAATCGGCCCATTAAAGATAAAAGCTGGTTAGATTTATTATGTGGGAAAGATAAATAAAAAGGAGATGGTTGAGATATTCTCTCCTTCCTTGTGCAAGTAGTTAAGGGTGATTCCTACCTAACTTGATTTTTTATTTATCTTTGCGGTTAATATCTTTATCTTGTTGGTGAGATAATTGTGGGCTGACTTATTGTATTTAGATACAAAGGGAGGCGGCACAATTATAGGAAGGTGGTTATGGATTCGGTTGTGATACTCCTTGGAGGAGGGCGTCACAAATCTAGCTAACAAATAGATAAAAGCTATTTATCTTAAAGATAAACAAGCCGCTTATCTAGTAAGGTTGTTAAGATTATAAGTTCACTTCCTCCCTTATAAATACAAGGCGAGAAGGCTCTTAAAATCCGAATACAAACCGAGTTTGAAGACTAGAGAGAATCCATTGTTATCAACATTATACTTCATTATACTCACACAATAAGAGAGAGGATTTGAGAAGAAAGGTTGGACCTTTGCTTCTAAATCAATACCGCAAGAGAGAAAGGAAAGAGCTTGGAGTTCTAATCCTTAATCCCACAAAAGAGTTCGAGTGCTCAAGGCTAAAGACTCAACCTTGGCTAGAGTCCGGAGAGCAACGAAGTAGAGTTTCCTTCTTCCCTCTTTGTTCTCGGATTGGCAAGTGGTAGGAGTGCCAAAGGAAGTAACCATCGCTAAATTCACCGTGTTGTCCAGCTCCCACCTACCAACGGGATTCTGGTGGTTGAAGAGGTACACGGGCTCGAAGGTTAGCAAGTCAAGCTGTGGGCGGTTTTGCATTCAAGTTCCTCTTCTTGTCCAAAGGCGCAAAGTGTAAGGTTGCAGCGACGGTGTTCACAAAGGAGGTGGCTTGCCTAGAACAGGATCAAGGGGAGTTGAGGCTGATCAACTTGGGCGTAAGTTGAGCTGGTCATAACGACTATTTTGTCGTGTGACACCAGCCCCCTAAAGAGGTTAATGTACCTTTCAGGCCATACTGGACGCAGGCATTCCCCTTTGCAGCCAAAACCCAACATTATCATGGGACACTTCAAAAATTCACTAAAATCATATGCAAGCTCGAATTGCCATGAAACTTTGCCAACACCCCTTATTAACCAAGGGTAACATTTTGTCTTCTTAGGTGCTCAGCAAAGTTGTCAAGATCCCACACGTTTTGAGCCAACTTCACATCGGCTGCAGTAGGGTGCCTGCAGACAGTGTCTAGATGGGCACTGGGTGCCTGCGATAGTGTCCAGGCACCATCACCCTGCAGCATAAGGGACAGGGCACCCTAGACAAGGTATGGGCGCCTGCGACACCACACATTTGCGCCCACAAGGCACACAACAAGGCTCGCGCGGCATCGGCTGCGCACAACAAGGGTCGTGTGTCATCGGCATCACACTCCTATGCCCGACCCTCAGGCCAACCCCAAAGGCTGGGCCATGTTCATGACACTTGCACAAGGCATACCAATTTAGATTTCCATCACATACAACCATTCAAGGCCAAAAACAAGGCATGCTAAGTTGTCAAGCTACTTGCCCAAAAATGTGCGTGCCAAACCCTCCCCCCGTTAAAGTATTTGCCGACCTCGGCAAAGCCCTCAGGGGAGTAGGGTCATCTTTACTTGGTTCCCTATTTAATTCAGTTGGCATCAACTGCCGTGTCTTGGACCAACTTGTGTGGGCTGCACTGACCTAACCTGGTCTTGGGCAAGAATTGGGCAACCGGTGCCTTTGCACACCAACCCACGTGCGCTCGCATTAGCCCACATGGCTCCGATGCTTAGTCACTGGCATAGTGCACTCTCACGCTACTCAGCGTGACCAACGCCGACCCTACTCCTGAACTAGTCGTGGGTCACCCCGGGCTGCCTGGAGAGCACCCAGCTAGACACGTGAGTGCCTAAAACATGTCTATTGACATGTCCCACTCCTATAGCTGGGTTAGTGGTCTCAAACGGCTTCGGGGCCTTGCCTGATTTATTTTACGTAAGCATAATATTCTGTAACCCCCCTACTCTAATCGGCTCATAATCATCTTACTTAACATAGTAATCACAACGATAATCTAAACAATCGAACTACTGGTGTCACCGTTCTCACTCGCCCATACGAGTAATAACGTGCTTTCTGAATTATTCACAATACGAAACAATTTCCCACAGTGACAACAAGAGATAGATTTAACCTTCTATTCCAACATAAAATACAACCCTAATGAGCATTCTAAGTATTCCAGTCCTATACACGTTTCTATGTTAGTATCGAAATACGATAGTACAATTTTAAACAACAGTGTCTAAACTACCCAGTGTGTCCGCTCTCTATCGACACTGGAAGCTGCATACCTGCAAAATATTTGTTTGTGGTATGGAATCAGCCCATGCTGAGTATGTTACTACATGACTGTCATTCCCCCTCAGACCCTGAGTTAATTGGTTGAGAGCATGCAATTCATTTTCATGCATGTAGTTTAATATAAAAACTGTAAAGCAATAAATATTTTGCAGTAACTCAAATAGCAAACAAGCCCCCGGCTTCACATATCACACCACAATAAACCAACTGAAAGCGTCACAACGCATTTATGAGTACGAAGACTCCACTTCACCAAACACTTAATAGTTCATATTTGAGTATAGCGACTCATTCGACCAAACACATAATAATCTACACACGAGTACAGTGACTCAACTTAACCAATTCACAACATACATATGAGTATAGCGACTCAATTTAACCAATTCACAAAAACACACATACGAGTACAGCGACTCAACTCAACAAATCCACAAACACACATCACATAACCACATAGCATAACCAATGAACAACAAGGCGAAACAACGAGGATTATAAACAAGTATAGATTCTCGTCTTTGGCATACAAGCCCAATTAGTGTTCGCCTACTGTATGAGCTAATATAGCTATTCGTAATTGTTCAGTCATACTGTAACACCCCTCTCGATAAATACGTAATAATCCCTCACGTAGCATAATTAAGAACGTCTTACAGCGGAAGTATAAGCAATAATATTAACTCTCACTCGGGTGTCACCTGCCATTATTCGCCCATGCGAGTAACGAAGCATAAAGTAAATACATCAACAGAATAATCAACGCTACTAAACCGCAGTGATAATGAGATAAATCCTATACATCAGTACCATCTTACAACCCGAAGCCCAACATAACTATTCAAGTGTATTCCATGTGAGGTAATAAATCAAAACCCTAACTACCCGGGTCCCGCACTTCGGCTTCGACGATGATCAGCAACCTGCACAATGTTGTGAAGCTCAGCGATAAACGCTGAGTATGCCAGACTTGCATTCAGACCCTATCTGTCACTTAGTCATTTTAACCATCTTGATATTAGATCGGTTTCATGCTTTACCAGTTTACAGATATAAGTAATACTGTAAAAATCATGCGTAAACACAGAGCCATCCAACCAATGCAATCACTACATTTCACAATCAACAGTTGCATAAACGAATGTATCGAATAATTACAATAAAGTGCATAATCACTTTTAGCGAACGGTTTTCATACTTATTAATATTTGGCCTTCAAGGCCCCATCCAACCAAACCATGTTTAAATTATTTACCAGTTGGGTGTCATGTTAGGACAACCCGAATTAACCTTACCAATGGACAGTAGTCCTCCCGTACACAAAAAGGTGCTCATGTTGTCAGAGGTCCGGAGGCCCCTGGTCATTCACTGTGCCTCGTAAGGCGTCCATATAAAGGTCGTAGCAGTGTACCAACAGCAGATACCATCTGACCCATGATCCAATTAGGGATCGTTGTGAAATTTCCTAGAGCGGAACCCGATCAGGTATCCCCTCAATGATCACAAATGCACAGCCAGGTAGTTCGTAAACTACACTGGATTCCTCCCCTCATCACATACCAATTCTCTCATAGGATTAAGTGTCTTAATCATTTCCTAAGATATACTCTTAGTTTTATGGAGAATACATTTTATTACTTAGCTGCCCAATGGGTCTTACGCATACCTAGAAATAATCCAGGTTGTATTCATGTTCGAGATCCATGCTCTAGAGACCGACATTGTCATATCTCATACCTAAGTGTTTTAAGGTTATTAGTTACATAATTATAATACTAAAGGTATTATATTAAGTAACCATCATTTTATCACATTGAACACATATGTATGTTTATATAAGTCGATCTATAGTCGATGTAATATTAGCCCGATGGGCATTCGCGTACAGTAGTGATAATGCGATAATAACTAGAATATATACAGCTTAATCACACACATGCATATAAGCATCCACATAAAAATCTTATCACACATCAAATAATTTCTGGACCCGAGGGAATACTCAGGACAATCCAGATCAAACCCCTTTACATACCGTACACCTTAGACCTAGGATGCGCAGTAGACCACTAAGCTTATCGGGCGCCTCCGTCTGAAGTACGATCTAAACAGTAACAACACTATGAGTCAGTCTCCATGACTAACTAGATCCGGTATTTCCGAATAACATTGTAACCCCGACAGGTCATCCCCGAATTTCAACAGTTAATTGTTACGGGTTTCTCTAAACCAGTCGGTTTCGTTACTTAGACTCATAGTTCGTAATATTTCGACTGTTGAGTTTAATCCATTATATTCATGTAATCTTGTTCATTATTGAACTTAGGCATATAACCTATAGTTGCATGCATACATGCATTATTTATCATATGGTATTATTATCCCACCATCCATTATAATACATTGTATTATATAATCCATTAACCTTGTAATAAACTACATTTGAATTCAAAACTTATAACTTATAGTTCATAAACTATATTCATGTAATAGCCTTCACCATTTATATTATATGGTTTCCAACCATAATATATATACACCCTTATACATATAACTCTCGCATATATATATATATATATATGTATCCATATATGTATGTTTCAAGTATTATAAAACTCTTATATTATATGTCACATTTTTATCATCTTATGTGAGATGATTATTCCCATTAATTGTTTTATATTATACAACTTATATTAAGATCCTTATCTTAATATTATGTAACATTTTATGTTGTATAATTACAACTTCTAAGGTTTATTCAATATATACCTTACCTTATAAGTCTCATTTATTTATTGTTTGTCACATTATTTAATGTGAATATCCTTACTTATATTAATTCCAGTTAAATCACATTAATACCATATAATTGTTATAACATTTATAACATTGTAGATCATAGTCTAAAATTCATTTTCCAAACCTTATATTTTCGGTACAGCACTATATTCCCTTTTAATTTCATTTTGACCACATAACATTATGTAATGTTATACCTTATACTAATATCATATAATATGATATTTTTATCTCATATAACTTATAACCTTTAGTTTTTATACAAAACTATTTTTAATTGCCGAAAAGGCACATCCATAATCTAGTTTTATTAACTTACCATATCTTTATGTTTATTACAATATCACCCCATAATTTATACCATGTTATATATATCATATAATATAACATTTTTAACTTTATAAAAAGTATAACCTAAGGTTTTATATGTATGAAAATAACCGAACAAACCCTTGTTTGTTCTTATTTATTTTCCAGCACCTTTAACTTTCCAAATTTACAATTTGAGCACATATATAATATTATGTTACATATATCATATATTATTACATTTTAAACCTTAATATAAATATAACATATAGTTATATAATATCCTAATTTCCGAACAGACCCTTAGGCTGTTCTAAATTATTTTTCCACCCCTTTAACTTTCTATATTTACCAATTGACCCAATTTATAACATATAGTTTTATAATATCATTAAAACTATATATTATACACATATCTTATTAAACACTCTTATATTATTCTAAAAATCACCAAATTGCACCAAAAGGTTACCAATACCATTTCTAACCCATAAACTTTTAGTATTTACATTTCCACCCCATATGTCATGTAATTTGTAACAATGACATAAATAACTATATATTATACATATATAATTTATTTTAACTCCAAATTTGAAATACCCCAAACCTAAGTATGCTAAGTGAACATCAAATTATGATGTATTAAGGCTAGAATATGCCTTAGAAAGATTGGTAGACAATTTAAACCAAGGAAAACACAAGAAAGTGCCTTAAGGGCAATCAGGGCAAAAACGTGCTCTAAGCTTGGGGTGACTTTGGTTAGCACCCAAATACCATTATAAGACTTTAGTAATATGCTAATGGACATTTTAAATCAATTAGCAAAGAAAACCAAGCTTGGAAACAAGTTAAAACACAAAATGTGCTTTAAGAAGTCTTAAAGCACATTTTTGAGAAATTGTCTTAGAATTGAGTTTTGAGTGGCTAAATGTCCATCATTACTCTTTAATCAACATGTGTACTAATTAGTATCACATTAGGAGGTCTAAATCAATGGGAAATCAAAAATTTCAGAAATATGTGCACTGATTAGTGAATAGTGCCAAATAGTGACTAGTTTAAGTTTTAATCAACTTAAGTCAATTAGTTGGTCAAACAAGACCATAAATATCTTGGTTATAATGAGGGGGCCGGTTTTCTAAGGGTGAGTCACCATAGACATTATCAAATAAGGAAGAAAAGAAGAAATAAGTAAAAAGAGTACTATTTGCTTTATTAAAGCAAATATCTTATATTAGCTCACCTTTCTTCTTCTCTCTCTTCATTCCTCCTCTTCACACGGTTTTCTTCACTTCCTTCTTCTCCATTCACGTAAGAGAAGCCTCCATTGTTGCTTCACCTTGCTTTGTCCATAGCTTGCTCATTTTAGCTCCAAATCAAAAACTAAACACATATTTCTCTTAGTTAGGCCAAGACCTATCTTTCTATCTTTTCAAATCTTTCAAAGCTCCATTTTGGTGCCAAGAGAAAACTCCATTGATGGAGGAAAATCAAGTTTGAAGAGCTCATTAGCTTCTCCATTCTCTTAAGGTAAAGAAAATGTAAGAAAAACCATGTTTCCATCATTCCTTATACATGGCCGAAAATTCTTTCTCATGGGGCTATTTTATGCCTTGTTCTAGCTTGATTTATTCACCAAGGACTAGTGGAGGTCCTATTTCATTCAATGCCAAAGTCTACCTTGAGACTTCAAAGGTAATCATCCACTTTTATGCCTTAGAACACATTTCTAACCTAGGTTTTCATTCCTTGAGGTTAGTGCATTGTTTAGTACTCATATGAGTTCTTAAATATTGATTAGAACATTGGCAAAAGGAATTTAAGTGGTGGCCGAGATTCATTCAAGAAGAAGGTCTAAGGAGGAAGTTAAGATAAGCTTGAGAAAACAAGGTAAATTGCTTACCTAATGGGGTTAAGATTAAGGAATGAGTTTTATATGGGTACCAATGTAGCCTAGGGCTTACATTAGGTAATGGGTTATGTAACCTAAGGAAAAGAACTTAAATAAGCTTGAGAACTTGTGACTAAGGAGCCAATGGGAATGAGTTAGTAATATAAGTTTAAGGTGGATTTTAAGAGCATAACTACTATGAGATTGATGAGTGTATTTGCAGGTTGAAAGCGTATATATGTGGGAAATTCAGTGTTTAAGTTTAAGTCATTTAAGGGCCTAAGAGCCATGTCATTTAAGAGCCTTAGTGCTATGCAATTTAAGATTATTGCAATATATTGAGTTTGTTGTGGATGAGTTGGTTTGGGTGATGAGATATGATGAGAAAGAACTTGAGGTGTGTGAGATGGTTAAATGAGGAAAATAATGTGTTTGGGCATGCTATGATGCTAGAGGTGCTATGGCAAAATTTGAGTAGAAAATAAGTGTTTAGGCGATGGTGGTGAACTAATATGACCTAGGATTTACTAGGAATCATTATAAGGAATTTGAGTGGAGATTAGTTAATTAAGGAGTCCTTGAGGTTTAGGATGACCTAGAGATGTCTAGGAGGTGTTAGAGGAATGGTGAGTGTTTTGAGCACACCAAAATCATGAGATGAGGAATATAAGAAGTATGCATAAGATTAAGGAGAAGGTGTAATGATTAAGGTGATTTGAATATGTTCTAAGGGGAATTAATGACTAAGGAAGTACTAGGAAGTTTTAGAGGTGGTCTTGATGAAAAAGGGGTGAGATAAAGTGTGGTGATGAGTTATAATGACTTAGGCATTACCTTGGAGGAATTAAGAATCAAGAGAATGTAATTGAGCATGTAGGACTTAGGCAAATGTTGGTAACCAACTAGGAAGGAAATAAGGTGTTGGAGGATGGAAGCTTAAACTTAGGAAGGAACTTTAAGTAAAGGCATAAAAGGAGTTTTAGATAGTGAGAGATGCTTGGGAGATGATGTTATAGTGGTTAAAAGAACATTTGGCATAGTGGTTACACTAGGTATGAACCACCACCTAGAAACCTAGAGGAAGCATTACAAGTGCTAGCATTATTACAAGGAAAATGCATAATGACTAAGGTGGATCTTGGTGGATGATTTAAGGTATTTTAAGGAGGGCTTAAGGTGTATTGAGGTGCCCAAATGAGGTTATAACATATTAGAATATAGAGGAGAAGTTTGGAGTTGAAAGAGAATTTAGAAACAAGTTTCTAGAGCCGACCGGCCTTAGGACCGGACTTGCAAGGTCGGTCGGGCTCTGTTACACTACCGGAAAATGTTTCTGGAATCGACCGGACTTGGGGACCGGACTTACAAGTCCGGTCGGACTTGTGTTTTGTGAGGGAAAATGTTTCTGGAATAGACCGGACATGGGACCGGACTTGTCAAGTCCGGTCGGGCATGAATTTTGTACGGTAATAAGTCTCTGGAATCGACCGGACATGGGACCGGACATGTAAGTCCGGTCGGAGTGAATTTTCCAACGGTAAAAGGGTACTGGAATGGACCGGACTTGGCAAGTCCGGTCGGTAAGTCCGGTCGAGCCTAAAAACAAAAAAAAAAAAAATTTTGAATTCTAAGAATGGCAATGGGTAATAGGTATGCCTTTGGTAGGGTAGTAATGATTGAGACCCTAAGAACTTAAGGATTAAGTTAAGTTAAGTTAAGTATAAACTTGAAAATTTAAGATTAAGTTGTGAGATAAGTTGTAAGACTTAAGAGGTGTTAGGAGGGGATCATTAAGGAATTAAGTAAGTTAAACAAGTTAAGTAAGTCATATTAAGTTAAGTGATTAATAACCTAAAACTGAATGAATGTTTTAGGACTTGGGAGTTTTGGACTCCGGAAGAGAGTAAGCAGCCGAACGACCAACGGTGAACGGTACAGTTCTCTTGTGACCTGCTTGCTAACGAGGTGTCCCTCGGCTTGTGTGCTATTTGTTTTGTGTGCTCACTAAACAAGATAAAGCATGCAACCGGAACATATTACATATATATTGTATTGTTGTGTGATGTTTGAAAACTAACACAACATACCGTGAGAACTTACTAACCAATGTTTAGTAAGGAATTGAGTGAGACTAAGGAACGCCCCTAATAAGGGACGATATGAACCGAAAGAGGTTAACCGACAAACAAGGTTTGAGATTACTACTAACTGGAACTTGAGTGAGGAAACCCGGGACCGATCTCCGGTCATGCATGCTAAGGAAAAAGGGGGATGGTATCTGAATCAGATCCGCCCTCCGCTTAAGGACTTGTCTTCGGACTTGTAGCCTAGGGCCGGTTGCCGGCTCAGCTACGCTGGATTCCCGTCCAGGGTAGGTGGCATTAAGATGGTGCGGTGGGATCACCTAAATCCCAGGTTTGGACTTAGGCTACAACCATTCCCCTCCAGGAACGGTTCGTATTCTGAGAATAAGTTAAGGTTAAGATGAGTTACAATCATTCCTTTCTAAAGGATGATTTGTATTATTAAGATTAAGATTAAGATAAGTTAAGATTAAGATAAGTTACAATCATTCCTTTTTAAAGGATGATTTGTATCGTTAAGATTAAGATTAAGTTAAGATTAAGATTAAGGTGAGGTTAAGATAAGTTGCAACCATTCCTTTTTAAAGGATGGTTTGTATTATTCAGATTAAGGTAAGTTACATCCACTCCTTATTAAAGGATGGTTGTTTCTAAGATTAAGATAAGACTAAGTGAGGTGAGATAAGGATGGACTAAGATTAGGAGGGAACATTACTTAAGGAGTTAAATAATTAACTCTCTAATTAAGGGAACGCATTTAAGTCGTTCATTGTGTGTGAACTTGATTGTTCATATCTGAGTTGTTGTTTACTGCACTTACTATTATATTGTGCATCTAATCAACCTCCATGCTATCGACAATTAGTCGTCGTAGCCACGTTAGCTTGGGGGCCATGAGGGGATCGTACCAGCATTCGTGCTGACCCCCTTTGGGGGCTGTTTTTACTACACAGGTACAACAGGAAGCGGCCGTCGCGAGGGTAAGAAGAGGATACAAGTGTTAAGGGTTAAGAGTGGCCTACGAGTTGTGCATGTACACTCGTATGGCAATATGAGTTAGTAAGATGTATAGGATGTGAGGGGGATTGTAAGAAGGATATGTAAATGTTTAAGGTTGTTGGACTAATGTTCGGTATATTCTGTAGTCAGACCGTGGCAAGGTCCTGGATTTGTAAAGAATTCCGCTGCGATATGTTTATATCTATACTGTTAAGTTGCGAGACCACATTTGGATTGAGTTGGGGTGTTACAAAAGTGGTATCAGAGCGTAGTTACGCTCTGAAGACAAGAAATACCGAACTTAGGAGAATGATGAGGTTGAGATTGAGTTATGGGTTAAGGGTCGAGAGATAGAGTGTGAGGTGCGTTAGCCAGGACTCCCCGGTTTACCGGATATCCTTAGTGCCTAGGCCCGCCCCCCATCCCTAACCCTAAATATGTGGAACAAATGCCAGAGAGAAGAAAGCCTTCTCTTACTCGGGGAAACCCGATCTGGCAGTTAGCTAACAGTAAGCAATACGAGAAACAATTTGTTGTACAACAGTTAAGGAGAACTGGGAGATTTTAAATGGAGCGCATCAACAGAGAAACAGGCGCTACCTATGGAATACTATCAGTAAGGGAACGGAAATTACCGGCAACATGGGTCGACATGCTACGCAGTCGAAATAACCCGCGATACCAATGGTAAGGAAAGCACTACGCGTGCAATGGATGAGGAAATGATAAGAGACATGAGTACCGGACAGCGATCCGAGAGAGCATAACAGTGAGATAATACAGAGCATGAGGATTAAGATTACTGGAAGGTCCAGTTAAGAACCGGGAACTCCAAACCCCGTACAATGAAAAAGGTTGCAAACCTGCTAGACATAACACGGATAACGGTGGAAACACATATAAATTGTGTACCAAAATAGGACTACCGTGTAGTGCCTAAAGGAGAATCATTACTGAGTAACCACAACAAAATGTGTGGAGACAGGAGCGAGCATTAAGACATAACCAAATATTAAGGGGTTCTCTCAGAAAGAGGAACGCCCTGATAAATGACAGTACTGTCAAACTACAAGGAAACTGCCGGATGGACGATTATCCAAAATAAGAGATTATCGAAGGAGTCCCGAGGACTACCAATTACATGGAAATTAGAAGGAAGTGTCACTACTGATGTACCTTGTACCAATAACCCATCCTGCATGGCGCACTTGCCATAGCAAGTGCTACCACGGTTAAGCTACACGAAAAACCATTAAGGCGAAATAGGAGAACACTACAGTTGTAGCATATATTAATACCGGATTGTAAATCCATAAGAACAGGAAAAAAAATATAGGACCTTGGAAGGGCCTGACGGCCTGACCATGATGAGATGAACCGACACATCAGTCAGCAGGGAGCTGAGCTTAGACGAAATACTAAACCATATAAATACTAGCAACGGTATAACCCACTACAACAACAACCGACAGTACGGTAAGAACACCAATCTCAAACTCCAAGGGGATAAGATTCCCAGAGTGACCATTAAGGATACCATTAACAACATTCTTCAATGAAGATGTTAGAAAACAAGGATCAAAGAAATAAACGTAAGCTATAACCTACCAAGGATTAAAGTCATACAACCCTGGAAAAGGAAAGCTCAGAAGACTACCCCCACAAAGCGGGCATAGTCGAGCCGAACAACTGATGAATGACAGCTAGTACTGTTCGTCTAACTCATTAACACCCAAGTATGATGGATCATCAAAGGGTGGCGTAATCAACAGAAGCTGAACGAAGCATTGAGATGGAAGTATAAGACGACAGGATTATATCCAACTTGGACACCGTAAGGCAAACGCCTAATACGAACTTATCCTTAATTGCCAAAAGACATAAGTCTAGTAAAATGACAGTATTGTCAAAGACATTAAGTAACCTCAGATCACCTGAACAACTTCCATAGCAGAAAGCAGGATGTAACAATTTACCATGAAACCCGATACTACATTTGGTATGTAACCTAATGATTGATGGTGTTCCAAGGGACCAGAAGTTTATGAGGATAACCTACAGATGAGTAAGAGTACAAATAATGAACTGAGACATTAAGCACTAAGAGCCTACGAGCCAAGGATGTTAACCACATCAGAGCCCGAGGCGCAATAAGTTATAAGAGAGCTTGTATAAGCCAAAAAAAAGGGTACCAATGAGAATATTGAGATAATGCTAAGGACAGGAGCGGAGAACGAACCATGCCTTTTAGGGTGGGGATACCCCTCCTTGTTGTGAGGCCATGAGTGGGAATGAACCCCTCAAAAGGGCTTTCACTTATTAGAGATGAAATACACTTTATTTAGAAATGGAAACTATGAACCTTGAGATTTCCTTGAAATATATCAGATACACTTGAGTAATAAGGTAGGTTGCAGAGATAGACCTCATATCCAACACCCAGGATGTAAGAATTAGTGATCGTCAGAGATAAACATTGTGACTGCACATTATGGCACGTCAATTAATCAATGCCCAGAAGCTTGTGATCAGTGGATGACTTCTTCAGTAACCAATTAAACTACATGGTAGATAACATCACTAAGGATGAAAGAAAGCGAGAGAAATTAGCCTACTTACGAATCTGAGATTGGAACAGACATCTTTACATCAGTCAACTATTTTACAACACGTACGGCAACCGCCATAACGGAATGAGAGAACTCCCAGTGTGTTTACACCAAGAAGGGATTGAGTATAAGGTAAGGCATTGGAACAAGTGAATAAGAGGTTGCACCATTAATGGGCATGGTAAGGGCCAACTACCACGGTAGTAGTGGTCGTAAGTACAATAGTTAGATAAGTGGATTAAGTCATGGTGCGCGGTAAGGCGACCATTATGTATGAGCCGTCAAATATTGACACTGAGGCAATTAGATTTATGAGTTAAGACCAGTATAAGTAAAAAATAAGATGGTAGACGAACTGAGCGTTGATGCCAGTAGTCTGGACCTGGTTAGGTAAGATTTCGCAGGACACACACCCATTCCTTAAGGAACTGGAAGTGCTTTCCTAATAGAATGAATATGAGAAAGAGATAAGAGGCTCTATGGAAAGAGACCTAGGCTATAAGAATAGAATCTATACGGAATACAGAAAGGAGCTGAGCATACCATACCCAAGAACGCAGTAAATGGATTTCCCTTGATTAACTTCAAGAAGAACAATAAATGTTATTTGGAACAATGAAAGAGGAGATCGACAACAGAATACTTCATAATTAGCAATAGCTAAACGTGTGACGGACACTATGAGTTTACTAAAACGAGACGTGGGACGACTGCACCCCACAGGGGCTTGCAGGCCTGACACGCTCATTTATGAGTTAGTTGGGTAAGTAGTAATGTACCAGTAAGGTACCCCATGCATGTGAACGAGTGGTGTAAGGAACACGGGAAGTAGTCGACTCCGTACCACCGACAACGACGCAAGACCAGACAAGAGCAGCTACTACCACAAACAGTCGAAGAGAAGAGCTCAGTTGAACCAGCAACACAGAGGAACCAGAGACAAATAATTAAGGTCTATGAAGTGCGAAGAGCACGGATTGTTAAGTACAGACATTGAACATGCCTTAAGATGTAAGGGATTAAGACTGTAAAGCATTATGCACTAAACAGTAGTTTCAGACTAAGAATCATCCTCAGACCAAAGGTCAGTTGGGGAGAACAATTTAGACATTCGAGAAAATACTAAGAGTATGAGCATAATCTTCAAGGAGAATAGATAGACGAGTTACAACTCATTAAGGCCGTGTATATATAAAGATAACACGTGTCCATTGAGACAACTAGCCTAAGATTATCAGAGTGGTGCAGCGGAAGCTAGCAGATCACTACCTTTAGATTAGACCAAACTAAGTTAAGAACGGTATAAGTACCGTTAAGAATCCTCGATACAGAGACTAAGTCATTTCTGATCGAATTATAAGTAAGATAGATAGTGGAAGCTAGAATGCTTGGTGAGAATTAGACATCTTGACTTATGTTCAAAATGTGATGTGTTACGTGGGCGTAATCCTTTTAAGGGGGGTAGAGCGAAAACCGCTTATCGTATGTTTGAGTACTGAGTACATAAACTACGGTGTGCATAGCACAAAATAATTTGAGAATATGTTTTACATAAACATTTTAAGATAAATCATGGTTATTGCACACAGAAGATGTGAATACCATCATATTAAGTACCTATCTTGTTAACTCCGGTGTGAGTACAAGTTAAGAGAATTAAGGAAGAGGATTAAGGAGACTTAAGAAATAAGAATATATGAGGTATGAGTCGATATGAGACTATGTGTGAGATAAGAATAAGATAACATATGAGATAATTTGATATGAGTATGAGGAGAAGATAGTATTTATGAGATATAGATGAATTGGTATGAGACATATAGAATTAGTAGGAATTTAAGTCTTGAGGTAATTACTAAGATGAATTGGGAATGTTGATGGAATGAGTCCACACTTTGGAGATGTATTGATTATGATTAGAAGAACTAAAAAGATAGAAAATTGGACATGAGTGAATTATTTGGATGTTTGAAAATGACGTGGGAGGTGGAACTTGATTTTCTAGGGATCAAGGGAAACCGAACACAAATTGGGGTGGAAGGATAGTTCTACACTGATGCTGATCACATCAGGGTTGGATGATTCCTGAAACTCCCTACCAGTGGTCACAATTAAATCACACTAAGATAGAGGCCTTAAGATAAAATGAAATTGGAGTTGCTTGTATTTTTAATTAGAGGAATTATTCCTCACATGACCTCGTAAAAAGGATTACCTTTTTACTGAGTCTCGCCCATGAAGTCGAGGACGCACGAGCCTTTGTCTTCGGACCGGTGACATGGGGAGAGCAGCGTGTTTTGTATTCTGGCCCATGGTGACGAGGACGAATGAGCCATTGTCTACGGACCGGTGACATGGGAGAATACGTTGGAAGTTATGTGAATGTTTTAATCATCAAAAGGAACAAAAGGAATTTTGAGTGCTGCACATGCTTAAGCATGTTGTGTGATATTTAAGTATAGAATATGGCGGATCCTGATCCAATGAGATTAAGTATACATAAGTATGATCTATATGATCTAAGGAATGAGGTAAGACATGTTCTAATAAGAAAGATGCATGGGAACTTTGGGACAAAGTTCTTTTAAGGGGGGTAGATTGAAATACCCCAAACCTAAGTATGCTAAGTAACATCAAATCATGATGTAGTAAGGCTAAATATGCCTTAGAAAGATTGGTAGACAATTTAAACCAAGGAAAACACAAGAAATGCCTTAAGGGCAATTAGGGCAAAAAGTGCTCTAAGCTTGGGGACTTGGTTAGTACCCAAATACATGATAAGACCTTAGTAATATTAATGGTCATTTTAAATCAATTAGCAAAGAAAACCAAGCTTGAAAACAAGTTAAAACACAAAATGTGCTTTAAGAAGTCTTAAAGCACATTTTTGAGAAATTGTCTTAGAATTGAGTTTTGAGTGGCTAAATGTCCATCATTACTCTTTAATCAACATGTGTACTAATTAGTATCACATTAGGAGGTCTAAATCAATGGGAAATCAAAAATTTCAGAAATATGTGCACTGATTAGTGAATAGTGCCAAATAGTGACTAGTTTAAGTTTTAATCAACTTAAGTCAATTAGTTGGTCAAACAAGACCATAAATATCTTGGTTATAATGAGGGGGCCGGTTTTCTAAGGTGAGTCACCATAGACTATCAAATAAGGAAAAAAAAGAATAAGTAAAAAGTACTATTTGCTTTATTAAAGCAAATATCTTATATTAGCTCACCTTCTTCTTCTCTCTCTTCATTCTCCTCTTCACACGGTTTCTTCTTCTTCTCTCTTCTCCAACGTAAGGCCTCCATGTTGCTTCACTTGCTTGTCCATACTTGCTCATTTTAGCTCCAAATCAAAAACTAAACACATATTTCTCTAGTTAGGTCAAGACCTATCTTTCTATCTTTTCAAATCTTTCAAAGCTCCATTTTGGTGCCATGAGAAAACTCCATTGATGGAGGAAAATCAAGTTTGAAGAGCTCATTAGCTTCTCCATTCTCTTAAGGTAAAGAAAATGTAAGAAAAACCATGTTTCCATCATTCCTTATACATGGCCGAAAATTCTTCTCATGGGGCTATGTTTTATGCCTTGTTCTAGCTTGATTTATTCACCAAGGACTAGTGGAGGTCCTATTTCATTCAATGCCAAAGTCTACCTTGAGACTTCAAAGGTAATCATCCACTTTTATGCCTTAGAACACATTTCTAACCTAGGTTTTCATTCCTTGAGGTTAGTGCATTGTTTAGTACTCATATGTCCTTAAATATTGATTAGAACATTGGCAAAAGGAATTTAAGTGGTGGCCGAGATTATGCAAGAAGAAGGCCTAAGGAGATTAAGATAAGCTTGAGAAAACAAGGTAAATGCTTACCTAATGGTGGTTTAAGATTAAGGAATGAGTTTTAGATACCAATGTGCTTAGCTTACATTGTGTATTGGGTTATAACCTAAGAAAAGAACTTAAACAAGCTTATGAACTTGTGATAAGGAGCTAATGAGAATGAGTTAGTAATATAAGTTTAAGGTGGATTTTAAGAGCATTATAACTACTATGAGATTGATGAGTGTATTTGCAGGTTGAAAGCTATATATGTGGGAAATTCAGTGTTTAAGTTTAAGTCATTTAAGGGCCTAAGAGCCATGTCATTTAAGAGCCTTAGTGCTATGCAATTTAAGATTATTGCAATATATTGAGTTTGTTGTGAATGAGTTGGTTTGGGTGATGAGATATGATGAGAAAGAACTTGAGGTGTGTGAGATGGTTAAATGAGGAAAATAATGTGTTTGGGCATGCTATGATGCTAGAGGTGCTATGGCAAAATTTGAGTAGAAAATAAGTGTTTAGGCGATGGTGGTGAACTAATATGACCTAGGATTTACTAGGAATCATTATAAGGAATTTGAGTGGAGATTAGTTAATTAAGGAGTCCTTGAGGTTTAGGATGACCTAGAGATGTCTAGGAGGTGTTAGAGGAATGGTGAGTGTTTTGAGCACACCAAAATCATGAGATGAGGAATATAAGAAGTATGCATAAGATAAGGAGAAGGTGTAATGATTAAGGTGATTTGAATATGTTCTAAGGGGAATTAATGACTAAGGAAGTACTAGGAAGTTTTAGAGGTGGTCTTGATGAAAAAGGGGTGAGATAAAGTGTGGTGATGAGTTATAATGACTTAGGCATTACCTTGGAGGAATTAAGAATCAAGAGAATGTAATTGAGCATGTAGGACTTAGGCAAATGTTGGTAACCAACTAGGAAGGAAATAAGGTGTTGGAGGATGGAAGCTTAAACTTAGGAAGGAACTTTAAGTAAAGGCATAAAAGGAGTTTTAGATAGTGAGAGATGCTTGGGAGATGATGTTATAGTGGTTAAAAGAACATTTGGCATAGTGGTTACACTAGGTATGAACCACCACCTAGAAACCTAGAGGAAGCATTACAAGTGCTAGCGTTATTACAAGGAAAATGCATAATGACTAAGGTGGATCTTGGTGGATGATTTAAGGTATTTAAGGAGGGCTTAAGGTGTATTTGAGGTGCCCAAATGAGGTTATAACATATTAGAATATATGAGGAGAAGTTTGGAGTTGAAAGAGAATTTAGAAACAAGTTTCTAGAGCCGACCGGCCTTAGGACCGGACTTGCAAGGTCGGTCGGGCTCTGTTACACTACCGGAAAATGTTTCTGGAATCGACCGGACTTGGGGACCGGACTTACAAGTCCGGTCGGGCTTGTTTTGTGAGGGAAAAGTTTCTGGAATACCGGACATGGGACCGGACTTGTCAAGTCCGGTCGGGCATGAATTTTGTACGGTAATAAGTCTCTGGAATCAGACCGAAGGGACCCGGGACGGATGTAAGTCCGGTCGGAGTGAATTTTCCAACGGTAAAAGGGTACTGGAATGGACCGGACTTGGCAAGTCCGGTCGGTAAGTCCGGTCGAGCCTAAAACAAAAAAAAAAAGAAATTTTGAATTCTAAGAATGGCAATGGGTAATAAGGTATGCCTTTGGTAGGGTAGTAATGATTGAGACCCTAAGAACTTAAGGGATTAAGTTAAGTTAAGTTAAGTAACTTGAAAATTTAAGATTAAGTTGTGAGATAAGTTGTAAGACTTAAGAGGTGTTAGGAGGGGATCATTAAGGAATTAAGTAAGTTAAACAAGTTAAGTAAGTCATATTAAGTTAAGTGATTAATAACCTAAAACTGAATGAATGTTTTAGGACTTGGGAGTTTTGGACTCCGGAAGAGAGTAAGCAGCCGAACGACCAACGGTGAACGGTACAGTTCTCTTGTGACCTGCTTGCTAACGAGGTGTCCCTCGGCTTGTGTGCTATTTGTTTTGTGTGCTCACTAAACAAGATAAAGCATGCAACCGGAATATTACATATATATTGTATTGTTGTGTGATGTTTGAAAACTAACACAACATACCGTGAGAACTTACTAACCAATGTTTAGTAAGGAATTGAGTGAGACTAAGGAACGCCCCTAATAAGGGACGATATGAACCGAAAGAGGTTAACCGACAAACAAGGTTTGAGATTACTACTAACTGGAACTTGAGTGAGGAAACCCGGGACCGATCTCCGGTCATGCATGCTAAGGAAAAAGGGGGATGGTATCTGAATCAGATCCGCCCTCGCTTAAGGACTTGTCTTCGGACTGTAGCCTAGGGCCGGTTGCCGGCTCAGCTACGCTGGATTCCCGTCCAGGGTAGGTGGCATTAAGATGGTGCGGTGGGATCACCTAAATCCCAGGTTTGGACTTAGGCTACAACCATTCCCCTCCAGGAACGGTTCGTATTCTGAGAATAAGTTAAGGTTAAGATGAGTTACAATCATTCCTTTCTAAAGGATGATTTGTATTATTAAGATTAAGATTAAGATAAGTTAAGATTAAGATAAGTTAAGATTAAGATAAGTTACAACCATTCCTTTTTAAAGGATGATTTGTATCGTTAAGATTAAGATTAAGTAAGATTAAGATTAAGGTGAGGTTAAGATAAGTTGCAACCATTCCTTTTTAAAGGATGGTTTGTATTATTCAGATTAAGGTAAGTTACATCCACTCCTTATTAAAGGATGGTTGTTTCTAAGATTAAGATAAGACTAAGAGTGAGGTGAGATAAGGATGGACTAAGATTAGGAGGGAACATTACTTAAGGAGTTAAATAATTAACTCTCTAATTAAGGGAACGCATTTAAGTCGTTCATTGTGTGTGAACTTGATTGTTCATATCTGAGTTGTTGTTTATGCACTTACTATTTATTGTGCATCTAATCAACCTCCATGCTATCGACAATTAGTCGTCGTAGCCACGTTAGCTTGGGGGCCATGAGGGGATCGTACCAGCATTCGTGCTGACCCCCTTTGGGGCTGTTTTTACTACACAGGTACAACAGGAAGCGGCCGTCGCGAGGGTAAGAAGAGGATACAAGTGTTAAGGGTTAAGAGTGGCCTACGAGTTGTGCATGTACACTCGTATGGCAATATGAGTTAGTAAGATGTATAGGATGTGAGGGGGATTGTAAGAAGGATATGTAAATGTTTAAGGTTGTTGGACTAATGTTCGGTATATTCTGTAGTCAGACCGTGGCAAGGTCCTGGATTTGTAAAGAATTCCACTGCGATATGTTTATATCTATACTGTTAAGTTGCGAGACCACATTTGGATTGAGTTGGGGTGTTACAAAATTCAACCCAATAAATTTCTAAAAATTCCTAATAGCCCATGGGTGTTTAAAATACCATTTTACACCCCTAGTTTCGGTAATCTCATTTATACCCCAATTGTTATAAAAATGTTACAATTAAATACATAACTTATTATATAACCATAAATAAATTATTTAACTTATCTAATTTGGTCAAAACCTACCATATGGTCAAGGTTGACCTCCTTAATACTGCTTTGACCAGTCTTTTCCTTATTTACAGTTTTAACCCCATATTTTCCAGAAATTACAATTTAACCCCAAAACTTTATAAAATCTTATAATTTTTATTTAAACTCCTTTTAACACCTAATTTTCGGCTATATTAATATTTAGCCCCCAAATTTCATTTAATTATTGTTTAAGCCCCTATACACTCTCGGAAATTATAATATACCCCTAAACTTAATTAAAACCTTAAAATACATAATTAAAATGGCCTAAAGTAGATGGCCTTATTACAAACATTAGCTTATAAAATAAATTACACATAAATGCTCCAAAGTGCCTTAAACTCTCGGCCTTACCATATATTTCCCAATAATTACCAATCTTCCACATAAAGTCTTAATTTGACATTTATGTTATTTAATCACTTAGATAAATTTGCTAACTCATTTCCTAGTTAACATAAGGTCAGATCTGACCATTTCACTATGTTCCCTCATGGAAATATGATAGCAATAGCTTAGGAACACATTAACATATCAAAGTTGAGATTTAAGTGATTTATACCTTGATTTAGCCAAGGCAAGGCCTTGTTTGGCCACGGAAACTTAGAGGTAAAATTCCCACAGCTTCTTAGATGTGTTCTAACAGCAATATAATGATATGGTTAGGTCCCAAACTTGAACTAACCATAAGAGTAATTTAAGTCATGAAAAACATGAACTTTTACCTTGAAATCTCAAGGTTCTCCCAAGCTGTTCTCGGCCTATTTTTCCAACAGAAAGGAGGTGTCAAAACACTCTTTAAACTAAGCTATACAATAGCCAATGATCAAGGTGGAAGAAGGCTAGAGTTTACCTTGATTAAAATGCCAAAAATGGTGTTTTTGGCATGGATCTGGCTAGGACTTGATGATATTGATATACCAACTGAGTAAACATGAAAAGGAGAAGGAAATAGCCTAGGAAGTCATGTTTTTACCTTAAATGATCAAGCTTTGGACTTCCCTCCTTCTTCCTTTGATTCAGCCGTGAATACTCCCTCCTTTAACCACCAAAACACTCTACATACTTGGATGGAAATGATTGAAGCTTAGTTCAATGGAAAGAGGGAAGAAAGGTGAAGAGAATGAACATAATTATGCCTTGGAAGCTTACCTAGATCAAGAGATCTTGCTAGTTGAACTTGGTGTCTCCTCACGGTCAAGAAGGAGTCGAAGGGAGGATAGGGATGAGTGTTTGTGGCTGGGAAGGGAGGTAATGTAGGAAAAAGAAGAAAACTAGCTTATAAGGTAAAGTTTGATTACTTTAGTGAATAGTCATTAGATGACTCATTAGTAGATATTTTAGGTTGGAAAATGGATAAGGATGACTACCTAAGTGGGTGGCAATGGTTGGTCAAGCCAAAGGATGAACATTGACCATGGTTTAGATTAGGAATTTAAGTGTCATTTTGGGTACTATTCACCCAAAATCACCCATTTTGATTTTATTTTAAAACTTTGATTTAGACTTTATAATATAGTGTATCATGTCACATTAATGTTATAAAGAATGTAATCTAGGTCTTAAAATGACAAAAAGTCAATATTTGTGAAGTTATACACAAAAATGTGCTTTAAGGTGTTTTAGTGCACATTTTGTGTCCCAAGGTGTTTCTGAGCTTGGTTTTCTTTGAGAATGGTTTTATTATGTTCATTGATGAGTAAGTATGCTTAGGAATTAAATTTGGATCCTAAGGAACTCATTTGGGCACATATTCTTGCTTTATGTTGACCATTATTGTTTTAAATTGGTTTTTAAGGCATGTTTAGGCCTTAATTCATTTGACTAGATGTTTAATCAATGTTTTAATTAGTTAGGGGTATTTCACATACCTAATGACAACGTCTCGTTAAAACTACGTGTCTCTAAGTTACCTATCTCTTATGGCGGGTCACCCACGGCAGTAGCCACTCCAGCGGTAGAGTCTCCGACCGACGAACCATCTGTAGTCCATTGGAATTTTATCTTGATACTTACGGATACCCACACGGCATCCTAGTATCGCTAATTGATCACAACTCTCACCAACAGCCACATCCTCTTGATTAACTTATTTATACCATCGCATCGCATTACCATTTCCCTAACACAGCAGACTAAGGTCGTTAGTCCAATCCTGAGTATGTCGACTCAGGATCCAGTGTTAGATACGAGAGCGGCGTTACAAAGGCCAATGCTCCGTATATAAGTCTCGGATTATATATATATATATATCTTATTATCCTAATGCTACAACGTTTTACTTACGTTTCTTATATTACACATATAAGATAGCATCATTGCCGCTAGTTCGTTTTATAATATGTTCATATATACGAACAATACTGTTATCGTACAACAGTAATAATAATAAAGCAGCATTAACACACAACTCATGCATATTAATTCACACAAGCAGACATTCAATCTTAGCATAGATTTTCACACAATGTCTGAACTGAGGAAATCCTCAAAGATAATCAAGCCACATAATAACATACCGTGCACCGTGAATGTAGAACCATGGAGTATGAATATGCTAAATCCTCTGGTGATCCTCGAGATGCCTCTAACAATCTAATAATACGTATTACACTACATATTAGCATGTTATATAACAACATTACTCTACGGTACCCCGTACCGTCGCTAATCCCTTCCCGGTTCATTCCCCGTTATTTACTAACAACGTTTGTCAGGTTTTCGGTTTAACTTGGGATTAGTAAACGTTGTATTACATGCGTGGTTACATCATTGTATATTAATATACTTAACTTACACGTTTTGTTACCGCATGTAATTTAATAACATTTGTATGTTATATAGTTTGTCACTATATTGCATGTATAATCTTGATCATATATTATACACCTCACCTTAGTATTTATTTTCCTAAGGTTTGTTTTTCTAAGTGTAATGTTATAATTCATATTTAAAATACTTTGAATTATATAACTCCTTATTACTTCATGTACAACATAACATTAAAATTTCCTTAACTAATGTTTATGATTCTTTCCTTCTTATCTTATATCATTTTAATTATGATATTATATGGTTATTGAACCACATTGTATGTCTCACTCCGTAACATATATTTATTTATATATATGTATTATGGGACCATTTATTATATGGTAAGTTTTAATAATATATTCATTCATCCTTAATGAATATTTCTTATATTATAAATGTTACAATACTTATAACATTATAAACCATATTATAAATTCTTATTCTAAAATACCCATTATTACCGAACAACACTTATGTTCTCCATTATTTATAAAATCCACCACATTATTTATATAATGTTACATTATAGTTATATAACATATATTATGACATTTATGTCATTAAAACATTTATAACCTATAGTTATGAAATGTTACAAAATACCAAACAGACCATATGGTTGTCGGTTTTTATTTAATTTCACTAAACTTCCAGAAATTACAAAACAACCCCTAATTATATTTCTTTGTTACACTTATAATATATACCTTATATTATAATCTTTAAACCTTAATAAGATTATAACCTATGGTTATAATCCCTTATAATTGTCGAACAGACCCTAGGGTCTGTTCCAGTTTAATTCTCACCACTCAACTTTCTAAATTGACCAAATCACCCCATTTTATAACATATAGTTTCCTAATGTCATTAAAACTATATATTATACATATATCTTATTAAAACCTCATATATAATTCCAAAAATTACCAAACTATACCAAAAGGTTATAAACATCATTCCTAACCTTATACTTTTAGTATTTACGGTCTTTACCCTATATTTTACCCAAATGTAACAATGATATAAAATATCATATATTATACTTATATAATTCATACTAACACCAAATTTAACCAAATAAATTCCTAAAAATTCCTAATAACCCAAGGTCTGTTCTAAATCCCATTTGGTACCCTTAAGTTTCGGAAATCACCATTTCACCCCAATACTTATAAATCTTTTACAATTAAATAACTAACTTAATATAAGGTAGTATTTTAATTCCATAAATTTCCAAACTTGGTCAAAGTCTTCTATATAGTCAACCTTGACTTCTAAATCCCATTTTGAGCCTAAACTCTCAGTAATTACTACTTATACCCCAAACTTTCCTATTTTTACAATTTTGACATAAAACTTTATAAAATGTTATAATTTTTATTGAAATTCATTTAAAACCCTAAATTTCTTTTATTTATGTCCACAGCTTCATATATTACTAGTGATTACTTTTTGACCCCAAATTTAATGCTATAGGCATAAATTAAATTAAATAAGCTTTTAAACTTAAATAAAATGGCCTAAATAACATGGCCTTATTACAACTTTGCTTTATAACATAAAATTACATTTAAATGTCACCAAAACATAGTAAACTCTTCGCCCTCACTTAGAATTCTCCATTATTTACCAAACTTCCACATAGTGTCTTAAATTTGACAATTATGCTAATTAACCACTTAATTAATTTATCCAAGGTTTCTATAACATTACCTAGTCATTTTTAAAGTAAAAAATGACCATTTACCACTTTCCACTCATGACAATAATATAACATAAGCTCCAAGGACTTATAAACATGATATAAAGATGTTATACCTTGATTTAATGAGCTTTAATGTCTATATATGCCCACGGCAGCTTGAAAGAAAATCTCCACAGCATTCAAACATGTTTTAGACAGCAAAACAAGATATGATCAAACTCCAAGCATGAGTTAATCATAAGGAACATATTAATGTAATATTTAAGGCAAATATTACCTTAAATTGGAAAGGCTAACTCAAGGAGTTTTTGGCCTATATAAAGAACACCAAAGGGTGTTAAAATCACCATAAAAACATGGGGAATACCAAGATGACAGCAAGGTGCTATGGTAATAGGTTTTACCTTGGCAAAATGCCTTCAAGTATGAATTTTTCTCTTGTTTTCGGCCACTCTTGATCCAAGGGGATAAACACTGAAAAAATATGATAATGGGAAGATAATGAGTGTATAAACTCATGGAAATCAAGCAAAGAAAACCGGATGGAGAAAGGAAAGCCTTAAGGTATGTTTTTTACCTTAAAATGGAAATTTTGACCACCTTGGTCCCTATGGTTGCTTCGGCCAAGAATAATCCTTAATAAAGGTTTAAAATACTGAGACTGAGCCATGGAAAGTGATAGATTATTAGCTCCATGTGTAGGTAATGAAGAGATGAAGAAAAATAGCTAAAATATGACTTAAACCATTACCTTAGGTGGGAATGAGTTAGATTTCCCTTGATTGCTCAAGAACAAGTCTTGAGAGGTTCTGGATGAGCAATTTACTCGGCTGGAATGGGACAAGAGGAAAGAGAAAAGATGATTTTGTGTTTTAAGGAATGAAAAGTAATAAATGGAATAGTAAAGTGATGATTCACTAAATTGCCTTGATATTTTGGTTAAAATTAGATGTGCTGTACTCCTCCCTTCATTCTGCCGCTTCCATATAGATAGGGATGGGTCAAGTCTTGACCATTGACTTGGGTTGGTCAACATTACTTAAAATGCACTATTTCGGTTACTATTCACAAATGAATGCCATATTTGTGATTTTTTTGAAATTATTTGAATTAGACCTTCTAATGTGGTACATTATAGTACATTAGTATATCAAGGTGTAATCCAGCCCCTAACACCACTCAAAACCCACTTAGAAAGTCAATTTTCTCAAAAACCTGCTTTAAGGAGATTTAAAGCACAATTTGTGTTAGAACATGTTTTTGAGCTTGGTTTCCTTTGAGAATAGTTTTATAGTGTTCATTACTTAATTATAATACTAAGGAATCCAATTTGGATCCTAATTGAGGTCATACAATCTCTATGGTTTCTTAAAGCACATTTTTGGCTTTACCGATCTTATGGCATGTTTTTTCCTTGTTAAGATCTTAGATTGTTCCCCAATGGTATTAAGATGATTATTAGTCTTATTAGATCATTAATATATCATTTAATTAAGTTTTTAAGGTTAGGGGTATTTTAATCTACCCCCTTAAAAAGGCTTCGTCCCGAAGTCCTTATTCATATTCTGTTCACCTAAGGAATCTAGTTCCACTAAGTAATCAAATACAGACCATCGCTAGGGAGTACATCCCAATAGGTTCAGACCTAGTCTATATGTATCATAATTGATACAACACCAATAATGAAATACCCCAAAATTTAAAACAGTGATTAATTAAGCTAATTAAGATTTTAGAAGCTTAATTATGCTAAAATAATCATGAGGGAACAAATCCTAGAGAAAACGGATCCTTAAAACGGATTAAAAACACACACAAACCTTAAAGCGCGTTTTTCGAGGAAACCGGGAAAACGTGACTTTAAGCGGGTTAAATAGACCCGTAATAATTTTGGTCAACCAAATAGTCATTAGCAAATTATAGTGAGGGTCTAGAATCAATAAAATTAAGTAAACGAGAAAATTTCGGAAAACGGGTCCCGGGAGTGAATAGTGCAACAAAAATAAAAGTTGTGGGGTAAAAGTATAAATAAGCAAAGTTAGTGTGTCCACTTTGCAAATAAAAATTGAAACACACTAGTGTGTGTGTGTGTGTGTGTGGAGCCGTCCAGCATGCTCTTCCCCCTCTCTTTTATGTCTCCTAATTAGCTAAAGGACAAGAAAAGAAAAGAAAGAAGTACAAAAGTGGTAAGGTCTCTCTCTCTCCTAAACCCCCACTCCCTCACGTTTTATTTCCCTCCTTACTGCCTTCTTCTTCTTCCTTGCCCAACAATGGCGATTTCTCACCCCTCCTCCAGCTCCTCTCTTCTTCTCCATTTTTGAGTGCCTAAATCAACTCCAAACTCTACAAAAATTACACCACTGCACTCCTCTCTTCTAGAGCTTTCATTTCCACCCTTTAAAAATCGAAAAGCTCACAACTCATCACCATGGCTGTAGCACATGTTGAAGCTTGAAGACCCCCATTGCAACCCCCTTCATATCCTCTTGGTTCTAAGGTAAAAATAGCCTTCAAAGTTCAATTTTTTCTAGCCTTTTAGGGCAAAACGAAAATCTAAAATTTGCTTGACTCTTCTCCCTCTTCTAGCCGGTTTTTGGTGCCTCATTTTGGAGCTGGAAACCCTCTCTCTTTGCGGTTCAAAAGCCTCTCTAAGAGCTCAAGGTAATACCCTATTGTAAACCCTAAATTGTTTAAAGTGTAAGATTGGTTAAGAGATGATTTTTATAAGTTGTATGGTGTGGGGTGATTGGCTGTAGCTTGCCGGTTTGGTGGGGAAAGGATAGAATAAGAATTCAAGAAACAAGGAAGAAGAGAGAAGGAAGAGAAGGAAAAGCTAGAAAAACACAAGGTAAAGACACACACCTTGAGCTAGTTTTGATTATGTGTTTGTAACAGTTTTTAATGTTTAAAAAGAAGGAATTTGAATGATTTGGTGAAATACCCCAAACCTAAGTATGCTAAGTAAACATCAAATTATGATGTAGTAAGGCTAGAATATGCCTTAGAAAGATTGGTAGACAATTTAAACCAAGGAAAACACAAAAAAAGTGCCTTAAGGGCAATTAGGGCAAAAAAAATGTGCTCTAAGCTTGGAGAGACTTGGGTGAGTACCCAAATATCATGATAAGACCTTAGTAATATTCTAATGGTCATTTTAAACCAATTACCAAAGAAGACCAAGCTTGAAAACAAGTTAAAACACAAAATGTGCTTTAAGAAGTCTTAAAGCACATTTTTGAGAAATTGTCTTAGAATTGAGTTTTGAGTTGCTAAATGTCCATCATTACTCTTTAATCAACATGTGTACTAATTAGTATCACATTAGGAAGCCTAAATCAATGGGAAATAAAAAATTTCAGAAATATGTGCACTAATTTGTGAATAGTGCCAAATAGTGACTAGTTTAGTCTTTAATCAACTTAGTTTAGTTAATTGGTCAATAAAGGCCAAACATGCCCTTATTTAACAAGGGGGCCGATTTTTAAGAGTGGTGAGTCACCACATGAGTCATTCAATTAAAGAAAAGAAGAGGGAAATAAGTAAAGTTACTATTTGCTTTATAAAAGCAAAATATCTCTTAATAAGCTACCTTTCTTCTTCTCTCTCTTCATTTCTCTTCTTCCATGGTTTCTTCCTCCCTTCTCTTGCTCCAAAACCGAGAGAGCTCCATCCATGGGTGCTCCACCTTCAAATGCTCACCAAGTGTTCATCTTTGCTCCAAATCAAAAACAAAGTATAGATTTCTCTTAGTTAGGCCAAGACCTATCTTTCTATCTTTTCAAATCCTTCAAAGCTCCATTTTGGTGCCAAGAGGAAACTCCATTGATGGGGGAAAATCAAGTTTGAAGAGCCCATTTGCTTCTCCATTCTCTTAAGGTAAGGAATATGTAAGAAAAACCATGTTTCCATCATTCCTTCCACATGGCCGAAAATTACTACTCATGGGGCCTTGTTTTTATGCCTTGTTCTAGCTTGATTTATTCACCAAGGACTAGTGGAGGTCCTATTTCATTCTGTAACACCCCCAAACACTGGCCTAGGAGTTAGGGGTATTACACGCCGCGTATTATTACA
The DNA here is from genome assembly GCA_023374045.1 of Limonium bicolor. Taxonomy (NCBI): domain Eukaryota; kingdom Viridiplantae; phylum Streptophyta; class Magnoliopsida; order Caryophyllales; family Plumbaginaceae; genus Limonium; species Limonium bicolor. The sequence goes on from CM041778.1 coordinate 39,813,162, forward strand.
TAATGACGCAAGGCTCTAATAAGCAAACTAAAACAGATAAACAAATAAGGCCCAAACGAAATACTTAAATAAAGCATAAACAAAGAGATGTTAGAACATCCCCAAAAGTCATTACAAAACCCACCAAACGGATGTCAAAAAGCGGAAGCTAACGAAATACGCCCAAAGGCTCAAAGTCAAAACATAAGTCTCAGAAGAACTAAATAACAAAGCAACTAAACTCCAGAGCTGCAAAGTGACCTTCGCTGATCAATCTGCAATGTTAGATAAAGTAGGAGAATGAGCACACAACTATGCCCAGTAGATGACCAACTTCATCAACCAGCATGCTCAAAACATTTTACAGAGTATTGACAAATCAGAAGGAGTCAAAGGAATCCACAAATAGGTCAGAAGACAGAACAGAAGTCCATACCATGGAGAACTAACAGAGTCAGAAGCAGACAGAAGCAGAAAACAGAGTGGGACACTAGCGATCACAGCATACAGACAGAACGAGCAACCAGCTCGTGAACAGAACGAGGAAACCTCACTCGTAAACAGAACAGGTGTAAACACCCGTGAACAGAACGGGGAACATCACCCGTGAACAGAAGGATCCTACATAGCGCGCTACGAGACAGCGTAACCAGCCATCCAAAGGCTCAGACACAGAGATAACTAGGTCCCAAAACAGAAGCTTAAATACAGATAAGCATATGTGCACCAAGGCACCCAGAAAGCATAGAGCTTGGAAATCAGAAGGGGAATCCAACCCCGCAAACGGAAGTCAAAACGGAGCTCAAACGAGCAAGTTATTGTCAAAACAAGGATGTCCGAACTTGTGTCCGGACATCAATGTTCGGACACAAGTCGAGACTCAGAAGTCGAAATCAGACAGATGTCCGAACATGTGTCCGAACTACGAAGTTCGGACACAGGTCGAACTTTAAAACAGCAGAGGAGACAGAGGTGTCCGAACATCCAAGTTCGGACGGATGTTCGGACGATCTTCGGAAACCAGAACGTGTAGAGTCCGAACTTGTGTCCGGACATCAATGTTCGGACACAAGTCGAAGCCAAAATCAGAGAATGCAGAAGGCTGTGTCCGAACTTCAAAGCTCGGACAGAAGTTCGGACACAGCGAAAACTTCAGAAAGTTTAAGCGCAGAAGGGCATGTCCGAACGTCCAAGGTCGGACGGAAGTTCGGACATGCCGAAAAACTCAAAAGACAGAAGCGAATTCAACACGAACAGAGGCACAAAACCAACTCAAATCAACACACGCATTTACAAAACAACCTTGGGGGTTTAATCCATTGGAATGGCATTAAAACAGGCACAAATCACACACAAACACAAGGCAATCATTGTATTAATTTGCAGAATCCGAACTCCCCAAGGCTGAACACACGGATCGAATCCGAAAGCCACCTACCTCGAATTAACAGCAGACGAACCACTAACTGAACAGCAGAATCCAGCCAATGTAGACCCTCAAACGCAGACCGAACGCAAACCAATTCACTGAGCAAAACACAATTGCAAAACTCCCAATTCAGAAAACGGAACCCAAACTCTGAAACTGAAATTACAATCCAAAACTGCACACAATCCTCACCTGAATTCGTCAACAAGGGAACCAACGGGAAGAAAACGAGCACAGCGCGCAGAGGACTGAAGATTCTGGCAATCAGATTGCAGAGACCAGAATTAGAAGGAGGAAAATTCCAAAACCTAAACCTCAAACTGAATTGTGTTAACCTTATACAATTCACAAACCTGATCGCAATGAAGAAGAAGAAACGCAGAATCCACCAATAGAACTCGGATTTCAGAACCACACTTGCAGGATTGAGCGCTTGGAAGAACGTAATCTTGAGAGAGAGAAAGAGAGCAAGGAAGGAGGAGCGTCTTACGGTTGTCAGAACTGATCGAGAGAGAAGTAGTGGGAGCGTGATTAGAATAATGACTAGGGAATTATTAATATAACTCACCTCAATTAATAATCCCTTACCAAAATTCGAAAGAAGAAAGACCACCTCGCCCTTGTCTTTAATAAGAAAGACTGCCATGTCCTGAATTCAGAATACCACCACATAAAGCCACTTGTGACGAAAAATAAAATATAACCAAATTTTGGGTTATAACATCACCTCCCCCTTAAAAGAATTTCGTCCTCGAAATTAAAACATACCTACTGCTCGAAGAGGGCGGGAAACTTAGAACGACTTCGCTTTCGACCTCCCAGGTCGCCTCTTCCTCGGACTGACCCGACCACTGCACCTTCACCAAGGGCATGGTCTTACTCCTGAGCTTACGAACATCCGGGCTAAATCCTCAAAGGAGCTGCCTCGAACGTGAAGTCCTCCCTCAACTGAAGCGGACTGAAGTCGATCACATGAGATGGGTCCGGAATATACTTCCTCAGCATAGAAACGTGGAAAACACTGTGCACTGCTGCTAAAGATGGAGGCAAAGCCAGACGATAGGCAACCGGTCGATCCTCTCTAGGATCTCAAAAGGACCCACAAAACGAGGGCTAAGCTTGCCTCTCTTCCTAAACCGGACGACTCCTCGAACTGGGGACACCTTCAGATACACATGATCGCCCACCTCAAACTCTAGAGGTCGTCTCCTCTGATCGGCGTAGCTCTTCTGACGACTCTGAGCCACAAGCAGACGCTCCCTGATAGACTGGACCTTGCCCACAGCATCCTGAACTAAGTCTGGACCAATCACAGCTCTCTCCTTCAGATCATCCCAACAGATGGGTGATCTGCACCTCCTGCCATACAAGGCCTCAAACGGAGCCATCCCGATACTGGTCTGGAAGCTATTATTATACGCAAACTCTATCAGTGCAACATGCTGATCCCAACTGCCCCCGAAGTCCAACACACATGCTCTGAGCATGTCCTCAAGGACCTGATTCGTCCTCTCTGTCTGACCGTCGACTGAGGATGATAGCTGAGCTGAAAGACAACTTCGTCCCAAGCCTGATGCAAACTCTGCCAGAATCGATACAAAACGGATCTCTGTCAGACACAATCGAAGGGAACCCCATGCAGACGCACAATCTCATCCATATAACTGAGCCAAGCGGTGCAAACTGAAGGTCTTCCTGACAGGTAGAAGTGAGCGCTCTTCGTGAGCCGGTCCACAATCACCCAAACTGCATCAAAACCCCTCGGAGTCTTAGGCAGTCCCATAACGAAGTCCATACCGACGCTCTCCCACTTCCACTCCGGAACGGGAAGAGGCTGAAGCAAACCAGCTGGTCTCTGATGCTCGGCTTTGACCTGCTGACAGGTCCTACATCTGGATACAAATCGGAGATGTCCCTCTTCATGTTGCTCCACCAAATGTCTCACGTAGTCCCGGTACATCTTCACCCTCCTGGGTGTACCGAGTAGGAGCTCCATGAGCCTCCTGCATGATCTCACGTCTCAAAGGCATCGTCAGCAGGCACACAGACGCGGTCTCGGAACCTCAGACAGCCATCCTCTGAAACCCTGAACTCAGACTCCTGACCCGCAGCTATCTCATCTCTGATCTTACCCAAACTGACATCAAGCTCCTGACTGGCCTTGATCCTGTCGATCAAGGTAGGCTGAATCTGCAATGCTGCTAACATCCCAGACCTCTCTGGACGAACGACCCAGACACCCATACGCTGCAACTCGAGAGCAGACCTCTGCACACCAGACACGGCACAAACTGTCCCAGATGGACCCCTCCTACTGAGCGCATCAGCAACCACTTCGCCTACCAGGATGGTAGAGGATCTCCAGATCGTAGTCGTGCAGCAACTCCAGCCACCTCCTCTGCCTCAAGTTCAACTCCTTCTGAGTGAACAGATACTTGAGGCTCTTGTGGTCCGTATAAACTTTGCACGCTGCTCCATACAGATAGTGCCTCCAAATCTTCAGAGCAAACACCACAGCAGCTAGCTCCAGGTCGTGGGTCGGATAGTTCTTCTCATATGGCTTAAGCTGACGAGAGCCATATGCAACCACCTTCCCCTGCTGCATCAGAACACACCCAAGTCCCCTATGGGACGCATCACAGAAAACCTCCAGGCCCTCGGTCCCCTCTGGAAGAGTCAAGATCGGCGCAGTAGTCAACCTCTTCTTCAGCTCCAGAAAACACTGCTCACAGGCATCGCTCCACTCGAACTTCACATCCTTCTGAAGCAGACGAGTCAACGGAATCACCAACTTGGAGAAGCCCTCCACAAACTTGCGGTAATAGCCCGCCAATCCAAGGAAGCTACGAATATCCCCAACATTAGTAGGCCTGGCCCACTCAGTAATAGCTCGAATCTTCTCCGGATCCACGGAGATACCATCCTTAGAGACCACATGTCCCAAGAATACCACCTGTCCAACCAGAACTCACACTTCTTCAGCTTCGCATACAACTCGTTCTCCCTCAGAGTCTGGAGAACGGTCCTCAAATGCTCCTCGTGCTCCTCAGCACTCTTGGAATACACCAAGATGTCATCAATAAAAACTACGACGAACTGGTCCAAAAACAGCTTGAACACCCGGTTCATCATATCCATAAACACTGAAGGCGCATTCGTCAACCCGAATGGCATCACTAGGAACTCGTAGTGTCCATAACGAGTCCTGAAGGCGGACTTAGGCACATCGTCTGCCTTAATCCTCACTGATGATATCCCGACCTCAGATCGATCTTCGAAAACACCTTAGCACCTGCTAACTGGTCGAACAAGTCGTCTATGCGCGGGAGAGGATACCTATTCTTAATGGTAACCTTGTTGAGCTCCCTGTAGTCAATGCACAACCGCATGCTACCGTCCTTCTTCTTAACGAACAACACTGGCGCTCCCCAAGGCGACACACTCGGGCGAATGAAGCCCTTATCACACTCCTGCAACTGGAACCTTCAACTCCTTGAGCTCGGCAGGCGCCATCCGGTATGGGGCCTTAGAAATCAGCATCGTTGACTTGAGTCTCAGGTGCGAGCTCGATCGAGAACTCCACCTCTCTGACAGGGGGAAGCCCAGGTATGCCATCCTGGAACACATCTGGAAAGTCTCTGACCACTGGTATGTCCTCCAGCTTCGCATCCTTGCGAACCTCAGGGATGTAGCACAGATATCCCTGGCATCCTTTCCTCAGAAAGCGGAACGCCTGCATCGCTGATATGACTGGCGGCGAGCACGGGAGTCCATTCCCTGCTACAATCAAACGGGGCTGGCCCGGCTCCTCAAAAGTGACTCTCGAAGCGGCACAATCAATGTGGGCATGGTGCGCAGCAAGCCAATCCATGCCCAGGATCACATCAAAACTAGTCATCTCCATCGGGATGAGGTCAGCACACAGAATCCTATTCTTGACTAACAAGGACTAGCTTTACAGACAGAATTCAACAAACATAGAAGAGTCCCTAACCAATGGACTATGCACACACAGCTCAACACCCAGAGGCACAACAGGCAAACCGAGCTCACCCACCAACTCAGCAGAAATAAAAGAGTGGGTGGCTCCAGAGTCAAACAAACAGAAAACAGAACGAGAAGACAGCTGGAGAATACCTGTGACAACTCTGTCAGTCGATCGGTCTCTCTCTCCAGCCATCGCGTACACTCTGGCCTGGCCCTGGGGCTTCTTCTGCTCAGCCCGGTCTCGATCTCTGGACCCTGAAGCAGACTCAACGGCTCTACCTCCAGAACTACCCCTGCTCCTCTCAGCCTGAGGGCAGTCAGCAATCCTATGTCCCATGGATCCACACTTGAAACAGGCCCGGACTTTGTAGCAGTCCTGACCTCTGTGAAATTTGCCACAGACCTGGCACTTCGGAGCGGGAGCTGACGAAGACGAACCACCTCTATCTCGTGCGCGGTCCAGAGCGGTCTCCAGCTCGGTCTCCAGTAGACTGCTTCTTCTGAGAAGCAGACTGATCCCTCCTGTCGCTCTCATCGGACCTCTGCTTCCTCTTCTAGTCCTTCCCTCCAGACTGGCGACCTCTCAAGTCGGCCTCTACCAACAGGGCGACATCAGCAACGTCCCTGAAGGTCTTGTGACGCAGAGGCGTCACAGCAGAACGGATATCTGGCCTCAAGCCACTCTCAAACTTCCTGGCCTTCCTATGCTCGTCAGGCTCAGGTGCAAACTTAGACAGACTGATGAATTTGCGAACGTACTCCTCAACGCTCATGTCCCGACCCTGGCGTAGTCGGTTATACTCCAGAATGTGCTGATCCTTGTAGACGTCGGGGTAGAACTGTTTGTTGAACTCCCCAGTGACTGCTCCCACGTCCAAGGCTGTGGGAATCTCCCCATAACTGACCTCCACCACTCCTTGGCTTCGGCCTTAAACAGAAAGGCAAAGTCACCTTCTGCTCCTCCTCAGAGCCCATAACACGCACAGTCCTCCACCTCTGACAGCCAGTGACTGGCCTCCGGGGTCTCCTGCCCCATCGAACGATGGCGGCTTCAGCTTCATGAATTCCTGAAGCGCCTTCACGTTCCTCCCTCCAGCATCTGCCCCAGCTGGGCCTGCTCCGCCAGCTGGTCCACCTCCTGCAGCCATGGTCTGCATGAGCTGCGTCATGAACTGCTGAACAGCAGCAACATTTCCTGGAGCCCTTCTTGGCGGCATTCTGAAAGTCCAACAGCAAGCAGTTAGACTCAGATACTAACACTGACGTTTCTGACTGACTGGCTAACTTAAAATCCCAGCAGATTAGAACCTGGCTCTGATACCACTAAATGTAACACCCCCAAACACTGGCCTAGGAGTTAGGGGTATTACACGCCGCGTATTATTACATAATGACGCAAGGCTCTAATAAGCAAACTAAACAGATAAACAAATAAGGCCCAAACGAAATACTTAAATAAAGTAAACAAAGAGATGTTAGAACATCCCAAAAGTCATTACAAAACCCACCAAACGGATGTCAAAAAGCGGAAGCTAACAAATACGCCCAAAGGCTCAAAGTCAAAACATAAGTCTCAGAAGAACTAAATAACAAAGCAACTAAACTCCAGAGCTGCAAAGTGACCTGATCGCAATCTGCAATGTTAGATAAAGTAGGGGAATGAGCACACAACTATGCCCAGTAGATGACCAACTTCATCAACCAGCATGCTCAAAACATTTTACAGAATATTGACAAATCAGAAGGAGTCAAAGGAATCCATAAATAGGTCAGAAGACAGAACAGAAGTCCATACAATGGAGGACTAAACAGAGTCAGAAGCTGAAAACAGAGTGGGACACTAGCGATCACAGCATACAGACAGAACGAGCAACCAGCTCGTGAACAGAACGAGGAAACCTCACTCGTAAACAGAACAGGTGTAAACACCCGTGAACAGAACGGGGAACATCACCCGTGAACAGAAGGATCCTACATAGCGCGCTACGAGACAGCGTAACCAGCCATCCAAAGGCTCAGACACAGAGATAACTAGGTCCCAAAACAGAAGCTTAAATACAGATAAGCATATGTGCACAACGGCACCAGAAAGCATATAGGTAGCTTGGAAATCAGAAGGGGAATCCAACCCCGCAGACGGAAGTCAAAACGGAGCTCAAACGAGCAATTATTGTCAAAACAGAGGCATGTCCGAACTTGTGTCCGGACATCAATGTTCGGACACAAGTCGAGACTCAGAAGTCGAAATCAGACAGATGTCCGAACATGTGTCCGAACTACGAAGTTCGGACACAGGTCGAACTTTAAAACAGCAGAGGAGACAGAGGTGTCCGAACATCCAAGTTCGGACGGATGTTCGGACGATCTTCGGAAACCAGAACGTGTAGAGTCCGAACTTGTTTCCGGACATCAATGTTCGGACACAAGTCGAAGCCAAAATCAGAGAATGCAGAAGGCTGTGTCTGAACTTCAAAGCTCGAACAGAAGCTCGGACACAGCGAAAACTTCAGAAAGTTTAAGCGCAGAAGGGCATGTCCGAACGTCCAAGGTCGGACGGAAGTTCGGACATGCCGAAAAACTCAAAAGACAGAAGCGAATTCAACACGAACAGAGGCACAAAACCAACTCAAATCAACACACGCATTTACAAAACAACCTTGGGGGTTTAATCCATTGGAATGGCATTAAAACAAGCACAAATCACACACAAACACAAGGCAATCATTGTATTAATTGCAGAATCCGAACTCCCCAAGGCTGAACACACGGATCGAATCCGAAAGCCACCTACCTCGAATTAACAGCAGACGAACCACTAACTGACACAGCAGAATCCAGCCAATGTAGACCCTCAAACACAGACCGAACACAAACCAATTCACTGAGCAAAACACAATTGCAAAAACTCCCAATTCAGAAAACGGAACCCAAACTCTGAAACTGAAATTACAATCCAAAACTGCACACATTCCTCACCTGAATTCGTCAACAAGGGAACCAACGGGAAGAAAACGAGCACAGCGCGCAGAGGACTGAAGATTCTGGCAATCAGATTGCAGGTACCAGAATTAGATGGAGGAAAATTCCAAAACCTAAACCTCAAACTGAATTGTGTTAACCTTATACAATTCACAAACCTGATCGCAATGAAGAAGAAGAAACGCAGAATCCACCAATAGAACCCGGATTTCAGAACCACACTTGCAGGATTGAGCGCTTGGAAGAACGTAATCTTGAGAGAGAGAAAGAGAGCAAGGAAGGAGGAGCGTCTTACGATGTCAGAATTATCGAGAGAGAAGTAGTGGGAGCGTGATTAGAATAATGACTAGGGAATTATTAATATAACTCACCTCAATTAATAATCCTTACCAAAATTCGAAAGAAGAAAGACCACCTCGCCCTTGTCTTTAATAAGAAAGACTGTCATGTCCTGAATTCAGAATAACACCACATAAGACCACTTGTGATGAAATAAAATATAACCAAATCTTGGGTTATAACACATTCAATGCCCAAGTCTACCTTGAGACTTCAAAGGTAATCATCCACTTTTATGCCTTAGAACACATTTCTAACCTAGGTTTTCATTCCTTGAGGTTAGTGCATTGTTTATTACTCATGTGAGCATTGAATATTGGTTAGAACATTGGCAAAGGAAGTTAAGTGGTGGCCGATATCCATTCAAGAAGAAGCCTAAGGAGGAAGTTGAGAGAAACTTGAGAAAAACAAGGTAAAAATAACTTAATGGGTGGTTTAAATTTTAAGTAAGTACTGGTAAAATGTTACCTAATGGTGGTTTAGTTTTAAGGATGAGTTTGGTGGGTACCAATGTGGCTTAGAGCTTACATTGTGTATTGAGTTATATAACCTATGAAAAAGAACTTAAACAAGCTTATGAACTTGTGACTAAGGAGCCAATGGGAATGAGTTAGTAAGATAAGTTTAAGATGAGTTTTAAGAGCATTATAACTACTATGAGATTGATGGGTGTATTTGCAGGTTGGAAGCTTTGATATGTGGGAAATTCAGTGTTTAAGTTTAAGTTATTTAAGGGCCTAAGAGCCATGTCATTTAAGAGCCTTAGTGCTATGCAATTTAAGATTATTGCAATATGGTGAGTATGATGTGATTGAGTTGGTTTGGGTGAGAAGATATGATGGGAAAGAATTTGATATGTGTGAGATGATTGAATGAGGAAAACAATGTGTTTGAGCATGATAAGATACTAGAGAAGCTATGGCGAAATTTGAGTAGAAAACAAAGTGTTTAAGTGGTAGTGGTGAGTTAATATGCCCTAGGGTTCACTAGGGATCATTAAAAGGAATTTGAGTGGAAATGAGTTAACTATGGAGTTCTTGAGGATTAGAATGACCTAGGATGGTTTATGAGAAATTAGAGTTTAGATGGGTGTATTGAACACACCAAAGTCATGGTAAGAGGAATGATGAGACTCGTGCATGAATTGAAGAAGAAGGTGTATAATGCTTAAGATGATTTAGGTATGAACTTGGGAATATATCAATGAAAGTCTTGGGAAGCTTGTCTAAGTAGTGATGATACTAGTAGTGGAACAAGAAGGTTTTAGTTTAGATGGTAATGTGTGGACTTAGGTGATGGGAGTGAAGATTGAAGGAGAATGTTGTATACTGACTAGGAATGTATAAAAGTGTAGGGTCATGAGAATGGTGAGTAATTGAGTAAAAGAAATGTAGATGTTTAAGGAGGGTGTAGGAAGGTCAAGGTAAAGAAGAGCAAGGTTAATGTGCTAAGAGGATGGGAAGAAAGGTATTTCCGAGAGTTAGGAATGATGAGTAATAAATGGAGAAGATAGGAATTTGTGCATGGAAATGCAAGGTGACTTGAGGAAGTCTTGGTAAATGAACTGAAGGGGGTGGTGGATGATGTTTGGAAAATGATGTATGAAGTGCCAAACTGTTAAGGAGGGAACACTTGGGTGGTTGAAGTTTTGGTAAGGTTACAAGTTGGAAATGTAAGGAATCATATGACAAATGTTAGAAGTGTTTGTAAGAATTTAGTAAATGTTTGAGAAGATCTTTGGAAGTTGTTTTGGAGAGTTTGGTGGAAGTTCTAAGGTGAGTTTAAGTGCCTAAATGGTATTAGGACACATGGGGGACATGTGGAGAAGTTTGGAGTCAAATGGGAAATTAGGAACATGGTTCTGGAGCCGACCGACCTTAGGGACCGAGCTGCAAGGTCGGTCGAGCTCAGTTACACTACCGGAAAGAGTTTCTGGAACCGACCGAACTTGGGGACCGGACTTACAAGTTCGGTCAGGCTTGTATTTTGTGTACGAATTGAGTCTCTGGAATCGACCGAACATGGGACCGAACTTGGCAAGTTCGGTCGGGCTTAAATATCCCACGGGGAAACCCTCGGGAATGGACCGACCTTGGGTCCGGGCTTGCAAGGTCGGTCGGGGTGAAATTTTCAAACGGTAATGAGTTCTGGAATGGACCGACCTTGGGTAAGGTCGGTCGACCCTAAAAATGAAAAAAAAAAGAAAGAAACCCTAAGGAAGTTTAGTGGTATTGAGGGTACCCCTTTAAGAGGGCATTGAGGATTAGAGGTGTAAAGACCTAAGAGATTAGGATAAGTATAAACTTAAAAATTAAGGTTAAGTTGTAAGATTAAGTTGTAAAACTTAAGAGGTGTTAGGTGGGGATCATTATGGGTTAAGCAAGTTAAATAAGTTGAATTAAGATAAGTGATTAACAACCTAAAACTGAATGAATGTTTTAGGGCTTGAGTATTTGGACTCCGGAAGAGAGTAAGCAAACCGAACGACCGACGGTGAACGGTACAGTTCTTCTTGTGACCTGCTTGCTAACGAGGTGTCCCTCGGCTTGTGTTCTATTTGTTTTTGTGTGCTCACTAAACAGATAAAGCATGCAACTGGAATATTATGTTTATTGTATTGTTGTGTGATGTTTGAAAACTAACACAACATACCGTGAGGACTTACTAACCAACGTTTAGTAAGGAATTGAGTGAGACTAAGGAACGCTCCCTAATATGGGATGACATAAACCGAAAGTGGTAACCAACAAACATGGTCTTGAGACTACTACTAACTGGAACTTGAGTGAGGAAAACCGGGACTGACTCCGGTCATGCATGCTAAGGAAAGGGGGTCGGTATCTATAGCAGATCCGTCTTCCGCTTAAGGACTTGTCTTCGGACTTGTAGCCTAGGGCCGGTTGCCGGCTCAGCTACGCTGGACTTCCGTCCAGGGTAGGTGGCATTAAGATGGTGTGGTGGGATCACCTAAATCCCAGGTTTGGACTTAGGATACAACCATTCCCCTCCAGGAACGGTTTGTATACTGAGAATAAGTTAAGATTAAGATTAAGGTAAGGTTAAGATAAATTGCAACCATTCCTCTTTATAGGATGGTTGCATTATTAAGACTAAGATAAGCTACATCCACTCCTTATTAAAGGATGGTTGTTTCTAAGATTAAGATAAGACTAAGACCGTGGTGAGATAAGGATGGACTAAGATTAAGAGGAAATATAACCTAAGGAGTTAAATAATTAACTCTCTAATTAAGGGAATGCATTTAAGTCGTTCATTGTGTGTGAACTTTGATTGTTCATATTTGGTTTGTTGTTTACTGCACTTTCTATTATGTTGTGCATCTAATCAACCTCCATGCTATCGACAATTAGTCGTCGTAGCCACGTTAGCTTGGGGGCCATGAGAGGATCGTACCAGCATTCGTGCTGACCCCCTTTGGGGGCTGTTTTTACTACACAGGTGAACGGTGAACATCAGGAGGCGGCCGTCGCGAGAGAAAGAAGGGGATACAAGTGTTACGGGTTAAGCGTGGCCTACGAGTTGTGCATGTACACTCGTATGACAATTGAGTTAGTAAGATGTATAGGATGTGAGGGGATTGCAGAAGGATATGTATTTGTTAAGGTTGTTGTACTAATGTTCGGTATATTCTGTAGTCAGACCGTGGCAAGGTCCTGGTGTGTAAAGAATTCTGCTGTGACGTGTATATATATATGTTGTTAAGTTGCGAGATCACGTTTGGATTGAGTTGGGGTGTTACAAAAGTGGTATCAGAGCGTAGTTACGCTCTGAAGACAAGAAATACGGAACTTAGGAGAGTATTGAGGTTGAGATTGAGTTATGGGTTAAGGGTTAAGAGGTAGAGTGAGAGGTGTGTTAGTCAGGACTTCCCGGTATTTACCGGATATCCATAGTACCTAGACCCGCCCTCCACATCCCTAACCCTGAATACATGGAACAAACGCCAGAGAGAAGAAAGCCTTCTCCTACTTGGGAAAACCCGATCTGGCACTCAGTTAACAGTAAGCAATACGAGAAACATCTTGTTGAACAAACGTTTATGAGAACTTGAACGTTTTAACTGGGGCGCAGTGGTGAAACAGACGCTATCAAGGGAATTCTACCAGTAAGGGAACAGTAATTACCGGCAACATGGGTCGACATGCTACGCAGTCGAAATAACCCGCCATACCAAAGGTAAGGAAAGCACTACGAGTGCAATGGATAAGGAAATGGTAAGAGACATGAGTACCGGACAGTGGTCCGAATGAGCATAGCAGTGGGATAATACAAAGCCTAAGGGAGAAGATTATTGGAAAGTCCAGTTAGAAATGGGAACTCCAAACCCCATACAATGAGAAAGGTTACAAAACCTGGCCGACATAACGCGGACGACAGTGGAAACACATATAATTGTATACCGAAATAGGACTACGATGTAGTGCCTAAAGGAGAATCATTACTTAGTAACCACAACAAAATGTGTGGAGACAGGAGCGAGGATTAAGACATAAGAAAATATTAAGGGGTTCCCTCGGAAGAGGAACGCCCTGATAAATGACAGTACTGTCAAACAACAAGGAAACTGCCGGAAGGTCAGTTATCCAAAATAAGAGATTAACGAAGGAGTCCCGAGGACTACCAATTACATGGAGATTAGGTGGAAGTACCACTACCGACGCACAGTACGGAAGCTCATCTTGCATGGCGCACTTGCCATAGCAAGTGCTACCACGGTTTAGCTACACGGGAAGCAATCATGGCGAGGTAACTGAACGCTACAGTTGTAACACATATTAATACCGGATTGTAAGTCCATAGGAATGGAAAAATAAGACCTTGGAAAGGCCCGACGGCCTAACCATGATGAGATGAGGTGACACACCAGTCAGCAGGGAGCTGAACTTGGACATAATATTAGACCATATGGATGTTAGCAACAGTACAACGTAGTACGACAACAACAACCGACAGTGTGGTAAGAACACCAAACCCGGATCTCAAGGAGGAACCTAAGAGATCGCTCAATAATTCGAGCAAAAACACTACGTAAGTAACAACATACATGGAATGTATCAAGAGATACAATAAAGCAGTCGACTGAACGACTTCCAACAGGGATGGGATAAGACTCCCAGATTGATCACTAAGAATACCAGTAATAGCATTCTTCAATGAAGATGTTCGAAAACCTAGGAAACAAGGGTAAAAGAGAATAAACGTAAGCTATAACCTGCTGAGGATTAAAGACGTACAACCCTGGAAAAGGAAAGCTCAGAGGACTACCCCCACAGAGCGGGCATAGTCGAGCCAAATAACTGATGAATGACAGCTAATACTGTTCGTCTAACTCATTAACACCCAAGAATGATTGATCATCAACGGGTGGCGTAGTCAACGGAAGTTGAACGAAGCGTTGAGATGGAAGTATAAGATGACAGGATGATATCCAGCTTGGACACCGTAAGGCAAACGCCTAATACAAACCTAACCTTGACTACTAAAAGACATAAGTCTAGTAAAATGACAGTATGGTCAGACATTAAGTAACCTCAGATCACCTGAATAAACTTCCATAGCAGGAAGCAGGATGTAGCAACTTACCATGAAACCGATACTACATTTAGTATGTAACCTAACGGCGGATAATGTTCAAAGAAACAGAAACCTATAAGGATGACCTATGGATGAATAAGAGTACAAGTAATGGACTGAGGCATTAAGCACTAAGAGCCTACGAGCCAAGGATGTTAACCACATCAGAGCCCGAGGCGCAATAAGTTGTAAGAGAGCTTATTTAAGCCACGAAGGAACTACAATTCGTAGTTATGAACGGTTACCAAACCTATAACTTAGATTGTGGAAAATATTGCCAGAAAAGGGCACCAATGAGAATAATGAGATAGTACATTGGCAGGGGCGGAGAACGAACCATGCCTTTAGGGTGGGGATACCTCTCCTTGCTGTGAGGCCATGAGGGAATGAAACCCTTAAAAGGGCTTTCACTTATTAGAAATGTAATATGATTTTATTAGAGAATGGAAACTGTAACTTTGAGATTACCTTAGAACATACCGAATACACTGAGTAATAAGAAAGGCTGCAGAGGCAGACCTCATATCTAATACCCAGGATTTAAGAATCAGTAATCATCAGAGATAAACGTTGTGAGTGCACAACATGGCACGTCAAATGACCAATGCTCCGAAGAGCTTGTGATTCAGTGGATGACTTCTTAGTAACCGGTAGAATTACATGGTAGATAACGTCATAAGGATGAAATAATGCGAGGGAAATCAGCCTACTTACGAATATGAGATTGGAGCAGAACACCTTCGTATTAAGAGTCAACTATTTTACAGCACGGTAACACAACCCTATACACCGGAATGAGAGAACTCCCAGTGTGTTTACACCAAGAAGGGATTGAGTATAAGGTAAGACATGAGAATAAGAGGTTGCACCATTAATGGGCAACATGGTAAGGGCCAACTACCACGGTAGTAGTGGTCGTGAGTACAATAGTTAGATAAGTGGATTAAGTCATGGTGCGCGGTAAGGCGACCATTATGTATGAGCCGTCAAATATTGACACCGAGGTAATTAGATTTATGAGTTAAGACCCGCATAAGTAAGGAAATAAGATGGTAGACGACTGTGCATTGGTGCCAGTAGTCTGGACCTGGTTAGGTAAGATTTCACAGGAAGCACACTACCCATTCCTTAAGGAACTGGAAGTGCATACCTAGTAGCATAAATATGAGAAACAAGATAAGAGGCTCTACGGAAAGAGACCTCAGATATTAAGAGACCGATCAATACGGAATACAGGAAGGAGCCAGAACATACCATACCCAAGAACACAGTAAATGGATTTCCCTTGATTAACTTCAAGAAGAACAATAAATGTTATTATGGAACGATGAAAGAGGAGATCGACAACAGAATACTTCATAATTAGCAATAGCTAAACGTGTGACGGACACTATGAGTTTACTAAAACGAGACGTGGGACGACTGCACCCCACAGGGGCTTGCAGGCCTGACACGCTCATTTATGAGTTAGCTGGGTAAGTAGTAATGTACCAGTAAGGTACCCCATGCATGTAGACGAGTGGTGTAAGGAACACGGGAAGTAGTCGACTCCGTACCACCGACAACGACCCAAGATCAGACAAAAGCAGCTACTACCGTAAACAGTCGAAGAGAAGAATTCAGTTGAACCAACAACACAAAGGAATTAGAGAACAAATAATTAAAGACTATAAAATGCGAAGAGCACGGATTGTTAAGTACAGACATTGGACATGTCTTAAAATGTAAGAGGTTAAACTGTAAAGCGCAAGCACTAAACGGAAGTTTAGATTAAGAATCATCCTCAGACCAAAGGTCAGATGGAAAGAACGATTTAGACACTTAGGAGAACACTAAGAGTACAAACATTAGATCTCCAGGAAGACTGGATGGACAAGCTACAACTCATCAAGGCCGTGTATATATAAAGATAACACGTGACCATTGAGGGACCTTTAGTGCTAAACCATAAGCACGCAAGAGAAAGATATCCGACACTGTAAAAAGGATACGAGAGGCAAAAAGCCTAAAACTATCAGAGTCGTGCAGCGGAAGCTAGCAGATCAGTACCTTTGAGGTGAGACCAAACTAAGATCAGAATATGGTATAAGTACCGTTAAGAATCCTCGATACAGAGACTAAGTCATTTCTGATCGAATTATAAGTAAGATAGACGACATGGAAGCTAGAATGCTTAGTGAGAATTAGACATCTTGACCTTATGTTCAAGGATGATATAATGTTGATTACGTGGGCGTAATCCATTTTAAGGGGGGTAGAGCGAAAACCGCTTAGCGTATGTTTGTGTACTGAGTACATAAACTACGGTGTGCATAGCACAAAATAATTTGAGAATATGTTTTACATAAACATTTTGAGATAAAATCATGGTTATTGCACACAGAAGATGTGAATACCATACATATTAAGTACTTATCTTGTTAACTCCGGTGTGAGTACAAGTTAAGAGAATTAAGGAAGAGGATTAAGGAGACTTAAGAATAAGGAATATATGAGGTATGAGTCGATATGAGACTATGTGTGAGATAAGAATAAGATAACACTATTGGATACTGTTCGATATGAATGAGAAAGAAGATAGTAATGCTATGAGATATAAGATGGTGAGAATTGGTATGAGACGGTTATAGAATTTAGTAGGAATTTAAGTCTTGAGGTAATTACTAAGAGATGAATCGGGAATGTTTGATGGACTGAGTCCACACTTTGGAGATGTATTGATTATGATTAGAAGAACTAAAAAGATAGAAAATTGGACATGAGTGAATTATTTGGATGTTTGAAAATGACATGGGAGGTGGAACTTGATTTTCTAGGGATCAAGGGAAACCAAACACAAATTGGGGTGGAAGGATAGTTCTACACTGATGCTGATCACATCAGGGTGGGATGATTCCTGAAACTCCCTACCAGTGGTCACAATTAAATCACACTATGGAAATAGGCCTTAGGATAAAAATGGAATTGGAGTTGATTGTATTTTTAATTAGTAGAATTATTCCTCACATGACCTCGTAAAAAGGATACCTTTTTGCTGAGTCTCGCCCATGAAGTCGAGGACGCACGAGCCTTTGTCTTCGGACCGGTGACATGAGGAGAGCAGCGTGTTTTGTATTCTGGCCCATGGTGACGAGGACGAATGAGCCATTGTCTACGGACCGGTGACATGGGAGAATGCGTTGGAAAGAAAATTATGTGAATGTTTTAATCATCAAAAGAAACAAGGAGAATTTTGAGTGCTATACATGCTTAAGCATGTTGTGTGATATTTAAGAATAAGCATATGGTGGACCTAAGGATTCAATGAGTTTGAGTATACATAAGTATGATCTATGGAATGAGGTAAGATATGTATTCTAATAAGATAAGGTGCATGGGAACTTTGGGGACAAAGTTCTTTTAAGGGGGGAGATTGAAATACCCCAAACCTAAGTATGCTAAGTAAACATCAAATTATGATGTAGTAAGGCTAGAATATGCCTTAGAAAGATTGGTAGACAATTTAAACCAAGGAAAACACAAAAAAAAGTGCCTTAAGGGCAATTAGGGCAAAAAATGTGCTCTAAGCTTGGAGAGACTTGGGTGAGTACCCAAATATCATGATAAGACCTTAGTAATATTCTAATGGTCATTTTAAACCAATTACCAAACAAGACCAAGCTTGAAAACAAGTTAAAACACAAAATGTGCTTTAAGAAGTCTAAAGCACATTTTTGAGAAATTGTCTTAGAATTGAGTTTTGAGTGGCTAATGTCCATCATTACTCTTTAATAACATTGTATATAATAAATCTCATTAAACAAATACATGTGTTAATTAGTATCACATTAGAAGCCTAAATCAGTGGGAAATCAAAAATTCAGAAATATGTGCACTAATTTGTGAATAGTGCCAAATAGTGACTAGTTAGTCTTTAATCAACTTAGTTAGTTAATTGGTCAATAAAGGCCAAACATGCCCTTATTTAACAAGGGGGCCGATTTTTAAGAGTGGTGAGTCACCACATGAGTCATTCAATAAAGAAAAGAAGAGGGAAATAAGTAAAGTTACTATTTGCATTATAAAAGCAAAATATCTCTTAATAAGCTACCTTTCTTCTTCTCTCTCTTCATTTCTCTTCTTCCACGGTTTTCCTCCCTCTCTTGCTCCAAAACCGAGAGAGCTCCATCCATGGGTGCTCCACCTTCAAATGCTCACCAAGTGTTCATCTTTGCTCCAAATCAAAAACCAAGTATAGATTCCTCTTAGTTAGGCCAAGACCTATCTTTCTATCTTTTCAAATCCTTCAAAGCTCCATTTTGGTGCCAAGAGGAAACTCCATTGATGGGGGAAAATCAAGTTTGAAGAGCCCATTTGCTTCTCCATTCTCTTAAGGTAAGGAATATGTAAGAAAAACCATGTTTCCATCATTCCTTCCACATGGCCGAAATTACTACTCATGGGGCCTTGTTTTTATGCCTTGTTCTAGCTTGATTTATTCACCAAGGACTAGTGGAGGTCCTATTTCATTCAATGCCCAAGTCTACCTTGAGACTTCAAAGGTAATCATCCACTTTTATGCCTTAGAACACATTTCTAACCTAGGTTTTCATTCCTTGAGGTTAGTGCATTGTTTAGTACTCATGTGAGTCATTGAATATTGGTTAGAACATTGGCAAAGGAAGTTTAAGTGGTGGCCGATATCCATTCAAGAAGAAGCCTAAGGAGGAAGTTGAGAGAAACTTGAGAAAAACAAGGTAAAATGCTTACCTAATGGTGGTTTAAGTTTAAGGGATGAGTTTAGGTGGGTACCAATGTGGCTTAGAGCTTACATTGTGTATTGGGTTATATAACCTATGAAAAAGAACTTAAACAAGCTTATGAACTTGTGACTAAGGAGCCAATGGGAATGAGTTAGTAAGATAAGTTTAAGATGAGTTTTAAGAGCATTATAACTACTATGAGATTGATGGGTGTATTTGCAGGTTGGAAGTTTTGATATGTGGTAAATTCAGTGTTTAAGTTTAAGTTATTTAAGGGCCTAAGAGCCATGTCATTTAAGAGCCTTAGTGCTATGCAATTTAAGATTATTGCAATATGGTGAGTTTGATGTGATTGAGTTGGTTTGGGTGAGAAGATATGATGGGAAAGAATTTGATATGTGTGAGATGATTGAATGAGGAAAACAATGTGTTTGAGCATGATAAGATACTAGAGAAGCTATGGCGAAATTTGAGTAGAAAACAAAGTGTTTAAGTGGTAGTGGTGAGTTAATATGCCCTAGGGTTCACTAGGGATCATTAAAGGAATTTGAGTGGAAATGAGTTAACTATGGAGTTCTTGAGGATTAGAATGACCTAGGATGGTTTATGAGGAATTAGAGTTTAGATGGGTGTATTGAACACACCAAAGTCATGGTAAGAGGAATGATGAGACACGTGCATGAATTTGAAGAAGAAGGTGTATAATGCTTAAGTTGATTTAGGTATGAACTTGGGAATATATCAATGAAAGTCTTGGGAAGCTTGTCTAAGTAGTGATGATACTAGTAGTGGAACAAGAAGGTTTAGTTTAGATGGTAATGTGTGGACTTAGGTGATGGGAGTGAAGATTGAAGGAGAATGTTGTATACTGACTAGGAATGTATAAGAGTGTAGGGTCATGAGAATGGTGAGTAATTGAGTAAAAGAAATGTAGATGTTTGGAGGGTGTAGGAAGGTCAAGGTAAAGAAGAGCAAGGTTAATGTGCTAAGAGGATGGGAAGAAAGGTATGTCCGAGAGTTAGGAATGATGAGTAATAAATGGAGAAGATAGGAATTTGTGCATGGAAATGCAAGGTGACTTGAGGAAGTCTTGGTAAATGAAATGAAGGTGGAAAATGATGTTTATGAAGTGCCCAAACTGTTAAGGAGGGAACACTTGGGTTGGTTGAAGTTTTGGTAAGGTTACAAGTTGGAAATGTAAGGAATCATATGACAAATGTTAGGAGTGTTTGTAAGAATTTAGTAAATGTTTGAGAAGATCTTTGGAAGTTGTTTTGGAGAGTTTGGTGGAAGTTCTAAGGTGAGTTTAAGTGCCTAAATGGTATTAGGACACATGGGGGAACATGTGGAGAAGTTTGGAGTCAAATGGGAAATTAGGAACATGGTTCTGGAGCCGACCGGCCTTAGGGACCGGACCTGCAAGGTCGGTCGAGCTCAGTTTACACTACCGGAAAGAGTTTCTGGAACCGACCGAACTTGGGGACCGGACTTACAAGTTCGGTCGGGCTTGTATTTTGTGTACGAATTGAGTCTCTGGAATCGACCGAACATGGGACCGAACTTGGCAAGTTCGGTCGGGCTTAAATATCCCACGGGGAAACCCTCGGGAATGGACCGACCTTGGGGTCCGGGCTTGCAAGGTCGGTCGGGGTGAAATTTTCAAACGGTAATGAGTTCTGGAATGGACCGACCTTGGGTAAGGTCGGTCGGTAAGGTCGGTCGACCCTAAAAATGAAAAAAAAAGAAAGAAACCCTAAGGAAGTTTAGTGGTATTGAGGGTACCCCTTAAGAGGGCATTGAGGATTAGAGGTGTAAAGACCTAAGAGATTAGGATAAGTATAAACTTAAAAGTTTAAGGTTAAGTTGTAAGATTAAGTTGTAAAACTTAAGAGGTGTTAGGGGGGATCATTATGGGTTAAGCAAGTTAAATAAGTTGAATTAAGATAAGTGATTAACAACCTAAAACTGAATGAATGTTTTAGGGCTTGAGTATTTGTACTCCGGAAGAGAGTAAGCAACCGAACGACCGACGGTGAACGGTACAGTTCTTCTTGTGACCTGCTTGCTAACGAGGTGTCCCTCGGCTTGTGTGCTATTTGTTTTTGTGTGCTCACTAAACAAGATAAAGCATGCAACCGGAATATTATGTTTATTGTATTGTTTGTGATGTTTGAAAACTAACACAACATACTGTGAGGACTTACTAACCAGCGTTTAGTAAGGAATTGAGTGAGACTAAGGAACGCTCCCTAATATGGGATGACATAAACCAAAAGAGGTAACCAACAAACATGGTCTTGAGACTACTACTAACTGGAACTTGAGTGAGGAAACCCGGGACTGACTCCGGTCATGCATGCTAAGGAAAGGGGGTCGGTATCTATAGCAGATCCGTCTTCCGCTTAAGGACTTGTCTTCGGACTTGTAGCCTAGGGCCGGTTGCCGGCTCAGCTACGCTGGACTTCCGTCCAGGGTAGGTGGCATTAAGATTGTAATACCCCAACCCGAAATCCAATAAACTGAACGGCGATCACTCCCAAATAAAATACAACTGCAGCGGAAATAAATACAACAACCGGGCGGTATTACAATGCCGTTGGCCACCCTTGTGACCAACAAGGCTAAGTCCAATATAATCCTCAAATGTCACGGTCTGGAATACAGATACAACCCGAGATACTAGGAATCAAACTCAAAGTAAAATACTGAAATAAAATAATCAACTAATAGTAGACTCCCAAAGCTTGGTCTACCCCACCTACACTTAGTGTGGTGATCTTCTTAAACTTCAGGTACCTGAAAAATGGGGGTGCCCCCAAAGGGGCTCAGCAAACAATGCTGGTATGGAAAACGTGCAGCCCATCGTCTACCGGGCCACACCAACTACTTTGTCGAACACATGCAGTTCATTTTTAATAAGCTGTAAACAAGCATAGTCTGAGGATAACAAGTATCCATACAAGGACAATAATGTCACATAGAACAAGACAGAAGGTCAAGTTAGCTGAACTGAAATGTCTGATAGCTGTTGGGTCCACACAATGGGACTGACAGATGTATAAAAGTATATCAATATAGTGGAGGTATAGTGACCTCGTTATAGAGAAAGGTTGGGTATAAAAACCCAGGAGATAACGTAGTTAAACCCTGAACTGAGAGGCGTGGGAAAATGAATCCCACTAGAGGAATGAAGTCTTCCTCAAACTGAACTGATGGGCATTTGAATCCCGGGAGGAATAGAGTCTTCCTCCCAACTGAATGTTCCGTCGCGACGTAGTAGGAGACGACCTGAGACAGGTACAACTCCTGTAGCATGCATGGCCAGATCCAACTGGGCTCCTCGTTCTCGAAGTATAGAATTGTTAAGTGTCATATAAAGACGTTAAACAAGAACACAATGTGTATTGTCAATTATCACGTTTAGGATAATGACGTTTGTTAAAGTGAAGTTAGTGAGAGACTTGAGTACAAGTCCTCGGTATACTGAAACACAGGTATTTAATCCACTGGTATAGTAGTGTTGGTATGCGTGGGACATACACGTTGTAGTCAGCAACATTCACGCACATAAAATAATATCACAGTGTGCAAGAGTAAAACAACAGTTTACATTAATTATCTTGGTCGTTATTTCAAACAACAGATAGCACACAAGCCGGTGTAATCCAGTAGAAAACAGGTTGCAAGAATCCCATACCGTTCACCGTAGACTGTACTCGTTTAATTCCCGGTCAACGTCTGGTCAAACAGAGTCCTAGAATAGGATTGACTGAGAGGGTTAATTTATGTTACCCTTATATAATAATTCTATTGGATCATTTAACAAATCTCGTATTTGTTATTTCATGTGAGGTTTATTTCTTTTAATTACCTCATGATTTAATGTATAACTTATTTGTTATTCCTTTTGATTTATTTATACATCCTTTAATGCACATATATGAGTTCATTGCATTTGTTGTTTATTTTATTTGTCTATGTGACATAACAACTTATAATTTCTTAACTATATTTATATGTCATACATAGACATAAAATTCTTATAGTTTTATTATTCTCCTTTTAACCATAAATAATATTTATTGTTTATCTTTTAATTCCTTATAACCATGTAAGCCATAGTTTCAATTCCATAATTCCTTTAATCAAAATTCTTTCTTCTAAATCCTCCAAATATCCATATAGGACCTATATTTATTTAAATCTAAATTCTTAAACTTGTATTTCGGTTATTTACAAAACAACCACATTAATTCATAAACTTTACACTTAAATTCTAATCTCTTTATATAACATAGTTTTAATTCCTCATCTAATTAAATTACAAAACCACCACTAATCTTTTGGACATAACTTATAAATATTATAACTTTCAAGAATTACATCTTAGCCCCTCAAAATCTCGGCATATATTTATATACTTTCTATAATTGCAATTTAGCCACAAAATCTTATAATCTTTACATAATGTCTTATAAACTATAGTTTTAATTTTAATTCTCCATAAATGCCGAATATATATATATATATATATATATATATAAATCTTAAATTACCAAACTAACCCCAAAGTAATTCGGCTATGTCATTTATTTTCCTTAATTACATTTTCATCCCAAAACTTTATATTAGTATCTTAATAACTTATAATCTAAAGCCTAAATATTTAATCCTTCAAATTTCGAAAGTGAACTCAATGATTCACTTAATTATCAATTCGCCCACTAATAATTTACAAACTTTCATATCAACTTTTATAAATTACATAATAGCCCAAAACTTTATAAAAGTTATTTTAAGGCTTGTTTAAATTATCTAAAATTCATAAACTTAATTCCTAACCTTATATTATATCATAATTACACTAAATACCCCTTTAGCTCTCGGCTTTCACAATATTTGCACTAAACTTTGTAAAAATTACATTTAAGCCACATAACTTAATTAATTAGCCATTAATCACTAAATAAATATTTTTAACTCACCAAACTTTATAGTATAAGTTTATATACATAAGTAGCTCATTAAATTCCATTTAACACCTAGAGCATTCGGCCATATTTTAAATGAGACCATATGTTATATAAAAGTGGATTTATATGTCTAAATAATTATGAATAAATTCATAGGAGTCATATAACTCATGTATAAATTATTGTAATGTCTTATATAAATCTTAGCTCAAAATGAAGTACTTTTGTCCTAGATGATTCGGCTTGAATGTGTATGTAACATAAATAAATTTTGTGACACAAAAATGTGTCTTAAGGTAAATATTTTCCTTAAGTTATAGATTATATTTTTGGCATATAATACCATATAGTTTCGGTTTTATACAACCTAGGAGGTGTACATAATTTTTGTATAATTTTTAGAAGCTTAACAAAGCTTATAACATAAAGATTTACTTAGTAAACTTACTTCTTAACAAAGGTGGTTAAGTGCTTGAACTTCTTCTTGAATCTCCAAGCTTTCTCCTAGGTAAGCTTGATGCTCCTCTTCGGTTTTATGCAAGAGGTGGAGGTGTTTAGGAGTTAGATCTTCAACAAAGATCTTAAGTAGATTTGTAAGTAGTTTTATAAGACTTTACCTTAGGCTTTTTCTCCCTATAAGTTCGGCACTCCTAAGGTGGATGAAGAACAAGTTTTCCTTCATCAAAATGAAGAAGAAAAGAGACTTAGAAGAAGTAGAACTTGGTTACACATAAAAATGTGTTTTAAGGATTTTCAAGCTTTAAAAGCTACCTTGAGATGCTCCTTGGTTTAATGTTGGTTTGGACAATCTCCTTGGAGAACTAAATGGAGCCGATCACACCTTGTTATGCTAGGAAGAGTTCTTTGCTTCAAGACTTGCCAAGAAATGCTAGGAAATACCTTAAGATGAAGATAGAAGTAAAACTCCATTAATGGACTTAAGAGCTTCAAAGGAAGAAGATGAAGCTAGAAGAGAGAGGAGGGAGCTTACCCAACCGTGCAAGAATTGTGCAAGGAGGGAAATGAGGCTCACTCACGTATAAGGTAGAATGCAATTCTAGAATTGATTTTTGTTTGTCAATTTTTAATGTCAAAAGACTATGCTTTTTCTTAGTTTATTTCTTGGTTGATTGGCTCAATAAATGTCCTCCTTTCCAGCATGAAAACCGGCCATGTGGTGTGACTAAGCAAGAGTTGGAAAGCAAATAATGTTGGCTAGATGACAAGGTAAGAAAAGGTAAGGATATTCCTTTGATTTTTCAATGCTAATTGGCTTGTCTTCTTCTTCATGTAGAGTCACGAATTGGAGGCGTGAATGGAGCTCAAAAACCGGCCATGAATAGCCAAGGAAGAACATGGAAGATTACTTAGTTTGTAAGAAAGCAAAAGAAAGGAATCTTAGATCTACTTTTTACCTTTTTGCATTTTGTTTCTTCCTAGCTCACATGGCCTTATTATTCTGCATAATTTCGACAGCTTGCTGGTCATATGAGACCTAAATACTTTGGCATAAGTAATATAACACATGGGAAGGTGAGTCACCATGTTCTATGCCTTTTACAATTTTTAATGCAATTTTTATACTAGTTTTTGCTCTTAAAATCGGCCCCTATAGAGCACCTTGTTGACTAGTCACACCAACTGATTTAGAAGGTCATTTTAACCCTTTTTAATATTACCAATTCGTGGTATGTCAAAAACTACAAGGCAATTGCGTAAAACGTTTTCGTGACACCCGAAGGTTGTGTTTTGTGCTCTAAGGAAATTTTGGGAAAAAAATTGTTTTTATGAGTTCCAAGGTTTGTAAACACTTATTATAGTAATTAAACATATATTAAGATGTACATTGGGTTATATGAGGTTATATCAACCCATGACATAATTTACGGGCCATCGGGACACACCCGGGCAAAAGGAGCGCTAAGAAATCCTCCTGTGGTTTTTGCTGAATTTTGAGAAACCACTTCGTGGGTTCTCTTTATAATGGTTAATAATGATGTTAGGAACTCAAGGAATTAATTTTATAGGAGTTCGTGCCACCTCGGCACTCCTCCGGACTTTCGTGCTTTAAGGAGCGGGCGTGAGCACTCCCGAGCGTTTTGCGTTTTGACTGAATTTAGCTTAGGGAATATATTTGTATATTCATATATAATTGTATGACCATTTGGTTTGAATATTAGAGGGTCATACAAGGTCATGTTTGACCATATGCTTCTAAGGCGTTTTAGCGTTTATGGAGAAATGACTATTTTTACGTAACGTTCTCATGCATGGGTTTGCATGCGTACGTGAAATGATTCATATTTGGATTATATTCCAATAAATAATGATTTAATAATATTATTAGTTGGGGTATTTCAAAGATGGTGCGGTGGGATCACCTAAATACCAGGTTTGGACTTAGGATACAACCATTCCCCTCCAGGAACGGTTTGTATACTGAGAATAAGTTAAGATTAAGATTAAGGTAAGGTTAAGATAAATTGCAACCATTCCTCTTTATAGGATGGTTTGCATTATTAAGACTAAGATAAGCTACATCCACTCCTTATTAAAGGATGGTTGTTTCTAAGATTAAGATAAGACTAAGACCGTGGTGAGATAAGGATGGACTAAGATTAAGAGGAAATAACCTAGGAGGAGTTAAATAATTAACTCTCTAATTAAGGGAACACATTAAGTCATTCATTGTGTGTGAACTTTGATTGTTCATATTTGGTTTGTTGTTTACTGCACTTTCTATTATGTTGTGCATCTAATCAACCTCCATGCTATCGACAATTAGTCGTCGTAGCCACGTTAGCTTGGGGGCCATGAGAGGATCGTACCAGCATTCGTGCTGACCCCCTTTGGGGGCTGTTTTACTACACAGGTGAACGGTGAACATCAGGAGGCGGCCGTCGCGAGAGAGAAGAAGGGGATACAAGTGTTACGGGTTAAGCGTGGCCTACGAGTTGTGCATGTACACTCGTATGGCAATTGAGTTAGTAAGATGTATAGGATGTGAGGGGATTGCAAGAAGGATATGTATTTGGTTAAGGTTGTTGTACTAATGTTCGGTATATTCTGTAGTCAGACCGTGGCAAGGTCCTGGTGTGTAAAGAATTCCGCTGTGACGTGTATATATATATGCTGTTAAGTTGCGAGACCACGTTTGGATTGAGTTGGGGGTGTTACATTTGGATAATGGATTATGTTGTGGTATAATGGGAAGAGTTTTAGGCTGTTTTGGAGTTGTTTGGTTAGTGTTTAAGGACTTGGAAACCAAGGAAAAAACAATGGGTGTTGTGCAGGAAAATACATGTGAATTTAGTTAACTTGTGTGCTGTTAGAATCCCTTGAGGGATTTGGTTAGTTATGGTGATTAGAACTGAAAAATTATGTTGTGGGAATGTCTAGAAATGTAGGGAAACTGTGGCGAATTTTCTGTAGCAATGTAGAGGACTTAGTTGCTTAAATTGGGTAAAAACAGTTTTGAAGACTAGTTGTGTTCTAGGTGGAGTTTGGGTAGTTAACGACGTAGGAAATTAAAAGAGGAGGGAGTGTATATGTGGGTAGATTGTAGAAGAGTAACAATGCAAATGGTAAAGGTAGAATGACAATAAGAATGAAGCTAGGAGTTAAGAGACAACAAGAAACCAAAACTGCACTTGGTGCCTTAGGAAATTTAAGTGAAATTGTGTAAGTTGGCTAGATTTCAATAGGTGACTTAACAAATGATTTAGGTTGGTTTAGAGTGTTTAAATGATGCTAAAACATATTTAGATACTTAGGAAAATTAGGGAAGAAATGGGTGAAAGATTAAGCTTAAAATAAAAACTGAAGTGTAAAATTGTTAAAACCGTAGCAGGGTCCGGGACTTAGGTCCAGGACCAAGTCCCGGACCACCTCTCTGAAAATAAGCCGAGACTTCCTTACTGCATTGGTCCGGGACTTAGCTTATGGCTAAAGACCCGGACCACCCATTGAATTGAAGCCGAGAGTGCATGCTCCTTCTGGTCCGGGACTTAGGTCCCTGCTAAGGTCCCGGACCATATACAAAATCAAGCCGAGAGTTGGAATTCCACCTGGTCCGGGACTTAAGTCCCATACCAAGTCCCGGACCAACCTAAAAGTGGCATTAAACTTATAAAACTTGCATTATAAGATGGGGATTGGTTTGGTAATGGATTTATAAGATGATTAGGACTTAATTAATGATGTCTAAAGGTGATTAAGGGCTTGAACAAGTTAAGAAAGAATGTAAGTCGAATAACTTAAGTGTGGAAGTTAAAATACCTTGAATTAGGTATTATAAGTCGGTACCCGTAAAAGCTGAAGTCACTAGGTTAATTATAGATTATTAACCATACGACTTTGTGACATGTTATAGGACCCGAATAGTCAAACCGAAGGGGAACGAAAGTCCGAGATCGACGGTGCACGGTATGGTTTCCTCATGCGCTGTGTCCTAACGGGGTTACCCGGCTTGTTTGTTGTGTGTTTATTTGCCACCACCTAAACAAGATAAAAGCATGTAACCAGTTATCCGCACTTCTTAAGCTGGAATTGTATTGTTTCCTGTTGGACGGCAATGAACACAAAGTTTGTATAATTCATGAAATGTGTGGATGGCGAGGAAGTGGAATGTTGACTAACCCACTGACTAGAAGTTATCACTAACCCGGGAGTTGGGTTAGGGGGATTGTGAGTCACGCGTGCAAGGATAAGGAAACAACATAGCATTTGTTTCTAAGTCCATGGTTGAACTCCCTTGTTACCGGGCCGTGTGCCACATAGTGGTGCCCTGCGGGGCCGTGTGCCACATAGTGGTGCCCGACTGGAGTGAGACCGGCAGAGCTTATCCGTTTAAAGAGATAAGCTGGGGATTGTTGGGTTAGAAAATAATTAACCCAGAAGAGTAACTAACAAGTGAATGAGGTGAGAACCTGAGAGTGTAACTCAAGACCCTGGTTGATGTGTGAATTACCTTTCGTGGTATGAATCGCACCTTGTGTATGTGTGTGCCTTTGTATGTAATGAAATGCATGTTAAGTGTACCATTATATGTGTATAATGTTGTTTATAAGAGCATGTATACCGGCAATAAAATCAACCGCATGTTGGCGACCAAGTAGTTGGCGTACCCCCGCTAGTACACGGGGTATGCGGAAGTCATATGCAGCTTTTGCTGAGCCCCTTGGGGCGCTGTTTTTAATTGCAGGGACTCGGGACTGTTGACAGGTCGGGAATGACCAGGATACTCGTTTTGGGATAGATTAATTATTTTGAATGGTGTACCGAGTAGTACACGGTTAGGTTTTGTAGCCGGTGTACCATGTGGTACACCTTTTGGATTTTGAAAGATGTAAACACCTGTGATACGGTTAGATGAAAACCGTAAATATTTTGTAAACTTGAAAGGTTGTAAACTGTGAGCTTGACTCTTAGACTCGGTAATCACTTTTGGATATTGCTTGGGTGAGCAGGGTTGTTGTATTGATGGGGCATGTTTAAGGATTGTTGGAGGTTATTATTGTTAACTCGGTACTTCTTGCTATCAGACCGCACTGTTTGTTTGTTTGAGGCCTAGTTAGTCGTATGGGCGGCTAATGACGTGTATCACCCGCTACTTAGTTTGGTGGTTCCGCTGCGTTTAGTTTGGTGACCGGATTGCTTAGGTGATAAGTATGGAATTAGCGGTAGGGGTGTTACAAAAAGTGGTATCAGAGCGAAGTGTCGCTCTGATAGCCGAGTATCACCGAGTGTAGTGATTATCGAGTTAGGATTACCAACCATTTTACAACGGGGAATTAGGAACCGACCTTGATTGACCGTAATGACTACGGATACCCCCTTAACGCCCGAAAGGACGATACAACTGCTTAAATTCCTGACCCATTGGTCACACTACCTAATGTGAAATGTTACTTGTTCAGATGTCAGGACGAGGTCGAGGCTGACCCGTGGCAAGGCTTCTAATGAGCTGGGTGCGCAGACGATAGCTGAAATCGTCGCCGCCACTGTGGCACAGATGCTACCTCAAGTCATAACCGTGGTACAACAAACCCATCAAACTCCACAAAACCAACAACAACAACAGCCCGCCCCACCACAGCCCCGAGAGGTAAATTGGGTGAAGGCTGTCACAGATCTCCGACCTCCTTACTTCCGAGGCGAGAGCGACCCCGCTAAGCTCGAGGCTTACATCTCCGAGATGGAGACGACCTTCGAGACCCTCGAGGCTCCTGCTGGAGTGAGGGTAAGGATAGCTGCGTACTACCAAAAGGACACGGCCATGGATTGGTGGAAGCTCGTGAAGGACGAATTCCTCACCGACCCCACCTTTGACTGGGATGCCTATGCTGCTTTACTCCGAGAAGTACTATCCAGAGCATGTAAAGACAAAGAAGAGGCTAGAGCTCGACGCCTTGAGAATGACGGATAAGATGACCGTCGACGACTACTACGCTAAGTTCACCTCCGTTCTACGACTGTTGCCCGACCTTGGGTACACCTGACAGGTATTGGTCGACCGCTTCTACGGCGGGTTGAGCCACCGCCTCCGGTACGACATGGGGTATACGCGGTTTACCACTCTCCAGGTAAACAATAGTTATACCCTCAATGCTATCGTTCGTATAAATTGATACCGTAACCCCACAAATATGACTTATGGCACCTAAATACTACAGGAGTGTTACCATGCTGCCTCCCGAGTGGAGATCACCGTCCAATTAAGGGACGAGGAGATTGCGCAAAAGCGCAAGGTGAATGACAAAGCTGCTAGCCGCGATGATCAGGGCCAAGGAAAGGGCTGGAAGAAGAGGAAAGGAAACTACCCCCAGCAATCAGAAAAGGGAGCCGGTGCTCCAAGAGAGAATAGTACCCATGCCGAGAAAGGCAAGGCACCTGAGCCACCTCAACTTACCTATATTGCACCGGTGGCTGCAAAGCCGCTGAGGTCTCACCCGCCTAAGGGTAAGAAACTGATCTAGACCTTGATTCTTATGAACCAGCTATGGATTACTGAACGCTACTCACTCTCGAATTATAGGTTTTGGATATGGCACAGGTAAGGGTGACTCTGGAGACCCTGGCACGAATCGCCAAGGGAATGAGATAAGGTGCTACTACTGCAGGAAGCTGGGACTTAAAAGGTTCAAGTGCCCCTCCAAACCCAAAAGGAAACTACCAGAACAACTACCAAAGCAACTACCAAGGCAACTACCGCAACAATTATCAAGGCTTTAAGCAGAGGAAAGGCAAGGAGGTTGCATCTGGCGATGCACCAGCCCAGCAGACCTCACAGGGACAGGGGTCCCGAGGTCCTCAGCAGAAGGGCGCACCCCAGAGGCAGCTGGCCTTGCACATCATTGATAGAGATGGGACCGGCACGATGTCCGGCTTAGGTACTTACAAACGCCTTTGATCCTTGAGAACATGTTTACATGTTGAATTGCTTGCATGAGTGAATACTTGAATGACCTAGAACTGTTACATGAATTGAGCATGAACCGAACTAGTTTAAAAACCGGAACTCACGTTAAATAAACTTACCACCATAGGAACTTTCAATATCTGTTACCCAATCCCTTCAAACCCACTTCCTGAAGAAGCCGACCTCACCACTCACCACATCACCAACGAACAGTGTCAGGTCATCCGACCAGGTATGATATTAATAAAAGGATACCTGACAACCGAAGCCCAGATATCTATCATCCGACGATGCAATGAACTAGGGGCGGGTCCAGGAGGATTTTACACACCCGAATTCCCCGGTGGAGCGAAGATGAAGCTGAAGATGATGTGCTTGGGAAGGGATTGGAACCCTTATACCAAGACATACCAGGAGACCCGAGCCGAAGATGAAGCAACACCACCACAATACCCGGTGAATTTCAAGCGGTTAACGCGCAAGTTGTAGAGATCGCTCAGCAACTAGAGGCTGATCCAATTCCTACACTTGAAGCGGACCTTGTATTATTATTAACTCTACGAAGAAGGTGGACGACTTGGTTTACACCAAGATAAGGACGAGACAGCGTAATCTCTCGAATTGGGAGTGCCCGTAGTGTCTTGGTCCATTGGTGACGATGCTGAATTTTTGTTTAGTGAGCAGAAGCGTGTGGACCTCGCAGAGAGACTGGTACTCAGGTCAGGAGATGTCTTAATAACGGGAGGTGAGTCGAGAATGCTGTATCACGGTATCAAGAAGATAAAGGTGAATACGACACCATCGATAGTGGTCAATGCCACACACCTGAAGCCCGGACGCCTGAACCTCACCTTTAGGAAGTATTAAGCTTGTAACACCATGTAATGTGATAGTAATGTGTATTAGAGACACACGATGTATGATGGTTGTTTATCAATAAGCGGTTGGTTGGTTGTCAATTTTTCCCACTTGCGTTATACCCTCGACTCATAAAGCTTATGAATCAATAGGTTGTGGACTCGGTACGGAAGGTTCCCTCACTATTCTCACCGAGACACAGGCCGGCAAAAGCGGCACCATAATCACGGGTTCCTTTCCGGTGAATGGCATTGATGCCACTATACTATTCGACACTGGCGCCTCACATACCTTCATCTCGCCACCATTCGCGAAGAGGTTGGGGCTCGACGCTGATGAGTTGCCAGACTTTATGGCCACTCTCCCGTCGAAGGAGCGAGTTAAGTGTATGAAATACTACCGAGCTGCCACTATCCAAATTAAGGGCGAGGCGTTTCCCATTTCCTTCATCGAGTTCAGTGGTTTGGGATTCGACCTAATTATTGGGATGAACTGGTTAGAGCAGCATAAGGGGCGAATCCTCTGCGCCGAGCACAGATTGCTGCTCAGAAGCCCATCTAGGGTTACCGTATCATACCGCTAGAGGCCGAGAGAGCCTTCGACCAAAGTAATCTCCGCCATGTCCATGTACCGAGAGCTCAGAAAGGGGCACGAGGTATTCCTTTGCTATGTGCAAGACCTTCAGCGAGATCCAGAGTTCGACCCCGACATACCGGTAGTGTCGGAGTTCCCGGATGTGTTTCCGAAGGAACTTCCTGGCATGCCACCTCAGAGGACAGTTGAGTTTGAGATAGAGCTTGTACCAGGAACAGGTCCGATTGCTAGGGCGCCATACCATTTAGCACCGGCGGAGATGGCCGAATTGAAAGTACAGTTGAAGGATTTACTTGACAAGGGGTTCATACGCCCGAGTGTATCACCCTGGGGAGCACCGGTCCTCTTCGTGAAGAAGAAGGACGGTAGTCTCCGCCTTTGTATTGATTACCGTGAGCTTAATGTCGTCACCGTGAAGAACAAATATCCATTGCCACGCATCGACGACTTGTTCGATCAGTTGAAGGGAGCTTCAGTCTTCTCCAAAATTGACCTCCGATCAGGGTATCACCAGATTGCCATCAGGGATTCCGACATCGAGAAGACAGCTTTCCGTACGAGATATGGACACTTTGAGTTTACAGTGATGCCATTCGGGCTATCGAATGCGCCAGCTAAATTTATGGATTTGATGAATCGGTTGTTCAGTGATCAGTTAGACACATCAGTGGTGGTCTTCATCAACGACATTCTCATTTATTCGAAGTCGAGAGACGAGCATGAGAGCCATTTGCGGCGTGTACTTGAGACATTGCGTGAGAACCAGCTGTATGCGAAGTTCTCCAAGTGCGAGTTCTGGCTTGACCAGGTATCCTTCCTTGGTCACGTGATCTCGAGCGCTGGTATCTCCGTCGATCCAGCTAAGATTGAAGCAGTCCATTCATGGCCTAGACCTAAGAATGTGTCCGACATCCGAAGCTTTCTGGTCTAGCCGGTTACTACCGGAGGTTTGTTAGAGATTCTTGAAAGTTGTGAAGCCCATGATGGCACTGATGAAGAAAGATGCACCGTTTGTGTGGACAGACGAGTGCGAGATAGCCTTCCAGAGCTTGAAAGACTCATTGACCTCAGCACCCATTCTCACACTTCCAGAGGGCACAGAGGGATTTGAAGTTTACTGCGACACATCAGGCAAGGGCATGGGATGCGTACTCATGCAGCATGGCAAGGTAGTAGCATACGCCTCCCGCCAGCTGAAAAAACATGAGGAGAATTACCCGACACATGATTTAGAGTTAGGAGCCATTGTCTTCACCTTGAAGATATGGCGACACTATCTCTATGGGGTAAGCATCACCATTTATTCTGACCATAAGAGTTTGCAATACGTGTTCACCCAAAAAGAGTTGAATTTGAGATAGAGAAGATGGATGGAGTTCTTATCAGATTACGACATCAACCTTCAGTATAAAGAGGGGAATGCGAATGTTGTAGCCGACGCCCTGAGTCGCCGAGCACACTCACTCCATTCGCTGCTCGCTTCTTCCAGCTTGGTTGATGAGGTGCGAGAGGCTCAATTGTGCGACCCCTACATGAAAGAGATCAGACAGAAAATTTCAGAGGGCACATTTGAGAAGCGGAAGTACGACTTCAAGCTTCATGAAGATGGTTTGATTTGACTGAATGGCAGATTATGCGTTCCCCGAAGCAATGCCGAGCTGAGGGAT
This sequence comes from Limonium bicolor, assembly GCA_023374045.1. Classification (NCBI taxonomy): domain Eukaryota; kingdom Viridiplantae; phylum Streptophyta; class Magnoliopsida; order Caryophyllales; family Plumbaginaceae; genus Limonium; species Limonium bicolor. Next base: position 39,847,724 of record CM041778.1, read on the forward strand.
CGCATTCTGCGAGAGTCACACTGTTCCATATTACATGTCCATCCGGGAGCCTCCAAAATGTACAAAGACATGAAGAGGTACTTCTGGTGGTCAGGGATGAAGTCTGATGTAACTGAATATGTCTTGAGGTGCCTCACATGCCAGAAGGTAAAATTCGAGCACCGTAGACCGGGAGGAATGGTACAGTCTATGCCTATTCAAGAGTGGAAATTCCATGACATCTCTATGGATTTTGTTGTGGGACTCCCACCTGCTAGGGGAGGACTCAACATGATTTGGGTCATCGTCGATCGCCTCACCAAGGTTTCCCGATTCATACAAATGAGGGACACCTGGAAGGTGGCGAAGCTCGCTGAGCTATTTGACCGGGAGATTATCCGACACCACGGAGTTCCCAAGGCCATTGTATCTGACCGCGACACCAGATTTCTTTCGAGATACTGGAGAGCTACACGGGAAGTGTTGGGCACCGAGTTGAAGCTTAGCACCGCCTTCCATCCACAGACCGACGGTCAGACAGAAAGAACCATCCAGACACTTGAGGACATGCTTCGGGCATGTGCCTTAGACTTTCAGGGGAGCTGGATTGATAAGCTACATCTTATCGAGTTTTCTTATAATAACAGTTATCATGCTTTGATTAAGTTGTCGCCTTTCCAAGCTTTATATGGTAGACCTTGCCGTACCCCGTTGTGTTGGGATGAGTCGAGCGAAGCGGTCATCATAGGACCGGAATACTTAGAGCAAGTGCAAGCTGAAGTTCAGCAGATTTGAGCGAATATGAAGGCAGCCCAGGATAGACAGAAGTCTTATGCTGATGTGAGACGACGCGACCTTGAGTTCGCCGTGGGCGACCAATTGTTTCTACGTGTTTCTCCTATGAAGGGTGTCTTTCGATTTGGCCAGAAGGGCAAGCCGAGCCCGAAGTTTGTGGGGCCGTATGAGATTACTGAGAGAGTTGGATCCGTGGCATACCGATTAGCGTAACCTGAGGAGTTGGGACGTGTTCACGATGTGTTTCATGTCTCTCAACTCAAGAAATATATATCCGATCCTTCTCATGTGTTGGAGCCCGAGCATTTATCCCTTGAGCCGACGATGCGATATGTCGAGACTCCTCTACGAATTCTTGATACTAAGACTAGAGACACTCGCAACAAATCAGTGAGAATGGTCAAAGTCTTGTGGGCAAACCACGATGTCGAGGAAGCGACTTGGGAACTTCAGGACGCCATGAAGGCGAAGTACCCACAGCTATTTGTAGACTAGATGGTCTAGCGTTTAGAGGGTACGGGTCGTACCCCTTTTAGGGGGGTAGGACCATTTTGTTTTTGGCATTGCTTCGGGGTAAGCATTGCATTGTATGTAAGTTGTATTACATTTTGGTTGGACTTTTTGGATGATGATTGTAATTATGGAAGTGATTTGTGTTGAAGTGAATGAAGTTGTGGTATCGTTGGAATCGTATTGAGATTGGTGCTTAAATTGTATTGAGTTGGATTGAGATGGTATGGTTTGAATTGTGTTGAAGATGTATTGTGATTGGTACCCTTAAGTTTCGGAAATCACAATTTCACCCCAATACTTATAAATCTTTTATAATTTAATAACTAACTTATATAAGGTAGTATTTTAATTCCATAAATTTCCAAACTTGGTCAAAGTCTTCTATATAGTCAACCTTGACTTCTAAATCCCATTTTGAGCCAAAACTCTCAGTAATTACTACTTATACCCCAAACTTTCCTATTTTTACAATTTTGACATAAAACTTTATAAAATGTTATAATTTTTATTGAAATTCATTTAAAACCCTAAATTTCTTTTATTTATGTCCACGGCTTCATATATTACTAGTGATTACTTTTTGACCCCAAATTTAATGCTATAGGCATAAATTAAATTAAATAAGCTTTTAAACTTAAATAAAATGGCCTAAGTAACATGGCCTTATTACAACTTTGCTTTATAACATAAAATTACATTTAAATGTCACCAAAACATAGTAAACTCTTGGCCCTCACTTAGAATTCTCCATTATTTACCAAACTTCCACATAATGTCTTAAATTTGACAATTATGCTAATTTACCACTTAATTAATTTATCCAAGGTTTCTATAACATTACCTAGTCATTTTTAAAGTAAAAAATGACCATTTACCACTGTCCACTCATGACAATAATATAACATAAGCTCCAAGGACTTATAAACATGATATAAAGATGTTATACCTTGATTTAATGAGCTTTAATGTCTATATATGCCCACGACAGCTTGAAAGAAAATCTCCACAGCATTCAAACATGTTTTAGACAGCAAAACAAGATATGATCAAACTCCAAGCATGAGTTAATCATAAGGAACATATTAATGTAATATTTAAGGCAAATATTACCTTAAAATGCAAAGGCTAACTCAAGGAGTTTTCGGCCTATATAAAGAACACCAAAGGGTGTTAAATCACCATAAAAACATGGGGAATACCAAGATGATAGCAAGGTGCTATGGTAATAGGTTTTACCTTGGCAAAATGCCTTCAAGTATGAATTTTCTCGTGTTTTCAGCCACTCTTGATCCAAGGGTTAACGCACTGAAAAAATATGATAATGGGAAGATAATGAGTGTATAAACCATGGAAATCAAGCAAAGAAAACCGGATGGAGAAAGGAAAGCCTTAAGGTATGTTTTTTTACCTTAAAATGGAAATTTTGACCACCTTGGTTCCTATGGTTGCTTCAGCCAAGAATAATCCTTAATAAAGGTTGAAAATACTAAGACTGAGCCATGAAAAGTGATAGATTATTAGCTCCATGTGTAGGTAATGAAGAGATGAAGAAAAATAGCTAAAAATATGACTTAAACCATTACCTTAGGTGGGAATGAGTTAGATTTCCCTTGATTGCTCAAGAACAAGTCTTGAGAGGTTATGGATGAGCAATTTACTCAGCTGGAATGGGACAAGAGGAAGGAAAGAGAAAAGATGATTTTGTGTTTGGAATGAAAAGTAATAAATGGAATAGTAAAGTGATGATTCACTAAATTGCCTTGATATTTTGGTTAAAATTAGATGTGCTGTCCTCCTCTCTTCATTCTGCCGCTTCCATATAGATAGGGATGGGTCAAGTCTTGACCATTGACTTGGGTTGGTCAACATTACTTAAAATGCACTATTTCGGTTACTATTCACAAATGAATGCCATATTGTGATTTTTTTGAAATTATTTGAATTAGACCTTCTAATGTGGTACATTATAGTACACTAGTATATCAAGGTGTAATCCAGCCCCTAACACCACTCAAAACTGTAACACCCCATCCAACAACAAACACATAACAACAATCTGCAGCGGAATACACACCTCATCAAATAACTTAACTCTCTGTGGGTTACACGTTAACCACCCACGTGGCTATGGCTATTACATACACATTGTGCCGGTCTGATGGACTAGATTCCCGAGCAATTGTACTTCACTATACTTTTTCATTAACAACCAGCTTACACTAATCTTACTAATGTACCGAGTATTACAAACTGATGCCGATAACAACTTCGGTCTTACTACTACTGTATATATATAACTTACATGATTACCCATGTACCACGACTACCCCGTCCTACTCTCGAACGGCTTCCAGCTCCTTGAACTAAAATAGGAAAATAAGAGAAAGGGTGGCCCCCAAGGGGCTCAGCACTTTTGCTGGTATGGTAATCCCGCAGCCCACATGCTACCGGGCCACGCACAACTAATTGTCGTCTTAGCATGCGATTGATATATTTAAATCATGCATGCAACTGTAAACACACAACACATAACATTTCGCCTCAATGGGCTCAACAAACGGATAATACATCCTTACTTGATAAGTCACTCATGGTATTCATTATCCCTAGAGTGTTCCTCCTCTAATGGAGCTACTTCCTTAATAGACGACACTTACCCTTAAATCGGGTTATCCTTAAACGCCTCTTATCACAAACTGGGATTCATTTCCATGATCCACACACTCCATATCTTACAACATATAACATTCCTCACATAACAAAACATAACAAGACTTTTCACGTTTCGACGTGCACATGATAACATCACAATAGGAATTGCATTACAACAACATCACATAACATAACGGGAACGGTCCTCTTAGGAACCGACCCAAACATAGTTAATTCACTGGTGAGCCTAGAGAATGGTGTCACCCTCATGGTAAGCTCGTTATACAACAACAACAACACTCATTACCGTCCTAATAGTCGGACGAGTAACTTAAGATGGTTCGGGTTTGGAGGCCCGAACACACCACACAAACACATGTTCCCCCTAAACCGATCATAAGTCAGAATAGCTAAGCTTTGGAATAAGCTAATGGGAGATCATAACCCGTGAGGGAAACAATCATAACAGAGAGAAGGGTAAGGCTAAGAAGGATACCCACTCCCAAACAACGCGCGACCGGCCAAACCGGATTCCTCACCACTGTTAGTACATACTTACTTTTAGATATTATTTAGAACCCCACTGTGGAGTCTATCACATCTACACACCATACAATATTACAACTGAGTTAAACATACAAGGAGATCCCTACATTCACACACACATATCACACAATTAACACACGCATAGCCGTGGTTAGAACGTCCCATGGTTCGGGTCGTTTACTCCGAATACCGAACTCTCATGTGATCCTAGACTCAGTTAACTAAGGTTAACACTTCCGAGGTTAAATGGTATCGGAGTTGAACACGCCACATAAATGAATTACTGTAAACTCATTATATGTTTTATCTTACAACGTGGCAAACATACAGAAAACACGTTGGCATACAAGCCGGTGTAATCCGGTAGGACACAGGTTGCAAGAAAACCATACCTGTCACCGGAGTCCACTTTACCATGTCCACTTATGTTCCTCGAGCAATTCTCGAACAATTGACAACATTACATGTATTTTTATTAACATCGGGGTAACATGATTGTTTAAAGTCTAATGCTTATAACTTTTCCCCGTTAACTTAGTTACATGACTTCACTTTTTAACTTGTTTTACTTTTACATTTTAATACAACCTTTCCCCCGCTAAGTTGTCATTATAACTCACTTAACATGTCCTTAACATTCTTATAACATCATTACTTAGTAATCACCATTTTTAGGCAACTTCTCCCACCTTAAAACAAAGTTTTTGGTCCATACAGTGGCCTGTCCAAACTTGTGTCCGGGCTTCCCAAGTTCGGACACAAGTCGAGACTCAAAACTGAATACAGACGCTTGTCCGAACTTGTGTCCGAACTTCGGAAGTTTGGACATGGGTCGAGGAAAATTAAATGAAGAAGCAGGTACGTCCGAACTTGTGTCCGGACGTCCCAAGGTCGGACACAAGTCGAGACTCTGAAAATTTTTACGCAACAGGCCTGTCCGAACGTCCATGTCCGGACGGATGTTCGGACAAGGCAAAACACTCATTTTCTAAGCCTTTAAGCACTTAACCAATTTCACCAAACTTCTCCTAAAGCCTCATAATGTTTCCTAACATCATTTGGTACACTCACACCCTCATACAACATCCATAAAACTCATTTTCTATCTCCTTAATCACTTACTCATTTCATACCGAAACTCCTAACACTTATGATATTCTCCTTAGGTTTCTAAGTGGTGTTCCATACCTATGATAACCACTATGCCAATTATGTTTCCTCATCACTACATCATCATCTCCCAAGCATCTTTTGCATTCTAAATCCTCTAGAACATTGCCAAAACCCTTTTTACATCTTTAAACACCATAATGCATGCTTCTTCCACTAGTTGAACACTTAACCATTCTCAACACTTCCCAATCACACCAAAACTCTTTTTAAACACTTAGAACTTCTTATACATTATCTAAATTTTGACATGGGTTCTTCTAGCACATTTCTATACCCAAGCACATAGCTTTCACCATTAGACATTAAGAACACCTAAAATCCACCAAGAGTATTCTCACACACAAACACCTAGGTTTTCACCCTTTTACAACCAAAAACACTTAATCATTTAATGCACATTCCTTACACACAAACATATTTTTTTCCTCCTTTAACCATCCAAGACACTCATCTTCACAAAGAATGTTCTTTACACACCTCTAAATTCTCAAACTACACTACATGACAATATAGTGCATAAACTTAAATTGCTTGGCACTTAGGCCCTTAAATAACATGGCTCTTAGGCCCTTAAATTGCATAAACCTTAAACACTGAATTTCCACATAGTATATTGCCTTTAACCTGCAAATACACTCAACATCACATATGTCCCTTAATAGTTTCCTTGAGAGCATTTTCTAGGTCATTCACCTTTGGCTCCTTAGGTATTTTATTAAGCAAATCAAGCTCATTTTCCTAAGGCATTTAAACTACATTGAGATAGCTTGTTTACCTCTTTTTCCTCACAAACTCCTTTCTTGTTTCTTTGTAAAACCGGTAGGGTGTTTGGTTGTTTGTCAACTTCTAAACAATGTACAAATAATAGAATGAGCATTCAAGCATTATGCTTCATCTCATTGTAAACCCTAGTTACATATATTGTTTTAAGGTATTAAAATGATTGTTTTACATTGGAATGGAAAGAGAGCTTGAATAAGTATCAAGAGAGGACTCCTCTAGCCCTTGGAAGATTCAAATGGAGCTAAAACAAGCAAGGTGAAAAACACCATTGTGAGGTGAATTTTGGACAACACAAAACATGAAGGAAACATCATTTTTCTTTGAGTTTCCTTACCTTGAAGCAAAGGAGAACAACAATATGTGAAAAGATGAACTCAAGCTCCATCAATGGTGAATCTCCTTGGCACCGAAATGAGGCTTTTGAAGACTTGAAAAGATAGAAGTGTAGAGCTTGCTCCAACTAGAAGAATGATGGTCTTGAAATTAAATTTGGACCATGGAGCTAGGAGTTACAAGAGATCAAAGATGGAGTTTGGTGTGGTACTATTGCAAACCGTAGAAGAGAGCATGAAGGAGGAAGGAAGAACCGTGTGAAATGAGAAGGAAGAAGAGAATGAGAAGGTAAGTTTGCTTTGGAAGATATTTATGTTATAAAGTAACTTTCTTCCTTTACTTACTTTTCCTTTTTTCCTTAATTGATTTCTTTTACATGTTGGTGACTCACCATAACAAAAAACCGGCCCCCATTAGTAGTCTAGGGGTATGATAGTCTTAGTTGACCAATTAAACTACTTATAACAACATATGTTACAAACTAGCTTATTAAAGTTACTATTCACTAAAACAAGGCACATAGTTGTGAAATTTTTGATTTCCCATTGATATAGACTTCCAAATGTGATACTATATAGTACACATGTTAATTAAAGAGTAATGATGGACATTTAGCCATTCAAAACTCATTTACAAGACAATTTTTCAAAAATGTGCTTTAAGACTCCTTAAAGCACATTTTGTGTTTTAACTTGTTTTCAAGATTGGTTTTCTTTGGTAATTTGTTTATATGTTCATTAACATATAATTAAGGTATAGGTATGACCATTAGGTCTTATACAAATTTATCCCAAGCTTAGAGCACATTTTTGCTCTATTGACTTTAAGGCATTTATTTGTGTTTTGTTTGGTTTAACTGTCTAACAAGGTTTCCTAAGGACTTAATTAGCCTTGTTAAATCATAATTGAATATTATTAAGTCTTGGTAGGCTCTTTGGGTCCTAACCAAGTTCACTCCAAGCTTAGAGCATGTTTTTGCTCAAACTGTATCTTAGTGCTTTATTGCATTTTACTATGGTTTAAATTGTTCACTGATGTTTCTAAGGCACTTTTTAGCCTTTACATACCATATTTTAAATGTTTAACAACATATCAAGGTTTGGGGTATTTCAAAAACCCACTTAGAAAGTCAATTTTCTCAAAAACCTGCTTTAAGGAGTTTTAAAGCACAATTTGTGTTAGAACATGTTTTTGAGCTTGGTTTCCTTTGAGAATAGTTTTATAGTGTTCATTACTTAATTATAATACTTAGGAATCCAATTTGGATCCTAATTGAGGTCATACAATCTCTATGGTTTCTTAAAGCACATTTTTGGCTTTACCGATCTTATGGCATGTTTTTGCCTTGTTAAGATCTTAGATTGTTCCCCAATGGTATTAAGATGATTATTCGTCTTATTAGATCATTAATATATCATTTAATTAAGTTTTTAAGGTTAGGGGTATTTTAATCTACCCCCTCTTTTAATCTACCCCATATATAAAAAAGGCTTCGTCCGAAGTCCTTATTCAATTATTTTGTTCACCTAAGGAATCTAGTTCCACTAAGTAATCAAATACAGACCATCGCTAGGGAGTACATCCCACTAGGTTCATACCTAGTCTATATGTATCATAATTGATACAACACCAATAATGAAATACCCCAAAATTTAAAACAGTGATTAATTAAGCTAATTAAGATTTAGAAGCTTAGTTATGCTAAAATAATCATGAGGGAACAAATCCCGGAGAAAACGGATCCTTAAAACGGATTAAAAACACAAACGATCCTTAAAGTGCGTTTTCGAGGAGGAAACCGGGAAAACGTGACTTTAAGCGGGTTAAATAGACCCGTAATAATTTTGGTCAACCAAATAGTCATTAGCAAATTATAGTGAGGGTCTAGAATCAATAAAATTAAGTAAACGAGAAATTCCGGGAAACGTGTCCCGGGAGTGAATAGTGCAACAAAAATAAAAGTTGTGGGGTAAAAGTATAAAATAAGCAAAGTTAGTGTGTCCACTTTGCAAATAAAAATTGAAACACACTGTGTGTGTGTGTGTGGAGCCGTCCAACATGCTCTTCCCCCTCTCTTTTATGTCTCCTAATTAGCTAAAGGACAAGAAAAGAAAAGAAAGAAGTACAAAAGTGGTAAGGTCTCTCTCTCTCTCCCAAACCCCCACTCCCTCACGTTTTATTTCCCTCCTTACTGCCTTCTTCTTCTTCCTTGCCCAATAATGGCGATTTCTCACCCCTCCTCCAGCTCCTCTCTTCTTCTCCATTTTTGAGTGCCTAAATCAACTCCAAACTCAACAAAAATTACACCACTACACTCCTCTCTTCTAGAGCTTTCATTTCCACCCTTTAAAAATCGAAAAGCTCACAACTCATCACCATGGCTGTAGCACATGTTGGAGCTTGAAGACCCCCATTGCAACCCCCTTCATCTCCTCTTGTGAATTACCCCAAACCTTTGTATGTTGTTTAAATGTTAAACCGTGGTATATTAAGGCTAAAAGTGCCTTATAAGCATCAGTGTACAATTTAAACCACAGTAAAACACTAAGACACAGTTTGAGCAAAAACATGCTCTAAGCTTGGAGTGAACTTGGTTAGGACCCAATGAGCCTACCAAGACTTTATAACATTCAATTATGATTTAATAAGGCTAATTAAGTCCTTAGGAAACCTTGGTAGTCAATTAAACCAAACAAAACACAAATAAATACCTTAAAGTCAATATGGGCAAAAATGTGCTCTAAGCTTGGGATAAGTATAAGACCTAAAGGTCATAACTATACCTTAATTACATGTTAATGAACATATAAAATCAATTACTAAAGAAAACCAAGCTTGAAAACAAGTTAAAACACAAAATGTGCTTTAAGGAGTCTTAAAGCACATTTTGAGAAATTGTCTTGTAAATGAGTTTTGAGTGGCTAAATGTCCATCATTACTCTTTAATTAACATGTGTACTACTTAGTATAACATTAGGAAGTCTAAATCAATGGGAAATCAAAAATTTCACAAATATGTGCCTTGTTTTGTGAATAGTAGCCAAAATATGCTAGTTTATGACATAAGTCAATATAAGTAAGTTAATTGGTCAACAAAGACCAAACTACCCCTAAGTAGATGATGGGGGCCGGTTTTTATTGTGGTGAGTCACCACTCTTGCTAGTTTTATAAGTAAATAAAGATGACAACTAAAGTTTACTATTTACTTTATAAGTAAATATCTTGTAAAGCAAGCTCTCATTTCATTCCTTCCTTTCCCACTCATACCCACCGTCACCTACCTTCATTCTCCCAACTCCATCGGTTTTACTACAGCAAAACCTCACCATCTCCAACTCCTTTTGCTTGTAACTCATGACTCCATGGTCCAAATTCAATTTCAAGACCACCATTCTTCTAGTTGGAGCAAGCTCCACACTTCTACCTTTTCAAATCTTCAAAAGCCTCATTTCGGTGCCATGGAGATTCACCATTGAAGGAGCTTGAGCTCATATTTTCATGCCTTGTCATTCTCCTTTGCTTCAAGGTAAGGAAAACCAAGAAAAAAAACAACATTTCCCCTTGTTTTTGTATATGTCCGAAAATTCACCATTAATGGTGTCTTCTCTTGTTCTTCCATAGCTCCATTTCAATCTTCAAAGGGCTAGGAGGATTCCTATCTTGCTACTTATTCAAGTTTCCCTCTCAAATTCCAAGGTAAACTTCCATTTTAGTGTATTAAAACACTTATGTTAAACTAGGGTTTGTATATGAGTTTAAGTATGAATTCTTAAGCTTATTACCCTTATACGTGTGTGTGGGTAGAAGGTTGACAAGTGAGCAAGTTCCTTGCTAATCTTCAATCCAAGGAAACAAGAAAGAAGTTTGGGAAAAGAAGAGGTAACTAACCTATCTTGATGTAATTATGTGTCTTAGGAAATTGAGCTTTGAGTGCTTGATAAAATACCTAAGGAGCCAATGACAAAATGAGCTAGTGAATTATTCTCAAGAGAATTATTAAAAGGCATATGTGATGTTGAGTGTATTTGCAGGTCAAAGACAATATATATGTGGGAAATTCAGTGTTTAAGGTTTATGCATTTAAGGGCCTAAGAGCCATGTTATTTAAGGGCCTAAGTGCCAAGCAATTTAAGTTCATGCACTATATTGTGATGTAGTGTAGTTTGAGGTTTAGTTGTGTGTAAAGCGTGTTCCTTGTGAAGTTGTGTCTTTGATGTTTAAAGGATGAAAAGCCATGTGTTGTGTATAAGGATGTGAATTAAAACATTGAGTGTTCTTGGGTTGTATTAAAGTGAACAATTATGTGTTTTGGTGTTAGGTGATACAAGAGAAGCTATGGCGAAATTTGGTTAATGAACAAGGAGTTTTAAGTGTCTAAATGATGCTTGGTGACCTAGGTTGAACTAGGAATGATTAAGGTTTAAATTTGTGAAAGAAGGTGAAATGAAGTCTTCTTAGGTGTTAAAATGTCTTGGGTGTTATCTTGGAGGATTTAGGACGCAAATGAATATTTTAAGGATACTTCAAGATCATGGTGAGTTGTGTTAAGGATTTATACAAGTTTTGGTACCAATGAGGAAGTAAGGTGTTGTAAGGAAGATGTGTGTGAACTTGTGGAGAAAATTCTTGGAGGGACATAAAGTATTTTTGGTGGGCTAAATATAGTGTGGGAGCATGTTATAAACTTAAGGGGGAAACATTATAAGTGTTGGGCATTTAGGCAAGAAATGAGTAAGTGTTTAAGGGTATATAAAAAGAAGTTTTTGGCACGTCCGAACTACCGTTTGAACTTGGACGTTCGGACATGCCCTGTTGCGTTTAAGTTTTCTGAGCTTCGACCAGTTTCCCAACTACCGTCCGAATTTGGAAGTTCGGACACACCCATCTCTATTCTCTGGTTTGGCCTCGAACAGTGTCCGAACTTGGGAAGCTCGGACGCATGTTCGGACATTCGTCAGTTTGCACCCTTTTGAGTCTCGAACAGTGTCCGAACTTGGGAAGTCCGGACACAAGTTCGGACAAGGTGCAGTTTTGACCAAAAACTTTGTTTAAGGTTAGAAAATGATATCTAATGATGGGGATTGATAAATAATGATGTTATGAGATGGTTAAGGACATGTTAAGTGAGTTATAATGACAATTGAGTGGGTGAAAATTTGTGTTAAAATGTAAAAGTAAAACAAGTTAAAAATGTGAAGTTATTTAACTGTTTAACGGGAGTAAGTCATGAGCATTAGACTTTAACAATCAAGTACCCCGGTGTTAATGAAAGTAAATGTAATGTTACCAGTTGTTCAAAGATGTTACGAGGAACATGTGATGGCACGTTAGAGTGAAACCCCGGTGACAGGTATGGTTTTCTTGTAACCTGTGTCCTACCGGATTACACGGCTTGTATGCCAATGTGTTTTTCTGTATGTTTGCCACGTTAGAAGATAAATCATGAAACGAGTTTATAGTCGTTATTGTTGTTGTGGTTTGCGTACCGATACCGGTAACCTCAAATGCGCATGAAGGGCTAGTTAACCATTATTAGGTAAACGTAAGAGAACGGTATCCGGTAATAACGTTTCCGACCTAAGGAACGTTCTAACCCGGCTATGCGTGAGTTAATTGTGTGATGTTTGTGTGTGAATGTATGGACCTCCCTCGTGTGTTTAACCCAGTTGTAATACCTTATGGTGTGTGGGTGTAATAGGTTCCATAATGGAGCTTTTACTGTTTACTTATAAGTATATATGTACTAATGGGGGGGGGGAGGAATCCGGTCGTTCCGGTCGCGCGTTGTTTGGGAGTGGGTATCCATCCTTGCTTTACCTTCCTCTCTGTTAAGGTTGATTTCCTTCTTGGTCTTCAATCTCCCACTAGCTTACTCCAAAGCTTACCTATCCTGACTTATGATCGGCCTAGGGGGAACATGTGTTTTGTGTGGTGTGTTCGGGTCACTATATCCAATCCATCTTTAAGTTAAGTTACTCGTCCAACTATTAGGACAGTAATGAGTGTTGTATAACGATCTTAACATGAGGGTATTATCATTCTCTAGGCTCACAAGTGAATTAACTATGTTTGGGTCGGTTCCCAAAGAGAACCGTTCCCGTTATGTTATGTGTTATTGTTATACTGCAATTCCTAATGCGATGCTATGTTATACGTACGTAGAAACGTGAAATGTGTTGTTGTGTGGAGTATGTGGATCATGGATTTGAATCCAGGTTTATAAGACGAATTTGCGTATAACCCGACTAGTGGGTAAGTGTCGTCTATTGAGGAAATAGCTCCATTAGAGGAGAAACACTCTAGGGTCAAAGAACACAAGGAGTGATTTGCTAAGTGTAGATGTGATGTCCGTATTTGTTGTGACCATTGTTGTGGATGTGTTGTGTGTTTATGGGTGTACATGCATGATTTAAGTGTAATCAACCGCATGCTAAGACGACAAGTAGTTGTGCGTGGCCCAGTAGCATGCGGGCTGCGGGATTACCATACCAGCAAAGGTGCTGAGCCCCCTGGGGGGCCACCCTTTCTTTTCTTTCCTATTTCATGTACAAGGAGCTGGAAGCCGTTCGAGAGTAGGACGGGGTAGTGTTTATACATGGGTAGCCATTTCAATTGTATATGTAGTAAGACCGAAATTGTTATCGGCATTAGTTGGTAAATACTCGGTACAGTTGGAAGGTATGATGTTGTTGTTGTAAATGGAAAGGGATAGAATGTGCAGTCGCTCGGGAATCTAGTCCATCAGACCGATACAATGTATATGTAATAGCCTTGTTAGCCACGTGGGTGGTTAACGGCGTGTAACACCAACGAGTTAAGTAATGTGATGAAGTACGTTTTCCGCTGCAGTTAGTTGTTAAGTGTGTTGTTGTTAGTTGGGGTGTTACATCTTGGTTTTAAGGTAAAAATAGCCTTCAAAGTTCAATTTTTTCTAGCCTTTTAGGGCAAAACAAAAATCTAAAATTTGCTTAACTCTTCTCCCTCTTCTAGCTGGTTTTTGGTGCCTCATTTTGGAGCTGGAAACCCTCTTTTATTGCTGTTCAAAAGCCTCTCTAAGAGCTCAAGGTAATACCCTCTTGTAAACCCTAAATTGTTTAAAGTGTAAGATTGGTTAAGGGATGATTTTTATAAGTTGTATGGTGTGGGGTGATTGGCTGTAGCTTGCCGGTTTGGTGGGGAAAGGATAGAATAAGAATTCAAGAAACAAGGAAGAAGGAAGAAGGAGAGAGAAGGAAAAGCTAGAAAAACACAAGGTAAAGACACACACCTTGAGCTAGTTTTGATTATGTGTTTGTAACAGTTTTTAATGTTTAAAAAGAAGGAATTTGAATGATTTGGATAATGGATTATGTTGTGGTATAATGGGGAAGAGTTTTAGGCTGTTTTGGAGTTGTTTGGTTAGTGTTTAAGGACTTGGAAACCAAGAAAAACAATGGGTGTTGTGCAGGAAAATACATGTGAATTTAGTTAACTTGTATGCTGTTAGAATCCCTTGAGGGATTTGGTTATTTATGGTGATTAGAATTGAAAAATTATGTTGTGGGAATGTCTAGAAATGTAGGGAAACTATGGCGAATTTTCTGTAGCAATGTAGAGGACTTAGTTGCTTAAATTGGGTAAAAACAGTTTTTTAAGACTAGTTGTGTTCTAGGTGGAGTTTGGGTAGTTAACGACGTAGGAAATTAATTGAGGAGGGAGTGTAATGGGTGGGTAGATTGTAGAAGAGTAACAATGCAAATGGTAAAGGGTAGAATGACAATAAGAATGAAGCTAGGAGTTAAGAGACAACAAAAACCAAAACTGCACTTGGTGCCTTAGGAAATTTAAGTGAAATTGTGTAAGTTGGCTAGATTTCAATAGGTGACTTAGCAAATGATTTAGGTTGGTTTAGAGTGTTTAAATGATGCTAAAACATATTTAGATACTTAGGAAAAGAATAGGGAAGAAATGGTGTGAAAGATTAAGCTTAAAAAAAACTGAAGTGTAAAATCTGTTAAAACCGTAGCAGGGTCCGGGACTTAGGTCCAGGACCAAGTCCCGGACCACCCTCTGAAAATAAGCCGAGACTTCCTTGCTGCATTGGTCCGGGACTTAGCTTATGGCTAAAGACCCGGACCACCCATTGAATTAAAGCCGAGAGTGCATGCTCCTTCTGGTCCGGGACTTAGGTCCCTGCTAAGGTCCCGGACCATATACAAAATCAAGCCGAGAGTTGGAATTCCACCTGGTCCGGGACTTAAGTCCCATACCAAGTCCTGGACCAACCTAAAAGTGGCATTAAACTTATAAAACTTGCATTATAAGTTGGGGATTGGTTTGGTAATGGATTTATAAGATGATTAGGACTTAATTAATGATGTCTAAAGGTGATTAAGGGCTTGAACAAGTTAAGAAAGAATGTAAGTCGAATAACTTAAGTGTGGAAGTTAAAATACCTTGACTTAGGTATTATAAGTCGGTACCCGTAAAAGATGAAGTCACTAGGTTAATTATAGATTATTAACCGTACGACTTCGTGACATGTTATAGGACCCGAATAGTCAAACCGAAGGGGAACGAAAGTCCGAGATCGGCGGTGCACGGTATGATTTCCTCATGCGCTGTGTCCTAACGGGGTTACCCCGGCTTGTTTGTTGTGTGTTTATTTGCCACCACCTAAACAAGATAAAGCATGTAACTGGTTATCCGCACTTCTTAAGCTGGAATTGTATTGTTTCCTGTTGGACGGCAATGAACACAAATTTTGTATAATTCATGAAATGTGTGGATGGTGAGGAAGTGGAATGTTGACTAACCCACTGACTAGAAGTTATCACTAACCCGGGAGTTGGGTTAGGGGGATTGTGAGTCACGTGTGCAAGGATAAGGAAACAACATAGCGTTTGTTTCTAAGTCCATGGTTGAACTCCCTTGTTACCGGGCCGTGTGCCACATAGTGGTGCCCTGTGGGGCCGTGTGCCACATAGTGGTGCCCGACTGGAGTGAGACCGGCAGAGCTTATCCGTTTAAAGAGATAAGCTGGGGATTGTTGGGTTAGAAAATAATTAACCCGCAAGAGTAACTAACAAGTGAATGAGGTGAGAACCTGAGAGTGTAACTCAAGACCCCGGTTGATGTGTGAATTACCGTTCGTGGTATGAATTGCACCTTGTGTATGTGTGTGCCTTTGTATGTAATGAAATGCATGTTGAGTGTACCATTATATGTGTATAATGTTGTTTATAAGAGCATGTATACCAGCAATAAAATCAACCGCATGTTGGCGACCAAGTAGTTGGCGTACCCCCGCTAGTACACGGGGTATGCGGAAGTCATATGCAGCTTTTGCTGAGCCCCTTGGGGCGCTGTTTTTAATTGCAGGGACTCGGGACTGTTGACAGGTCGGGAATGACCAGGATGCTCGTTTTGGGATAGATTAATTATTTTGAATGGTGTACCGAGTAGTACACGGTTAGGTTTTGTAGCCGGTGTACCATGTGGTACACCTTTTTGGATTTTGAAAGATGTAAACACCTATGATACGGTTAGATGTAAACCGTAAATATTTTGTAAACTTGAAAGGTTGTAAACTGTGAGCTTGACTCTTAGACTCGGTAATCACTTTTGGATATTGCTTGGGTGAGCAGGGTTGTTGTATTGATGGGGCATGTTTAAGGATTGTTGGAGGTTATTATTGTTAACTCGGTACTTCTTGCTATCAGACCTCACTGTTTGTTTGTTTGAGGCCTAGTTAGTCGTATGGGCGGCTAACAGCGTGTATCACCCGCTACTTAGTTTGGTGGTTCCGCTGCGTTTAGTTTGGTGACCGGATTGCTTAGGTGATAAGTATGGAATTAGCGGTAGGGGTGTTACAAATAACATTCCACATAACCAAGAATCATGGCACAATTTCATTCATACACAGCACTAAACGAGGTGCTTAATCAATCATACGTAGCACTAGACGAGGTGCTCAACTATAACTTTAATCATGCACAGCACTAGACAAGGCGTTCAACCAACAAGAAGTATTCAGAGGTGTTTCGCAAGGGATGCTCCATGCATTCCTATCTATATGCTAGTATCTCACGAGGATACCTACACATCACTCCGCGTGAATGTGTGTGCATATATTTGACAATGGAAAATCACGGGGGAGCAGTCTTAAAGACCAGGTCTTGACGGTCCCCAACCCCATGTTAACCAACGTCACTACCCGCGGACACATCGGTTTAATAACGAAGGGCACTGCGGTCCACGGCTCCTTGGGTAGTATTACCTAATTTCTTTAATCACCCGCAGACACACTGGTCTAACGACACAGAACACTGCGGTCCATGGCTCTTTAGGTGATGTCACTCACAGACACACCTGTCTAATGACGAAGGACTCCACGGTCCACGGCTCCTTGAGTGACGTCCTAAATCTCTATTTCTATTCATATATGTGGCCACTTTAGGAAGTTTCGAGAGTCATCCAACCGCGACGTGGTCAGCGTCAGTGTTGAACTATCTCTCGCCCTAATTTGTGTTCGGTTTCCCTTGATCGGACCATCATCAAGTTCGACTTCCCACGTCAATTTCAATCAATTATTTATTTACCCATTTCTAATCTTATTTCCTCTTGATATTTGCCACCTTGTGTTCAATAGATACACAAGTCAACTAGTGTAATAAATCTAGTCATCGGCATATTGGATCGCACATCATAACCATGAACCAAGTTCTTTTGACTTACAATTTTTCATACAACTCCTAGAGGATTTACTTCCACCAGGTTACACATTGGTCTCATGCCGATTCACTCATCGTATTACAATAATCGGTTACATACCGAGTCACAAATCACATAGTACGGAGCTTTGTACTCCTTCTATCTGAAAGCTCTCATCGGAGCTACAAGATAGTCCTACTTGAATTCTCACTTCAGAGCTAACAAGCTAGGCGTTATGTGACTAATGTTCCTAATGTTTGCGTAAATAATCGGAACTAGGGTATGAACACTCTTATCTGTTCTCCCTTTCCTATTAGCCATAACTAATGCAGACTACAAATATATATATGTTCATACATATAATACATCACAATATTACATCAAGTAATATAACACAATCATAATACTTGTACTCTACGTACAATAATAGTTTGCAGCATGTGTACCATGCGCTACGTACTCCCACGTACGGTATATTTTAAGTGCGAAATAACTCTACCCCCCCCCCCCCTTAAAAGGGATTGCGCCCACGTAATTCTACAAATATATCATCTTGAAGTAATAAGTTCATGATGTTCCACTCATGTAGAATATTCGTGCACTAATGTACATTACCCCCTTTTTTCTAGGGTCGGGCTTTAGCCATTCTGGCTATACTTGTAACACCCCAACCGCTAATCTCTTCATTACCTCTTAAACAGTCACAATTTACCATTAATCTCGCAGCGGAACTCTAAGTACAACGGAGGGTGATACAATGCCGTTAGCCACCCACGTGGCTAACCAGGCCTAACTCAAATATAGTAATGGTCTGATGGACCGGAATAACCGAGTACTCAATACAAATACATTACTTATTCATTTGTAACCGAGTCTCATACAATACAAATGTCGATCACATTATCGATCTTACGTCTCGTTCAAATACAAATACAATTTAAAGTTTAACTACCCATGCTTAACCACCATCCCCATCCTACACTCGAACAGTATCATCTTCGGTATACCTGAAAATAAAAACGGTGCCCCAAGGGGCTCAGCATATTGCTACATATGAAATTTACATACCCCGCATGCTAACCGGGGTACGCCGACTACTTTTTTCGAGAGCATGGGATTCATTTTAACACAATCATCATGCAAATAGCAATACATTACATATGTACACTATACAAGGATTCAACATCAATCACGGAATACAATCCCTAACTAACATATCAAGGTTGTTAGTTCATAATACTTACTCTTAGGCCTTGAGGGTTTCTACCTCACTAGATCATAGTTACTTAATCAATATCTCACCCACTCTCTTGGGTTACTTACTCATTATCTCACCTACTCTCTTGGGTTACTCTTACTCAAGCTCTCTTAGTACTTGAGATACTACAGGTCTCATACTCCCTTCACAATCGTTTCACACACGATCCTCTGATAATGTTTCAAATATTATTATTAATATCAAGTTCGTACGGTACGTAAATAATTACTAGTTTACTACTCCCGTACTTACCCTGTTGTCCCGTTATCTTGGTTTTACTCTTGTTAATTTGAGTTCTTACTTTACACTCACTTCTAGCACTTGTTTACACTTCTTAGGGCCTTTACATGTCACCAAACAAGGCCTAAACATCATCTAACATCATTAACATTCAAACCCCCATCATTAGAAGCCTTTAAAATGCTCTCGGCACATTTCTAGGGGTGGTCCGGGACTTGGTCCTTACCCTAAGTCCCGGACCAATTGTTTTCCTAACTTTCAGCCAATATTTGATGGTGGTCTGGGACCTTGTCCCCATCTTAAGTCCCGGACCAGGGTGAGCATGGTGCTCTTGGCATAAATTAAAGGGTGGTCCGGGACTTTGTCCAAGGACCAAGTCCCGGACTCTGCTAAAACCTGCTACCAGTGTAGTTTTTCAACCCGAAATCAACCCTTAATCCACACTCAATCTTCCCCTAATATTTTCACATGTTTTCTACATGTTTAAACACCTTAAAACATGTCTAATCCTTGCTCAACTTCTTGCTCAAATTTAACAAATTTCCATTCTCACTTTTGCATCTTGCACACTTGTGCCTTTTCTAACTTCTCTTAGCACTTTGCATTTTTGTTCTCACTTCATTTGGCCATTCCAAATCCTCCAAGGCAATGCACTTCTCATACCAAGGTTCATGCCTCACTCTTAAAGCCTAAAATCCTCATTCTTTTCTAAAATTCCCAAGGCACTTAAAACACCCCTTTTGCTACAGATTTTTGCACAAATCTCCTATCTTTAAACAAGCATTCCCAAGGTTGTTTACTAACTTAAATCAATCTCCATTCTTACCTAGCTAACCCTAGGTTATTCTTCACTCAAAACAACACTTAAATCACTTAGATTCCTACTGGAATTTTGCCATAGCCCGGCTACTTTTCTAACATTGCCCAAAGCTCATATCATCATTTAATTCAACTAAAACTAACCCCACAAGGGTTCTACCAGCACACATAAATCCAACCATGCTCATCAAATTCTCCAAATACAAACATATTGCATAAATCATAAATGCATGGCTCTTAGGCCCTTAAATCAAGCATAATTCACAATTCCATTCAACACAATCACAATTCTCTCTCATTTCAACTAACCACATTCCAACTCATAATTTTGGTTCATTCTCTTAGTTAACCCATCCCAAATTCTAATACATATAGAATATAAGTCAAGGTGGGTTTCTTACATTTGAATTCTCAAATTCCCTTTCCAATTCTCTTATCCTATTCTCCACTTCTCTTCACTCCAAATTCAGTCAAGGGCAAATCACTTGCCCAATCTCTAAACCAATATTCAAATTGGAAATTAAGCACTAAGTAATACTCTTAGGCCTATTAATTAATCTAGAATCCAAAAAGGTGCTTAAAGCACCAAGTTAGGGTTTACCTTTGGATTTTTTTTGAATGGTTTTCAAATCTTGAATCTTAGGAAGGATTTCCACCACCATTTAAGGCTTGCAGAATAGCTCAAATAAAGAATAAAAACTAGTCATTAAAAGAGCCAAAATCGGCCTAGGCAAAGTAGTGCAGAAAATGAGTTTTTCATGGATCTTTTTACCTTGGATGAGAGGGGAGACTCTAAGCTCCAAGAATATGTGACTTTCTCTTCAAATGGGAAACCCATGGAGATGAACTTCTTCCTTTATTGAAGCTTGTACATGAAGAAGGAGATGAATAAGCCATGAGAGCTGCTTGGGAGGATCTCCAAACCTTGGATGAAGAAGAAGAATCAGAAGAGAGGAGGTGCTCACGGTGGGAAAAGAACGAATGGGAATAGAGAGAATGAGTGGGGGGGTTAACTTGCTTTTTACTATACACTTTTTGCTTTTTGACTTATTATATTAATTAGCTAGTCAAGTGTGTGAGGGGAGTCACAATGTAACACCCCTAAAACCAGCCTAAGTGTTAAGGGCATTACACGCCGCGTATTACTACCTAATAACGCAAGGCTCTAACGCTTAACAGTCACAAATAAGGCCCAAAACAACACTTCCATAAATACTTGTAAAACAATTTTACTGGATACATCAAAATCATAAAACAATCCTCAAACCGAAAGGAAACATCAAAAGGAAGTAAGGCCCGAAGGCTACAACTCATACAATCGAGTGATTAACAATAGAATGTCTAAAAAATCAAAGCTCCAGAACTAGAATGACCCTCGCTGATCAATCTGCAAAAATGTTAAAAGTAGGGGAGTGAGCACACAACTATGTCCAGTAAGCAGCGACCGTCATCAGTAAGGTCCCTCTAAACAATTGAAATCAGAAGGAGGAGAAGATAAACATTATTTCCACAATTCCCAAACAGTCAGAAGCTTTCAGAAACAGAAATAGAGTGGAACACAAGGGTTCCCGATTCAGAAACAATTAGAGTTCACAAACAGATAGGGGACAGAGTACAATGCACACACTCAGAAGGGTCGAAGACCCATAGACCATAACAGGTCTCTCGGCAACACAGAAATGACTCGAAAGAGCCAAAGGGTTCGTCAAACCCACAAAACAGAAAGGGAATGACCCACACTCAGAACGACGTCTACATGGTATACCACGGAATAGCTCGACCCAGCCATTCACGGCTCAGAAACAGAGAGTAAAGTGCCCCAAAACAGAAGGTTTGCAAAAAAAAACAGAAGCAACCTTGCATGAAACCATGCCAAAACACTTATAATACAGTAGTAGAAACTTAGAGGAGTCCAACGCCATAAACGGCACTCAAATCGGAGTTCAGACGGAGAAGTTATGCAGAAAACAGAGCAGTGTCCGACCTTGTGTCCGGACGTCGACGTTCGGACGCAAGTCGAGACTCAGAAACCAGAATAGTCAAATGTCCGAACTTGTGTCCGAACATCAATGTTCAGACACAAGTCGATTTGAAAACAGACAGGAAATTTCAGAGTGTCTGAACATCTAAGTTCGGACTGATGTTCGGACAGGTTTTACGAAAGAGTTACGCAGAAGGTCCGACCTTATGTCCGGACATCGAAGTTCGGACACAGGTTGAACTTAAATCAGAGGAGAACCCAGGGGAGTGTCCGAACATCGAAGCTCGGACCGATGTTCGGACATACCCCGAACTTTGAAAACCAGAAGGGCAAAACACACTGTCCGAACTTCCAAGCTCGGACGGAAGTTCGGACAGTGCGAAAACTGCAGATTTCAGAAGACGAACAGAGCAGAAAAACAACGCAATTCGACACAACGAATCGCCAATTCAGAACACACACCAAATCAGTCATAAATACAGAAGACCATGGGGTTTTAGCCATTCCAAGAACGCAATTAACGCAAATAGAAACACACACAAAACCAGAGAGCAATACTTGCAATACCCCATGGCTGAACTTCCAAACCAAATCAAGCAACCACCTACCTCAATTAGCAGCAAACGTCAACACACCTCAAGCAAAACGCAACCCGGAACGCTCTCCAACCAGACACGAACACAATCACTGATTACAACACAAATCAACAGCCCACAATCAGAAGTCAAACAAGAACCCTAGAACAACAACATTCCTCAATTCTGCAACCCATACCTGATTACCAGAACACAGAATTCCCAACCCCTTGTAGCGGGTAGTAGTCTCATAATTCCTGTAACACCCCTAAAACCGGCCTAAGAGTTAAGGGTATTACACGCCGCGTATTACTACCAATAACGCAAGGCTCTAAAACACTCAAATGCAATAAAGGCCCAAAACAGAGTTTACATAAACATTGTAAACCGGAGTATTCAAATACAGCGGAAGCAAATACGAAATCCCAAACACATGTTCCAAACTGAAACAGAGGTCTAACAGAATATGGCCCGAAGGCTACATGATCAAAGCTAACAGTCTGAACGAACAACAAAACTAAACATTATAGCCCCAGAACTCAAGATGATCCTCGCTGATCAATCTGCAAAAATGTTAGAAGTAGGGGAATGAGCACACAATGCCCAGTAAGCAGCGACCGTCATCAGTAAGGTCGCTCAAAACAATTGAAAACAGAAGAAGGAGGAGATAAGCATTATAACCACAATTCTCAATATCCAGAAGCTTTCGGAACAGCAACAGAGTGGGACTCAAGGGTTCCCAATTCAGAAACAGTCAGAACACTTAAACAGAAAGGGACAAGACACAATGCACACACTCAGAAGGTTCGAAGACCCATAGACCATACCAGGTCTCTCGGCAACGCAGAAAGAAATGACTCGAAAGAGCCAAAGGGTTCGTCAACCCCACATAACAGAAAGGGAATGACCCACACTCAGAACGACGTCTACATGGTATACCACGGAATAGCTCGACCCAGCCATTCACGGCTCAGAAACAATGTGCAATGTCCCAAAACAGAAGGGTTGCTTAAACAGAAGCAAGGTTGCATTTAACTATGCCAAAACACTCATAAACCAGTAGTACAGATCATAAGGAATCCAACGCCGCAGACGGCACTCAAATCGGAGTTCAAACGAAGAAGTTACGCTGAAAACAGAGGGATGTCCGAACTTGTGTCCTAACGTCGAAGTTCGGACACAAGTCGAGACTCAGAAACCAGAGATTGCCAAATGTCCGAACTTGTGTCCGGACATCAATGTTCGGACACAAGTCGAGTTGAAATCAGATAGAGGAATTCAGAATGTCCGAACATCAATGTTCGGACTGCTGTTCGAACGGTTTCGGAAAAGAGTTACGCGGAATGTCTGACCTTGTGTCCGGACGTCAATGTTCGGACACAGGTCGAACTAAAATCAGAGAAAAAACCCAAGGGTGTGTCCGAACATCAAAGTTCGGACTGATGTTCGGACATACCCCAAACATCGAAAATCAGTAGAGCAAAACGCACTGTCCGAACTTCAAAGCTCGGAC
The DNA here is from genome assembly GCA_023374045.1 of Limonium bicolor. Classification (NCBI taxonomy): domain Eukaryota; kingdom Viridiplantae; phylum Streptophyta; class Magnoliopsida; order Caryophyllales; family Plumbaginaceae; genus Limonium; species Limonium bicolor. The sequence goes on from CM041778.1 coordinate 39,871,577, forward strand.
GGAAGTTCAGACAGTGCGAAAACTGCATTTTCCAGAAGACGAACAGAGCAGAAACTTATGCAAAAACATCATCACAATTTACCCAATTCATACACACACCAAATCACAGAGAAAAGCAGAGAACCATGGGGTTTAACCATTCAAAAAACGCCACAAAATCGCACAGGAAAACACACACGAAACCCGAGAACAATCCTTGCAATGCCCCATGGCTGAACTTCCAAACCGAATCGAGTCACCACCTACCTCAATCAATCAGCAGAGACAACAATCTGAAACCGTCTGCAGCAGTCCAAAAATCCGACAGAGATCCACAACAACTGATTCCCACAATGTCAAATCTATAATCAGAAAACAAAGAAGGAAACCCCCAAACTCAAAACCTCGAAAACTGTAACACAAACCTGAATTCGGGAGTCCAGAAATCCCACAGTCCAAACAGTCTACAGCCCGTGCAACTCGCAGATCAAAGACAACCCAGCAACCTCTGAATTCATCAAACCGGAGTCTCAAAATCAGAAAACAGAAGAGGGGAAGATACTGCGCTGGAATACACGATCTGTAACTCCAAACCTGAATTCGCGACGAGGGAATACTCAGCAGCCACGCAGCGATGAGCGACACAAACCGACGCAGCAACAGAAGGACACACAATTCTCAGCAAAGGAACTTGGAGAAGGGAAGAAGAGGCACAACTGTTGCTCTGAAAGCACAACGAAGAGACGCTCCCACGATTCAAATTGAGGAGAAAATAATGACTGATAAATGGGAAGGAATAAATAAATAATTCCTTTATTTATTTACTTAATGGACAATTACCTTAATTGCTTTTAATAGATGGACTTCCTTGCCCTCTTCTATTAAAACAATACCGCCGACGACGTCCCAACTGACAATAAATGTAATCCATCTAAGATCATTACATAAACGGACATAATATAAGGTTGTAATTATACGGGTTATAAAATCACCCCCCTTAAAAGAATCTCGTCCTCGAGATTAACTCACCTTACTGCTCGAATAGGGAGGGATACTTGGCACGCAGCTCATCTTCGAGTTCCCAAGTAGCTTCACTCTCTAATTGATCAGACCACTGGACCTTCACCATAGGCAGGGTCTTACTACGAAGCCGACTGACATCCCTGGCTAAAATGCGAGTAGGCACCGCCTCGAAACTGCAGTCCTCCCTCAACTGAAGCTAATTGTAGTCGATCACGTGAGACGGATCACGGCGATCTGCAGAGACTTCCTCAACATGGAGACATGAAAGAATTATGCACAGCAGACAAGATGGAGGCAAGGCTAGACGGTAGGCCACAGGGACCAATCCTCTCCAGAATCTAACGGTCCAACGAACCTCGGGCTAAGCTTCCCACGCTTCCCAAAACGGACTACTCCCCTGACTGGAGAACTCTCAGAAAACATGGTCTCCAACCTCGAACTCGAGCGGCCTAGCCTCTGGTCTGCATAACATTTCTGCCTACTCTGAGCAACAAGCAGACGCTCACGAATCACCCTGATCTTCTCTACTGCTCCCTGCACCAGCTCGGGTCCAACCAAGACTCTCTCCTTCAGGTCATCCCAACAGATGGGGGACCTGCACCTCCTACCGTACAACGCTTCAAACGGAGCCATACCAATGCTCGCATGAAAGCTGTTGTTGTAGGCGAACTCAATCAGAGTCACATGCTGCTCCCAGCTACCTCCAAAATCCAGGACACATGCGCGAAGCATGTCCTCCAAAACCTGATTAGTCCTCTCTGTTGGCCATCCGACTGAGGATGGTAAGCTGAACTGAAGGCTAAATTCATACCCAAAGCCTTATGTAAACTACGCAAAATCTCGAAATGAAACGTGGGTCACGATCAGACACAATAGAAGTAGCACCACCGTGCAACTCACTATCTCATCCAAATACAAACGAGCTAGGCGCTCCAAACTGAAGGTCTTCTTCACGGCAGAAAATGAGCAGACTTCGTCAGACGATCAACTATCACCCATACGGCATCACAACCCGAGGAGTCCTGGGCAAACCCATGACAAATCCATCCCCACACTCTCCCACTTCCACTCAGGAATGGAAAGGGGCTGAAGCAAACCCGCTGGCCTCTGGTGCTCAGCCTTAATCTAAACAAGTCTGGCACTTCGAAGCAAACTCGGAGATGTCACGCTTCATCCCAGACCACCAGAATGACTCTCTGAGATCTCGATACATCTTCACCCCTCCTGGGTGAGACTGAATATGGCGCTCCATGAGCCTCCTGAAGGATCTCTCTGCGCAGCACTGCATCGTCTGGCACACATACACGGCCTCTGAAACGCAGACAACCATCACTGGAGACGCTGAATCTGAATTCTGCTCTGAAGACAGCCCCTCTCTGATCCGACACAAAGCTGAATCTGCCTCCTGACCAACCGGATCCTGTCGACCAACGAAGACTGAACCTGAAGCGCTGCTATCACACTGGCACTAGCTGGTCTGACTACCCAAACGCCCATACGCTGAAGCTCCAAGGCGGACCTCTGAACTCCAGTCAAAGCACACGCTACACCCGGAGCACCTCTCCGGCTCAAGCATCTGCAACAAACATTCGCTCTACCGGGTGGTAGAGGATCTCTAAATCGTAGTCATGAAGTAGCCAACCACCTCCTCTGTCTCAAGTTCAGCTCCTTCTGAGTGAACAAATACTTGAGACTCTTGTGGTCGTGTAAACCTTACACGACGCTCCATACAGATAATGCCTCCAAATCTTCAGCGCGAAAAACACAGCTGCCAACTCCAGATCGTGGGTAGGGTAGTTCTTCTCATAAGGCTTAAGCTGCCAAGAGCCATAAGCCACTACCTTACCCTGCTGCATCAGAACACATCCCAGTCCCTTATGGGACGCATCACAGAAGACCTCGAAGCCCTCGGTCCCAGAAGCAAAGTCAGAATCGGTGCGGTCGTCAGCCTCTTCTTAATCTCTAGGAAGCTCTGCTCGCAAGCCTCGCTCCACTCATACTTGATCTCCTTCCTCAACAGACGGGTCAGAGGGGATACAATCTTAGAGAACCCCTCAACGAACTTCTGTAGTACCCAGCTAACCCAAGGAAACTGCGAATCTCAGCAACATTCGTGGGCCTCGCCCACTCCATCACAGCTCTAATCTTCTCAGGATCCACTGAGATACCGTCCTTCGAGACCACATGTCCCAAGAAAACTACGCGATCAAGCCAGAAGTCACACTTCTTCAACTTAGCATACAACTCACGATCCTTCAGCGTCTGCAAAACAATCCTCAGATGCTCCTCATGCTCCTCTGCGCTCTTGGAGTACACCAAGATATCGTCTATGAAGACCACTACAAACTGATCTAGATAGGGTTTGAAAACCCGGTTCATCATATCCATGAATACGATGGGACATTAGTCAACCAAACGGCATGAATAGGAACTCGTAATGACCATAACGTGTCCTAAAGCGGACTTAGGCACATCCTCGGCCTTAATCCTCAACTAATGGTAGCCTGAGCGAAGATCTATCTTCGAGAACACTGTGGCACCCGCCAACTGGTCAAACAAATCGTCTATGCGCGGAAGGGGATAGCGGTTCTTGATGGTCACCTTGTTCAGCTCCTGTAATCGATGCACAAACGGAAGGTCCCATCCTTCTTCTTCACAAACAGCACTGGCGCTCCCCGAGGCGAAACACTAGGGCGTATGAAGCCCTTATCTAACAGCTCCTGAGGCTGGACCTTCAGCTCCTTCAACTCCGCCGGACTCATGCGGTAAGGGGCCCTAGAGATGGGCGAGTCTTGGCGCTAAATCAATCGTGAACTCCACCTCCCTCACTGGTGGAAGTCCGGCACGTCATCCTGGAAGACCTCCGGAAACTCTCTGACGATCGGGATGCTCTCCAAGCTGGATCCCTCACGCACCTCTGGCAGATAGCACAAGAATCCCTGGCAGCCCTTCCTCAAGAAACTGGTTGCCTGCATCGCTGACACAATCACAGGCGCACATGGAACTGCATTCCCAGAGAAAGCAAAGCGAGTCCCGTCTGGCAATCGAACACTACTTTCCTCGCTGCACAATCTATATGGGCATGGTGCTCTGCTAGCCAATCCATGCCCAGGATCACATCAAAACAGGTCATCCGCATCGGGATGAGGTCAGCACAAAAGGTCTTGTCCCGGACTACTATGGGACAAGCCTTACACACAGAATCAAGAATGCAAGGAGCAATCCCACCCAAAGGACTACTCACACACAAATCTACTTCACTAGGTACAACAGTCAATTCAAGTCTACTCAACAAATCACAGCAGATAAAGGAGTGCGTAGCACCAGAGTCAAACAGACAAAATACATCCTGAGAATGGATCTGGAGGATACCTGAGACGACGCGATCACCAGCACGATTACGCTCCCCCGTCATAGCATACACTCGAGCCTGAGCCTGAGGCTTCTTCTGGTCGGACCTCGCCCCTGAATCTGAACCGGTGCCTCTATCTCCTGAGCCTCTACTGGATGCCTCAGGGCACTGAGCAATCCGTGCTCCATCGACCCGCACTTAAAGCAGGCTCCGGTCTTCTTGTAGCACTCCCTACCAGGATGGGAGTGACCACAAGACCCACACTTCGCCCCAGCTGACGAAGATGAAGAAGCTCCCCGGCGATCTCCATAGGACTGCTTCTTCTGAGGAGGAGCAGCCTCCTTCTTCTGAGGCTCCTCAGCACGCCTCTTCCCTTTGTGGTCCTTGCCAGCCTGCCTACCTTTGATGTCGGTCTCTACCAGCAGAGCGACATCCGCCACATCTTTGAAGGTCCGGTGACGAAGAGGTGTCACCGCGGACCTGATATCTGGTCTGAGCCCACTCTCGAACTTACGAGCCTTCCTATGCTCATCTGGCTCTAGAGCATACTTCGAAAGGGTCACAAACTCCTCACGTACTCCTCGACTGACATGTCTCTCCCCTGATGCAGCCGATTATACTCGTTGATCTTCTGATCCTTGTAGACATCCGGATATAACTGCTTGTTGAACTCCAAGCAGAACTGATCCCAGGTCCAAGGCTGGGGATGCCTACCCATCACCATACGCCACCACTCCTTCACCTCCCCCTTAAAGAGGAACGTGGAGAAGTCGACCTTCTGGTCATCCTCTGAGCCCATCACTCTCAGCAGATCCTCCTCCTCTGTAATCCAGTGGCTCGCCTCCTGAGGGTCGCCACAGCTGTCGGAGGAAGGCGGCTTCAGCTTCATAAACTCTTGGAGGGCTCTAACTCGGCCTCCCACAGCATTCGCCCCTACTGGGCCTGCTTCACCAGCTCCTCCACCAGCTCCCCCAGTAGCTACAGCCATCGTCTGCATCAACTGCGCCACAAACCGCTGCACTGCATCCGCAGCATCTCCCTGAGGGGTCACTGGTGTTTTACGAGGAGGCATTCTGAGATTCACAAATCCAAAACTTGTCAGAACTGACTCAGACTTCAAACAACTGTCACAACGGAATCTCCCACAAGCAAACACAACCACAGACCCTAAAGAAAGCCAAACCTAGCTCTGATACCACTAAATGTAAACACCCCTAAAACCAGCCTAAGAGTTAAGGGCATTACACGCCGCGTATTACTACCTAATAACGCAAGGCTCTAACGCTTAACAGTCACAAATAAGGCCCAAAACAACACTTCCATAAATACTTGTAAAACAATTGTACTGGATACATCAAAATCATAAAACAATCCTCAAACCGAAAGGAAACGTCAAAAGGAAGTAAGGCCCGAAGGCTACAACTCATACAATCGAATGATTAACAATAGAATGTCTAATAAATCAAAGCTCCAAAACTAGAATGACCCTCGCTGATCAATCTGCAAAAATGTTAAAAGTAGGGGAGTGAGCACAAAACTATGTCCAGTAAGCAGCGACCGTCATCAGTAAGGTCGCTCAAAACAATTGAAATCAGAAGGAGGAGAAGATAAAATTATATCCACAATTCCCAAACAGTCAGAAGCTTTCAGAAACAAAAATAGAGTGAAACACAAGGGTTCCCGATTCAGAAACAATTAGAGTTCACAAACAGATAGGGGACACAGTACAATGCACACACTCAGAAGGGTCGAAGACCCATAGACCATAACAGGTCTCTCGGCAACGCAGAAATGACTTGAAAGAGCCAAAGGGTTCGTCAACCCATAAAACAGAAAGGGAATGACAAACACTCAGAACGACGTCTACATGGTATACCACAGAATAGCTCGACCCAGCCATTCACGGCTTAGAAACAGAGTAAGTGCCCCAAAACAGAAGGTTTGCAAAAAAAAACAGAAGCAACCTTGCATGAAACCATGCCAAAACACTTATAATACAGTAGTAGAGACTAAGAGGAGTCCAACGCCATAAACGGCACTCAAATCGGAGTTCAGACGGAGAAGTTATGCAGAAAACAGAGCAGTGTCCGACCTTGTGTCCGGACGTCGACGTTCAGACGCAAGTCAAGACTTAGAAACCAGAATTGTCAAATGTCCGAACTTGTGTCCGGACATCAATGTTTGGACACAAGTCGATTTGAAAACAGACAGGAAATTTCAGAGTGTCCGAACATCTATGTTCAGACTGATGTTCAGACAGGTTTTACGAAAGAGTTACGCGGAAGGTCCGACCTTGTGTCCGGACATCGAAGTTCGGACACAGGTCGAACTTAAATCAGAGGAGAACCCAGGGGAGTGTCTGAACATCGAAGCTCGGACCGATGTTCAGACATACCCCGAACTTTGAAAACCAGAAGGGCAAAAAACACACTGTCCGAACTTCCAAGCTCGGACGGAAGTTCGGACAGTGTGAAAACTGCAGATTTCAGAAGATGAACAGAGTAGAAAAACAACGTAATTCGACACCACGAATCGCCAATTCAGAACACACACCAAATCAGTCATAAATACAGAAGACCATGGGGTTTTAGCCATTCCAAGAACGCAATTAACGCAAATAGAAACACACACAAACCAGAGAACAATCCTTGCAATACCCCATGGCCGAACTTCCAACCGAATCAAGCAACCACCCACTACCTCAATTAGCAGCAAACGTCAACACACCTCAAGCAAAACGCAAATCAGAACGCTGTCCAACCAGACACGAACACAATCACTGATTACAACACAAATCAACAGCCCACAATCAGAAGTCAAACAAGAACCCTAGAACAACAACATTCCTCAATTCTGCAACCCATACCTGATTACCAGAACGCAGAATTCCCAACCCTTGTAGCGCAGTAGTCTCACAATTCCCGAATTCGAACGCAGAGGCACAATCGCTAAAGCCACAACAGTAACCAATCCAAAATCAGAAAACCGTAGAGGAGGGGAACTTGCTCAACCAACCAATCTGAACTAAGAATCAAACCTAAGGGTGGACAAGGAGCCTACACAGCAGCAAGAATCTTCACCCGGACAACAACAGCGGCACCAGAATTCACAGCAGAGGAGAACTATGGAGAGAGAGAGAAGGGAGAAGAACGCTCATTCTAACCACGATGAGAGGCGCTTCTCACGATAGACTGACGTGATGAGAAACAATCAGAATAGAAATAATTTAATTAAGGTTCCTCTCCTTAATAACCTAATTAAAACAATTACATTAATTGTTTTAAGCAAAGACTTCCTTGCCCTTGACATTTGAAAGAACGCCGACCAAGTCCCACTAACATAAGTAACGTAATCCAACTTAGATACAACAATTATAAACGGACATAATATAACCCATTATTTGGATCCATTTTCTTCGAGAATTGTTCACACATACTAATTAGGCTAATAAGCCTTAGGAATCCATCCCTGACCCTAACGAGGTCATATTTTCACATGTTAAGCGTTTTCTCTTTTCTTTTGGTTTTATTCTCTTAACCAAAATTCCCTAGGCACTAATAGGACTCTAAAAATCATATTAGAATAATTTAATCACCACTTTTAAGTCCGGGGGTATTAAAATCTACCCCCCATTAAGGAACTTTGCTCTCAAAGTTGGTGAATCTAATATCGTTGCTCACATAGGTACTCTATGCTGAGGTTGTAATCTTTATACGACCTTACAGACTCATAGGTCTGTCTCTATACACGCTACACATACCACACACATATCACAGCATGTATAGCAATCAAAAATACTCTTTGTATTCTCTCCATGGAATCGATCTGAAGACAAGAAGGCACTACAGTTCTCGTATCCATATTGAGTAATACACTGCCGATACCTCAGGTACCGGTCACGTTGAACACTTATGCTTTCTGGTTCTCGACCGTTTCATGACAAATGGGCACTTACTCTCTCTGGCCCATAGTCCCTTCGGTTCTGATCAAAACCTTGCACATATAGACATCCTCAGGCTCTCTAGTTGACTCTCTTAACACAGGGAATTGCTCAGGGTACTCTCCCCATCCCGCTGCCTTTGGAAAAATCACACAATGCCACCACCCTAACCGGTCACCTAGGACCGCCGCACGTACGGTGCAATGGTTTCAAAACTAGTTTTTATCTTCATACTTGAAGAAAAATCCTTTTTACAAATTTCGTGTAACACCCCAACTCGGTCCAATCGTGGTTATCACAAACTTATCATCATACATATAAACTCTACAGCGGATTTAAATACATTCTAGGACCTTGCCACGGTCTGACTACAGAATATACCGAACATTAGTACATACAAATCTTAACCAAATACTTATCCTTCTTACAAACCGCTCACATCCTATACATCTTACTAGCTCAAATGCCACACGAGTGTACATGCACACCTCGTAGGCCACACTTAACCCGTAACGCTTGTACCCCTTCTTACTCTCGCGACGGCCGCCTCCTGACGTTCACCTGTGTAGTAAAAACAGCCCCCAAAGGGGGTCAGCACGAATGCTGGTACGATCCTCTCATGGCCCCCAAGCTAACGTGGCTACGACGACTAATTGTCGATAGCATGGAGGTTGATTAGATGCACAACATAATAGTAAATGCTGTAAACAACAATCCAAATATGAACAATCAAAGTTCAAACAATTGAACGACTTAGATGCGTTCCCTTATTTAGAGAGTTAATTATTTAACTCCTTAAGTTACATTTCCTCTTAATCTTAGTCCATCCTTATCTTACCTCAATCTTAGTCTTATCTTAATCTTAGAAAACAACCATCCTATAAAAAGGATGAATGTAGCTTATCTCAGTCTTACAATACAAACCATCCTTTAAAAAGGAATGGTTGCAACTTATCTCAACCTTATCTTAATTTTAGAATACAAACCACTCTTCAATTAGAAATGATTGTATCTTACCTCAATGTTTGTTTTTGTCGGGTCAAAAGCAGCCCTAGCCAATGAGCTATTAACTCCATTGGTTGAATAAACAACTTATATAATTTAGGATTTAGGTGATCCTACCGCACCATCTTAATGCCACCTACCTTGGACTGTATGTCCAATGTAGCTGAGCCGGAAACCGACCCTAGGCAACAAGTCCGTAGACAAGTCCTTAAGCGGAAGTCGAATCTGCTATAGATACCGACCCCCTTTCCTTAGCATGCATGACCGGAGTCAGTCCCGGGTTCCTCACTCCCCCCTTAAGTTCCAGTTAGTAGAAGTCTCAAGACAATGTTTGTTGGTTAACCTCTTTCGGTTTATAACAAACTATTATTAGGGAGCGTTCCTTAGTCTCACTCAATTCCTTACTAAACGTTGGTTAGTAAGTTCTCACGGTAAGTTGTGTTAGTTCTCAAACATCACACAACAATACAATAAACATAATGTTCCGGTTGCATGCTTTATCTTGTTTAGTGAGCACAAAAAAACAAATAGCACACAAGCCGAGGGACACCTCGTTAGCAAGCAGGTCACAAGTAGAACTGTACCGTTCACCGTTGGTCGTTTGGTTGCTTAATCTCTTCCGGAGTCCAATTTCCAAGTCCTAAAACATTCATTCAGTTTTAGGTTGTTAATCACTTAACTCAATTCAACTTACTTATCTTACTTAACTTACTTAACCCTTAATGATCCCCATCTAACACCTCTTAAGTCTTACAACTTAATCTTACAAACTTAACCTTAAACTTTTAAGCTTATACTTAACTTAATCCCCTAGGTCTTTATACCCCTAGTAATCTTTGCCTCCTCAATGGGGTACCCTTAATACCACTAAACTCTCTTAGGTTTCCTTTTTTTCTTTTTTTTTCTAATCTTAAGGGTCGTCCGACCCACCGTCCGACCCAACCAACTGGGTCGGACCATTCCAGCAACTCTCGGATTGTAAAGCTCTACGTTGTCCGATCCACGTCCGACCCAACCAACTGGGTTGGACCATTCCAGAAATTTTCCGTCTTTTAAAACTCTCCCGTCCGACCCAAGTCCTCTGGGTCGGACCGTTCTAGAACTCTTCTCTGGCGTCTAACAGAGGCCGTCCGACCCAAACTTGGGTCGGACCCCTGGGTCGGACGCCACTAGAACATGTCCAAAAATTGTTAAATCTTCACCAAACTTCTCCTAAAGCCTTCTAATGTGTTCTAACATCATTTAGACCCTTAAACCCACCTTAATCATCCTCCAAACTCATTAAAATAACCTCCAAGATCATTCCAACCTTTTGCTCAATTCTTGCAAGAAATTCCTAACACTTGTTAATTAATTCCTTATATTTCCAACATGTACATTTTGTCTAAACTTCAACTAACCAATGTGTTTCTTTTCAACCCATATAACTCCTCCTTAACATCATTCCCTTCCATCTTTACTTGTTAAACCTTCCAAGGTCATCTTGCATGTCCATGCACAATTTCTCTTCTTTTCATTTGTTACTCATCACTCCTAAACTCTTGAGCTTACTTATACATTTCTTTCCATTACCTTAACACCTTGACATAGTTCTTCATTTACCTTGACTATGCAACACCCTCCTTAGACATTTCCACCTCTTTTACGCAACTGTAACACCCCAACTCAATCCAAATGTGGTCTCGCAACTTAACAGCTTATACATATACATGTCACAGCGGAATTCTTTACACTCCAGGACCTTGCCACGGTCTGACTACAGAATATACCGAACATTAGTACAACGACCTTAACCAATTACATTTCCTTCTTACAATCCCCTCATATCCTATACATCTTACTAACTCAATTGCCATACGAGTGTACATGCACAACTCGTAGGCCACACTTAACCCTTCACACTTGTCCCCCTTCTTACTCTCGCGACGGCCGCCTCCTGATGTTCACCTGTGTAGTAAAAACAGCCCCCAAAGGGGGTCAGCACGAATGCTGGTACGATCCTCTCATGGCCCCCAAGCTAACGTGGCTACGACGACTAATTGTCGATAGCATGGAGGTTGATTAGATGCACAACATAATAGAAAGTGCAGTAAACAACAACTCAGATATGAACAATCAAAGTTCACACACAATGAATGACTTAAATGCGTTCCCTTAATTAGAGAGTTAATTATTTAACTCCTTAAGTAATGTTCCCTCTTAATCTTAGTCCATCCTTATCTTTCCTCAATCTTAGTCTTATCTTAATCTTAGAAACAACCATCCTTTAATAAGGAATGGATGTAGCTTATCTTAATCTTAATAATACAAACCATCCTTTAAAAAGGAATGGTTGCAACTTATCTTAACCTTACCTTAATCTTAATCTTAACTTATTCTCAGTATACAAACCGTTCCTAGAGGGAAATGGTTGTATCCTAAGTCCAAACCTGGGATTTAGGTGATCCCACCGCACCATCTTAATGCCACCTACCCTGGACGGGAGTCCAGCGTAGCTGAGCCGGCAACCGGCCCTAGGCTACAAGTCCGAAGACAAGTCCTTAAGTGGAAGTCGAATCTGCTATAGATACCGACCCCCTTTCCTTAGCATGCATGACCGGAGTCAGTCCCGGGTTTCCTCACTCAAGTTCCAGTTAGTAGTAGTCTCAAGACCATGTTTGTTGGTTAACCTCTTTCGGTTTATATCAACCCATATTAGGGAGTGTTCCTTAGTCTCACTCAATTCCTTACTAAACGTTGGTTAGTAAGTTCTCACGGTATGTTGTGTTAGTTTTCAAACATCACACAACAATACAATAAACATAATATTCCGGTTGCATGCTTTATCTTGTTTAGTGAACACACAAAAACAAATAGCACACAAGCCGAGGGACACCTCGTTAGCAAGCAGGTCACAAGAAGAACTGTACCGTTCACCGTTGGTCGTTCGGTTGCTTACTCTCCTCTGGAGTCCAAATTCTCAAACCCTAAAACATTCATTCAATTTTAGGTTGTTAATTACTTTTCCAATAAAACTAACTTGCTTAACTCACTTAGTCACTAATGATCCCCATCTAACACCACTTAAGTTCTTATAAACTTAATCTTAAGTGAATCACTTCTCCTCATAACTTATACTTATTCACCCATTTAATTATCATTGTTACCCACCAAACATGTCTTAAACCACCTTATATCATCATTACATATCAATCCCCACCATTGGATATCATTTCCTAACCTTAAACAAAGTTTTTGATCAAAACAGCACCGCGTCCGAACTTGTGTCCGAGCTTACCAAGTTCGGACGCAAGTCGAGACTCAAAAGGGTGCAACCAGACGTGTGTCCGAACATGTGTCCGAACTTCCCTAAGTTCGGACATGGGTCGAGGAAAAATCAAAGGAAGAATTTCAGGTGTCCGAACATCTAAGTCCGGACGGTAGTTCGGACTCTAGCCGAGACTCAAAAATTCTAATCGCAACAGGGCATGTCCGAGCTTCCAAATTCGGACGGAAGTTCGGACAGGCCAGAATATTCATCTTCTACACCCTTAAACACTTATCTCCTTTCTTGCAAAAATGCCCAACTCTTCCACAAGTGTCCCATTATGTCTTAATACCATATAGGCTCTTAAACTCACCTTAGAACATCCTTTAAAACCTCCTTAACCATTTTCTCAATCCTTACAAGAATTTCTAACACTTGTTACTTATTTCATTATTTTTCCAACATGTAATTTTTGTCTAAAACTCTAACTATCCAAAGTGTTTCCTTCCCAATCAATATAACTCCTCCTTAACATCATTACATTCCATCTTTGCTTCGTTAAACCTTCCAAGGTCATCTTGCATGTCCATGCACAATTTCTCTTCTTTTCATTTGTTACTCATCACTCCTAAACTCTTGAGCTTACTTATACATTGCTTCCCATTACCTTAACACCTTGACATGGTTCTTCATTTACCTTGACCATGTAACACCCTCCTTAGACATTTCCACCTCTTCTATGCATCTTATTCAACACCCTCATGATCATACTCTCTTTTACATTCCTAGTCATTTTCCTTGACATTTGACAACATTCTCCCACACCTTTCTCTTCCATCACCTAAGTCCACTCATTAACATCTAAACTAAACCTCATTAGTCCACTACTAGCATCATCACGCTTACACAAGGTTCTCAAAACTCTCATTGTTTTACTCTCTAGTTCATACCTAAATCATCTCAAAGCATTATACACCTTCTCCTCCAAATTTGCACAAGTCTTACCATTCCTCATACCATGACTTTGGTGTGTTTAATACACTCACCAATCCTCTAATTTCCTCCTAGACATCTCCTAGGTCATTCTAAACCTCAAGAACTCTTTAGTTAACTCATTTCCACTCAAATTCCTCTTAATGATCCCCTAGTGAACCCTAGGGCATATTACTCACCACTACCACTTAAACACATTGTTTTCTACTCAAATTTCGCCATAGCTTCTCTAGTATATTATCATGCCCAAATGCTTGTTTTCCTTCATTCAACCATCTCACACACATTAAGTTCTTTTCCATCATATCTTCTCACCTAAACCAACTCAATCACATCAAACTCAATATATTGCAATAATCTTAATTGCATAGCACTAAGGCTCTTAAATGACATGGCTTTAGGCCCTGAAATGACTTAAACTTAAACACTGAATTTCCCACATATAAAAGCTTTCAACCTGCAAATACAACCATCAATCTCATAGTAGTATAATGCTCTTAAAATCCCTCTTAACTTATATTACTAACTCATTCTCATTGGCTCCTTAGTCACAAGTTATAAGCTTGTTTAAGTTCTTTTTCTAGGTTATATAATCCAATCACAATGTAGCTCTAGGCTACATTGGTACTCATCTAAAACTCATTCCTTAATCTTAAACACCACATTAGGTAAGTAATTTATCGTGTTTCTCAAGCTTATGTTATCTTCCTCCTTAGACCTCTTCTCTGAATGAATATCGGCCACCACTTAAACTTCCTTTGCCAATGTTCTAACCAATATTCAATGACTCACATGAGTACTAAACAATACACTAACCTCAAGGAATGAAACCTAGGTTAGAAATGTGTTCTAAGGCATAAAAAGTGGGATGATTACCTTTGAATCTCAAAGTAGACTTGGGCATTGAATGAAATAGGACCTCCACTAGTCCTTGGTGAATAAATCAAGCTAGAACAAGCATAAAAAAAAGGCCCATGAGTAGTAATTTTGGCCATGTGGAAGGAATGATGGAAACATGGTTTTCTTACATTTTCTTTACCTTAGAGAATGGAGAAGCTAATGAGCTCTTCAAACTTGATTTTCCTCCATCAATGGAGTTTTCTCATGGCACCAAAAACTTGAGCTTTGAAAGATTTGAAAAGATAGAAAGATAGGTCTTGGCCTAACTAAGAGAAATCTATACTTAGTTTTTTGATTTGGGCAAAGATGAACACTTGGTGAGCAATTGAGGTGGAGCACCCATGGATGGAGCTCTCTTTCGTTTTGGAGCAAGAGAAGGGAAGAAGAAACCGTGGGGAAGAAGAGAATGAAGAGAGAGAGAAGAAGAAAAGTAGGCTATATAAGATATTTGCTTTATAAAAGCAAATAGTAACTCCTTTTACTTATCTCTTCTTTTCTTCCTTATTTGATGTAGTCTATGGTGACTCATCCTTAGAAAACCGGCCCCCATCTTAAATAAGGCTAGTCATGGTCTTTGTTGACCAACTAATTAGCTTATATTGATTAAAACTTAACTAGTCACTATTTGGCACTATTCCTAATTAGTGCACATATTCTGAAATTTTTGATTTCCCATTGATTTAGGCTTCCTATGTGATACTAATTAGTACACATGTTTATTAAAGAGTAATGATGGACATTTAGCCACTCAAAACTCAATTCTAAGACAATTTCTCAAAAATGTGCTTTAAGACTTCTTAAAGCACATTTTGTTGTTTAAACTTGTTTTCAAGCTTGGTTTTCTTTGGTATTGGTTTAAAAATTACCATTAGAATATTACTAAGGTCTTATCATGATATTTGGTACTCACCCAAGCCTCTCCAAGCTTAGAGCACATTTTTGCCCTAATTGCCCTTAAGCATTTTCTTGTGTTTTCCTTGGTTTAAATTGTCTACCAATCTTTTTAAGGCATATTCTAGCCTTACTACATCATAATTTTATGTTTACTAAGCATACTTAGGTTTGGGGTATTTCAGCAACTTACTCACCATTCTCACGATCATACACTCTATTACGTTTCTAGTCATTTTCCTTGACGACTTACAACATCCTCCTACAATTTTCACTTCCATCACCCAAGTCCCCACATTACCATTCAAACTAAACCTTACTAGCCCCTACTAACATCACCCTTCTTACACTAACTTCCCGAAACTCTCATTGTTCTACTCTTTAGTTCATACCTAAACTATCTCAAAGCATTATACATCATTTCCTCCAGATTCTTGCACAGGTCCTACCATTCCTCATAACACGACTTTGGTGTGTTCAATACACCCACCAATCCTAATTTCCTCCTAGACAATTCTAGGTCATCCTAAACCTCAAGAACTCCTTATCTAACTCATTTCCACTCAAATTCCTCATAATGATCCCTAGTGAATCTAGGGCATATTAACTCACCACTATCACTTAACACCTTATTTTCTTCCATTAGCTCCTCTAGCATATTTTTATGCCCAAACGCTTTGTTTTCCTCATTCACATCTCACACACATCAAGTTCTTCCTCATCCTATCTCATCACCCAAACCAACTCATTCACAACAAACTCAATATTTTGCAATAATCTTAAATTGCATAGCACCAAGGCTCTTAAATGACATGGCTCTTAGGCCCTTAAATGACTTAAACTTAAACACTGAATTTCCCACATATAAAAGCTTTCAACCTGCAAATACACCCATCAATCTCATAGTAGTTTATAATGCTCTTAAAACTCATCTTAAACTTATATTACTAACTCATTCTCATTGGCTCCTTAGTCACAAGTTCATAAGCTTGTTCAAATTGTTTTCCTAGGTTATATAACCCATTGCATAATGTAAGCTCTAAGCCACATTAGTACTTATCTAAAACTCATTCCTTAAACTTAAACCACCATTAGGTAAGCATTTTTCCTTGTTTTCTCAAGCTTATGTTATCTTCCTCCTTAGACCTTCTTCTTGAATGAATATCGGCCACCACTTAAACTTCCTTTGCCAATGTTCTAACCAATATTCAATGACTCACATGAGTACTAAACAATACACTAACCTTAAGGAGTAAACCCTAGGTTAAAAATGTGTTCTAAGGTTTTGAAATGAATGTTTTACCTTGGAGTCTTAAGATAGGCTTGGATATGAATAAATGAGGACCTCCTCTAGCCTTGGAGAATAGAATTAAGCTAGAACAATGGATAAAACAAGGCTCCATGAGAAGGTAATTTTCGGCCATGTAGAAGAAATGATGGAAACATGGTTTTTCTTACATTTTCCTTACCTTGAATGAATGGAGAACCAAATGGGCTCTTCAAACTTGATTTTCCTTTATCAATGGAGTTTTCTCATGGCACCAAACTTGAGCTTTGAAGGATTTGAGAAGATAAAGATAGGTCTTGTGGCCTAACTAAGAGAAATCTATACTCGGTTTTTGATTTGGAGCGAAGATGAAACATTGGTGAGCAATTGAAGGTGAGCACCCATGGATGGAGCTCTCCCAGTTTTGGAGCAAGAGCAGAGAAGAAGAAACCGTGGGAAGAAGAGAAATGAAGAGAGAGAAGAAGAAAGGTAGGCTAATATAAGATATTTGCTTTATAAAAGCAAATAGTAACTCCTTTTACTTATCTCTTCTTTTCTTCCTTATTTGATGAAGTCTATGGTAACTCATCTTAGAAAACCGGCCCCCTCTTTATAACCAAGATATTTATGGTCTTGGTTGACCAACTAATTGACTTATATTGATTAAAACATAAACTAGTCACTATTTGGTACTATTCACTAATTAGTGCACATGTTCGTGAAATTTTTGATTTCCCATTGATTTAGGCTTCCTAAGTGATACAATTAGTACAAATGTTGATTAAGATGTAATCATAGGCATTTAGCCACTCAAAACCCATTTCTAAGACAATTTCTCAAAAAGGTGCTTTAAGGAGTCTTAAAGCACATTTTGTGTTTAAGCTTGTTTTTGAGCTTGGTTTTCTTTTAATTGATTTAAAATGTCCATTAGCATATACTAAAGTCTTATAATGGTATTTGGGTGCTAATCAAAGTCACTCCAAGCTTAGAGCACGTTTTGCCCAAATTGCCCTTAAGGCGTTTCCTTGTGTTTTTCCTTGGTTTAAATTGTCTACCAATCTTTATAAGGCTTATTTTAGCCTTACTACATCATATATTGATGTTTACTTAACATACTTAGGTTTGGGGTATTTCAATCTTCCCCCCTTAAAAGATCTTTGTCCCCAAAGTTCCCATGCACCTTATCTTATTAGAATACATGTCTTACCTCATTCCATAGATCATGTGGACCATACTTATGTATACTTAAACTCATTGGATCATTAGATCCGCCATATTCTTATACTTAAATATCACACAACAGCTTAAGCATGTATAGCACTCAAAATTCTCTTTGTTTCTTTTGATGATTAAAACTTTCACATAATTTCCAACGTATTCTCCCATGTCACTGGTCCGTAGACAATGGCTCATTCGTCCTCGTCACCATGGGCCAGAATACAAAACACTCTGCTCTCCCCATGTCACCGGTCCGAAGACAAAGGCTCATGCGTCCTCGACTCCATGAGCGAGACTCAGTAAAAAGGTAATCCTTTTTACGAGGTCATGTGAGGAATAATTCCTCTAATTAAAAATACAATCAACTCCAATTTCATTTTATCCTAATGCCTCTATCCTTAGCGTGATTTAATTGTGACCATTGGTAGGGAGTTTCAGGAATCATCCAACCCTGATGTGATCAGCATCAGTGTAGAACTATCCTTCCACCCTAATTTGTGTTCGGTTTCCCTTGATCCCTAGAAAATCTTTCCACCTCCCACGTCATTTTCAAACATCCAAATAATTCACTCATGTCCAATTTTCTATCTTTTTTAGTTCTTCTAATCATAATCAATACATCTCCAAAGTGTGACTCAGTCCATCAAACATTCCCAATTTCTCTCTTAGTAATTACCTAAAGACTTAAATTCCTACTAAGTTCTATAACCGTCTCATACCAATTCTCACCATCTATATCTCATAGAATTACTATCTTCTTCCTCATATTCATATCAAATAATATCTCATAGTGTTATCTTATTCTTATCTCACACATAGTCTCATATCGACTCATACCTCATATATTCTTATTCTTAAATCTCCTTAATCCTCTTCCTTATTCTCTTAACTCGTACTCACACCGGAGTTAACAAGATAGGTACTTAATATGTATGGTATTCACATCTTTGTGCGCAACAACCATATTTTTTTTCCTCAAATGTTTATGTAAAACATATTCTCAAATTATTTTGTGCTATGCACACCGTTTTTATGTACTCAGTACACAAACATACGCTAAGCGGTTTTCGCTCTACCCCCCTTAAAATGGATTACACCCACGTAATCAACATTATATCATCCTTGAACATAAGTTCAAGATGTCTAATTCTCATCAAGCATTCTAGCTTCCTTGTCATCTATCTTACTTATAATTCGATCAGAAATGTCTTAGTCTCTGTATCGAGGATTCTTAACGGTACTTATACCGTTTTCTTAACTTAGTTTGGTCTAATCTCAACGGTAGTGGTCTGCTAGCTTCCGCTGCACAACTCTGATGGTCTTAGGCTTAACTGTCTCGCTTATCCTTTTACAGTATTGTATATCTTTCTCCTGCGTGCTTATGGTTTAGTACTAAGGATCTCTTAATGGACACGTGTTATCTTTATATATATACACGGCCTTGATAGTTGTAGCTTGTTTATCCAGTCTCTCTGGAGATCTAATGTTCATATTCTTGGCGTTCTCTTAAGTGTTTAAATCGTTCTTTCCATCTAAGAAGGACCCTTAATCTAAAACTACTGTTTAGTGCTTATTGCGCTTCACAGTCTTATCCTTAACTTCTTAAGACATATCCAATGTCTGTACTTAACAATCCGTGCTTCTCGCACTTCATAGTTTTAATTATTTGTTCTCTGGTTCCTTTGTGTTGTTGATTGAACTGAATTTCTTTTTCTTCAACTGTTTGTGGTAGTAGCTGCTCTTGTCTGATCTTGCGTCGTTGTTGGTGGTACGGAGTCGACTACTTCCCGTGTTCCTTACACCACTAGTGTACATGCATGGGGTACCTTACTGGTACATTACTACTTACCCAACTACCTCATAAATGAGCGTGTCGGGCCTACAAGCCCCTGTGGGGTGCAGTCATCCCACATATCGTTTTAGTAAACTCATAGTGTTCGTCACACGTTTAGCTATTGCTAATATGAAGTATTCTGTTGTCGATCTCCTCTTTCATCGTTCCATAATAACACTTATTGTTCTTCTTGATTTAATCAAGGAAAATCCATTTACTATGTTCTTGGTATTGTATGCTCTAGCTCTTTCTGTGTCCCGTACTGATTCGGTCTCTTAAAACTGAGGTCTCTTTTCCGTAGAGCCTCTTACCTTGTTTCTCATATTTATGCTACTAGGAATGCACTTCCAGTTTCTTAAGGAATGGGAGGTGTGCTTCCTGTGAAATCTTACCTAACCAGGTCCAGACTACTGGCATCAATGCTCAGTTCGTCTTCCATCTTTTTCCTTACTTATATTGGTCTTAACTCATAAATCTCATTGCCTCCGTGTCAATATTTGACGTTCATACCTAACGGTCGCTTTACCGCGCACCACGACTTAATCCCCCTTATATAACTATTGTACTCACGACCACTACTACCGTGGTAGTTGGCCCTTACCATGTTGCACATTGATGGTGCAACCTCTTACTCACTTACTCTAATGTCTTACCTTATACTTAATCCCTTCTTGGTGTAAACACACTGGGAGTTCTCTCATTCCGGTGTATGGCGGTTGCCGTACCGTGTTGTAAATAGTTGACTCTTGATGTGAAGATGTTTTGCTTAAATCGCAGATTCGTAAATAGGCTGATTTCCCTCGCATTCTTTCATCCTTATGACGTTGCTTACCATGTAATTTTAACCGGTTCCTGAAGAAGTCATCCACTGAATCACAAGCTCTTCTGAGCATTGATCACTTGACGTGCCATAATGTGCACTCACAATGTTTATCTCGGACGATCACTAATTCTTACATCCCGGGTGTTGGATATGGGGTCTATCTCTACAACCTTCCTTATTACTCAAGTGTATCTGATATGTTCTAAGGTAATCTCAAGTTTACAGTTTCCATTCTCTAACAAAAGTGTATTGCATCTCTAATAAGTGAAAGCCCTTTTGAGGGTTCATTCCCACTCATGGCCTCACAACGAGGAGAGGTGTCCCCACCCAAAAAGGAATGGTTCGTTCTCCACCCCTGTCCTTAGCATTATCCCCTTATTCTCATTGGTGCCCTTTCTTGGCAGTTCTTCCCCAATCTAAATTATAGGTTTGGTAACCGTTTATATCTACACATTGTAGTTCCTTCATGGCTTGAATCAGCTCTTTTACAACTACTCTGCGCCTCGGGTTCTGATGTGGTTAACATCCTTGGCTCGTAGGCTCTTAGTGCTTAGTGCTTCAGTTCATTACTTGTACTCTCACTCATCTGTAGGTCATTCTTAAAGGTTTTTGTTTCCTTGAACACTATCCCACCACTAGATTACATAATAAGTAGTATTGGGTTTCATGGCAAGTTGCTGCGTCCTGCTTCCCGCTATGGAGTTTATTCAGGCGTTCCGAGGTTACTTAGTGTCCTTGACAATACTGTCGTTTTATTAGACTTATGTCTTTTAGCAATTAAGGTTAAGTTGGTATTAGGCTTTTGCCTTACGGTGTCCAAGTTGGATATCATCCTGTCATCTTATGCTTCCATCTCAATGCATCGTTCAACTTCCGTTGACTACGCCACTCGTTGATGATCAATCATACTTGGGTGTTAATTAGTTAGACAAACAGTATTAACTGTCATTCATCAGTTTGTTCGGCTCGACTATGCCCGCTCTGTGGGGGTAGTCCTCTGAGCTTTCCTTTTCCAGGGTTGTACGTCTTTAATCCTCAGCAGGTTAAGCTTACTTCATTTTCTTTATCCTTGTTTTCTGGTTTTCCAACATCTTCATTGAAGAATGCTTATTCTGGTATTCTTAGTGACAATCCGGGAGTCTTATCCCATTCTTGTTGAAAGTTTTTATGTCGACGGTCTCCATCGTATTCCTTGTACGTTATCACTTACGTAGTGTTTTGCTCGTATTACCGAGCGATCTCTTAGGTTTTCCCCTTGGAGTTCGGGATTGGTGTTCTTACCGTACTGTCGTTTGTTGTTGTATAGGTCATACCGTTGCTAATATTTATATCTTTAGTACTCTGTCCAAGTTCAGCTCCCTGCTGACTAGTGTATCACCTCATCTCATCATGGTCAGGCCGTCGCCTTTCCAAGGTCTTATGGATTTAGCAATCCGGCATTAATATGTGTTACAACTGTAGTGTTCTCCTATCTTGCCATGATGGCTTTCCGCGTGGCTTAACCGTGGTAGCACTTGCTATGGCAAGTGCGCCATGCAAGATGAGCTACCGGTACCTTGTGTGCGTCGGTAGTGGTACTTCCACCTAGTTTCCATGTAATTGGTAGTCCTCGGGACTCCTTCGATAATCTCTTATTTTGGATAACTGACCATCCGGCAGTTTCCATGTTGTTTGACAGTACTGTCGCTTATCAGGGTGTTCCTCTTTCTGAGGGAACCCCTCATTATTTTCATATGTCTTAATCCTCGCTCCCGTTCCCACACATTTGTCGTGGTCACTAAGTAATGGTTCTCCCTAAGGCACTACATTGTAGTCCTATCCGGCATTCAATTTGTATGAGTTCCCACCGTCGTCCGCGTTATGTCGGCCCGGTTTTTTAACCTTTCTCATTGTATGGGGTTTTGAGTTCCCATTTCTAACTGGACTTCCCAATAATCTTAACCCTCATTGCTTTGTATCATCCCACTGTTATGCTCACTCAGACCGCTGTCTGGTACTCATGTCGCTTATCTTTTCCTTTCCATTGCACTCGTAGTGCTTTTCTTATCATTGGTATGGTGGGGTAACTCGACTGCGTAGCATGTCGACCCATGTTGCCGGTAATTCCGTTGTGGAATTCCCTTGGTAGCGCCTGTTTCACCACCGCTGCGCCCCAGTTAAAACGTTCAAGTTCTCATTAACTGTTGTTTAACAAGATGTTTCTCGTATTGCTTACTGTTAACTAACTACCAGATCGGGTTTCCCCGAGTAAGAGAAGGCTTTCTTCTCTGGCGTTTGTTCCCCATATTCAGGGTTAGGGATGTGGAGGGCGGGTCTAGGTACTATGGATATCCGGTAAACACCGGGAAGTCCTAGCTAACGCACCTCTCACTCTAACACTCAACCCTTAACCCATCACTCAACTCAACCTCAGTATTCTCCTAAGTTCGGTATTTCTTGTCTTCAGAGTGTAACTACGCTCTGATACCACTTTTTGTAACACCCCAACTCGGTCCCAATCGTGGTTATCACAAACTTATCATCATACAATATAAACTCACACAGCGGATTTAAATACATTCCAGGACCTTGCCACGGTCTGACTACAGAATATACCGAACATTAGTACATACAAATCTTAACCAAATACTTATCCTTCTTACAAACCCCTCACATCCTATACATCTTACTAGCTCAAATGCCACACGAGTGTACATGCACACCTCGTAGGCCACACTTAACCCGTAACGCTTGTACCCTTCTTACTCTCGCGACGGCCGCCTCCTGACGTTCACCTGTGTAGTAAAAACAGCCCCCAAAGGGGGTCAGCACGAATGCTGGTACGATCCTCTCATGGCCCCCAAGCTAACGTGGCTACGACGACTAATTGTCGATAGCATGGAGGTTGATTAGATGCACAACATAACAGTAATGCTGTAAACAACAATCCAAATAGAACAATCAAAGTTCAAACAATTGAACGACTTAGATGCGTTCCCTTATTTAGAGAGTTAATTATTTAACTCCTTAAGTTACATTTCCTCTTAATCTTAGTCCATCCTTATCTTACCTTAATCTTAGTCTTATCTTAATCTTAGAAAACAACCATCCTTTAAAAAGGAATGGATGTAGCTTATCTCAGTCTTACAATACAAACCATCCTTTAAAAAGGAATGGTTGCAACTTATCTCAACCTTATCTTAATTTTAGAATAAAAACCACTCTTCAATTAGAAATGATTGTATCTTACCTCAATGTTTATTTTTGTCGGGTCAAAAAGCAGCCCTAGCCAATGAGCTATTAACTCCATTGGTTGAATAAACAACTTATCTTATAATTTAGGATTAGGTGATCCTACCGCACCATCTTAATGCCACCTACCTTGGACTGTATGTCCAATGTAGCTGAGCCGGAACCGACCCTAGGCAACAAGTCCGTAGACAAGTCCTTAATAGCGAAGTCGAATCGGCTATAGATACCGACCCCCTTTCCTTAGCATGCATGACCGGAGTCAGTCCCGGGTTCCTCACTCCCCCCTTAAGTTCCAGTTAGTAGAAGTCTCAAGACAATGTTTGTTGGTTAACCTCTTTCGGTTTATAACAAACTATTATTAGGGAGCGTTCCTTAGTCTCACTCAATTCCTTACTAAACGTTGGTTAGTAAGTTCTCACGGTAAGTTGTGTTAGTTCTCAAACATCACACAACAATACAATAAACATAATGTTCCGGTTGCATGCTTTATCTTGTTTAGTGAGCACACAAAAACAAATAGCACACAAGCCGAGGGACACCTGTTAGCAAGCAGGTCACAAGTAGAACTTTACCGTTCACCGTTGGTCGTTCGGTTGCTTAATCTCTTCCGGAGTCCAATTTCCAAGTCCTAAAACATTCATTCATTTTAGGTTGTTAATCACTTAACTCAATTCAACTTACTTATCTTACTTAACTTACTTAACCCTTAATGATCCCCACTAACACCTCTTAAGTCTTACAACTTAATTTACAAACTTAACCTTAAACTTTTAAGCTTATACTTAACTTAATCCCCTAGGTCTTTATACCCCTAGTAATCTTTGCCTCCTCAATGGGGTACCCTTAATACCACTAAACTCTCTTAGGGTTCCTTTTTTTCTTTTTTTTTCTAATCTTAAGGGTCGTCCGACCCACCGTCCGACCCAACCAACTGGGTCGGACCATTCCAGAAATTTTCCGTCTTTTAAAACTCTCCCGTCCGACCCATGTCCGACCCAAGTCCTCTGGGTCGGACCGTTCCAGAACTCTTCTCTGGCGTCTAACAGAGGCCGTCCGACCCAAACTTGGGTGGACCCCTGGGTCGGACGCCACCAGAACATGTCCAAAAATTGTTAAATCTTCACCAAACATCTCCTAAAGCCTTCTAATGTGTTCTAACATCATTTAGACCCTTAAACCCACCTTTAATCCCCTCCAAACTCATTAAAATAACCTCCAAGATCATTCCAACCTTTTGCTCAATTCTTGTAGAAATTCCTAACACTTGTTAATTAATTCCTTATATTTCCAACATGTACATTTTGTCTAAACTTCAACTAACCAATGTGTTTCTTTTCAACCCATATAACTCCTCCTTAACATCATTCCCTTCCATCTTTACTTGTTAAACCTTCCAAGGTCATCTTGCATGTCCAAGCACAATTCTCTTCTTTTCATTTGTTACTCATCACTCCTAAACTCTTGAGCTTACTTATACATTTCTTTCCATTCCATTACCTTCACACCTTGACATAGTTCTTCATTTACCTTGACCATGCAACACCCTCCTTAGACATTTCCACCTCTTTTACGCAACTTACTCACCATTCTCACGATCATACACTCTTATACGTTTCTAGTCATTTTCCTTGACGACTTACAACATCCTCCTACAATCGACTTACAACATCCTCCTACAATTTTCACTTCCATCACCCAAGTCCCCACATTACCATTCAAACTGAACCTCTACTAGCCCACTACTAACATCACCACTTCTTACACTAACTTCCCGAACTCTCATTGTTCTACTCTTTAGTTCATACCTAAACTATCTCAAAGCATTATACATCATTTCCTCCAGATTCTTGCACAGGTCCTACCATTCCTCATAACATGACTTTGGTGTGTTCAATACACCCACCAATCCTCTAATTTCCTCCTAGACAATTCTAGGTCATCCTAAACCTCAAGAACCCTTATCTAACTCATTCCCACTCAATTCCTCATAATGATCCCTAGTGAATCCTAGGGCATATTAACTCACCACTATCACTTAAACACCTTGTTTTCTACTCACATTTCGCCATAGCTCTCTCTAGCATATTATCATGCCCAAATGCTTTATTTTCCTCATTCAACCATCTCACACACATCAAGTTCTTCCTCATCCTATCTCATCACCCAAACCAACTCATTCACAACAAACTCAATATTTTGCAATAATCTTAAATTGCATAGCACCAAGGCTCTTAAATGACATGGCTCTTAGGCCCTTAAATGACTTAAACTTAAACACTGAATTTCCCACATATAAAAGCTTTCAACCTACAAATACACCCATCAATCTCATAGTAGTTATAATGCTCTTAAAACTCATCTTAAACTTATTTACTAACTCATTCTCATTGGATCCTTAGTCACAAGTTCATAAGCTTGTTCAAATTGTTTTTCCTAGGTTATATAACCCATTGCATAATGTAGGCTCTAAGCCACATTAGTACTTATCTAAAACTCATTCCTTACACTTAAACCACCATTAGGTAAGCATTTTACCTTGTTTTCTCAAGCTTATGTTTCTTCCTCCTTAGACCTTCTTCTTGAATGAATATCGGCCACCACTTAAACTTCCTTTGCCAATGTTCTAACCAATATTCAATGACTCACATGAGTACTAAACAATACACTAACCTTAAGGAGTAAACCCTAGGTTAAAATGTGTTCTAAGGTTTTGAAATGAATGTTTTACCTTGGAGTCTTAAGATAGGCTTGGATATGAATAAATGAGGACCTCCTCTAGCCCTTGGAGAATAAATTAAGCTAGAACAATGGATAAAACAAGGCTCCATGAGAAGGTAATTTTCGGCCATGTAGAAGAAATGATGGAAACATGGTTTTTCTTACATTTTCCTTACCTTGAATGAATGGAGAACCAAATGGGCTCTTCAAACTTGATTTTCCTCCTCACATGGAGTTTTCTCATGGCACCAAACTTGAGCTTTGAAGGATTTGAGAAGATAGGAAGATAGGTCTTTGCCTAACTAAGAGAAATCTATACTCGGTTTTTGATTTGGAGCAAAGATGAACCTTGTGAGCAATTGAAGTGGAGCACCCATGGATGGAGCTCTCTCGGTTTTTGGAGCAAGAGAAGAGAATAAGAAACCGTGGGAAGAAGATAAATGAAGAGAGAGAGAGAAAGGTAGGCTAATATAAGATATTTGCTTTATAAAAGCAAATAGTAACTCCTTTTACTTATCTCTTCTTTTCTTCCTTATTTGATGAAGTCTATGGTGACTCATCCTTAGAAACCGGCCCCCTCTTATAACCAAGATATTTATGGTCTTGGTTCACCAACTAATTGACTTATATTGATTAATACTTAAACTAGTCACTATTTGGCATTATTCACTAATTAGTGCACATATTCATGAAATTTTTGATTTCCCATTGATTTAGGCTTCCTAATGTGATAATAATTAGTACACATGTTGATTAAGATGTAATCATAGGCATTTAGCCACTCAAAACCCATTTCTAAGACAATTTCTCAAAAAGTGCTTTAAGGAGTCTTAAAGCACATTTTGTGTTTAAGCTTGTTTTTGAGCTTTGTTTTCTTTGCTAATTGATTTAAAATGTCCATTAGCATATTACTAAAGTCTTATAATGGTATTTGGGTGCTAATCAAAGTCACTCCAAGCTTAGAGCATGTTTTTTGCCCAAATTGCCCTTAAGGCTTTCCTTGTGTTTTCCTTGGTTTAAATTGTCTACCAATCTTTCTAAGGCTTATTTTAGCCTTACTACATCATATATTGATGTTTACTTAACATACTTAGGTTTGGGGTATTTCATCCGTTTGGAAATTCTTTTTAGAAAACAACACACAACTCCAAGTCTGGTTTATTTGTAGCTGCATCTTTTCTTAGCATGATTACTTGTGATCACTTATAGGGAGCTTCAAGAATCATCCAACCCTGATGTGATCAGAATCAGTGTTGAACTGTCCTTCCACCCTAATTTGTGTTCAGTTTCCCTTGATCGCTAGCAAATCAAGTTCCACCTCCCACGTCAGTTTCAAACAATCAGATAGTCAAACATTTTCATTTCAATCTTTTACTATTTCTAGTCATATTCACAAAACTCCATTTAATTTATCTCTTTATCATGGAACTTAAGTCATCCATCATTCTCCATTTGCTTCACTACTTTTCCTAGGCATTCAATACTTATGGGCTCATTTCCTCAAATTGTTACTCAATTATAACATGCAACATACAACTCCAAAGGATGGAACTCACTCCATCAAACATTCTCAAATAAATTCACCTAGGGAACTCACTTCCTACTAGATTACACATCGGTTTCATACCGATTCGTACTCATCATATCTCATGTCTAATCTCAATAGACATATACTATAGAAATTCTCATTCCCCAGGAGTTTCTCTACTCCTCTTTCTTAAATATAATATACGTGTTATTCGCATCCTTTGTGCGCAATAACCATAATACTCCATGAATGGGGATGTTTTATAACATAAGTTCCAATCATCAAAACAATTTCTTTGTGTTATGCACATTGTAGTTACGCACCTATACGTAAAATACTCTAAGCGGTTTTTCGCCCTACCCTCCTTAAAAAGGGATTACACCTGCGTAATCGACCATATGTTATCACTAAACATTGGTTCACTAATTCAGGCATCATGAAGTGTTTAACTCAATGCGGTTATTTGGCTCATAACCGGTTCAGTTCAACCCATACGGCTTTAAAGCGTTACGATTAGCCATTACCCCCATTTACTCGCATTTTCCAGATACTTAATCTTTGAATTACTGCCCACTAGCTTCTACTGCTACTGACCTGATAACTTAGAGCTTGATTCACGCTTTTTGCTATTCTCAATGTATAGCACAACTCCCTTTTTATCCCTTTTTGTGTTGGGAATAAGGTTTCTCAATCGTCACGTGGTATATCTTATTGTGTGTGAATTCGATGAGTTATAGATTCTCTCTCCAGTTCTTTGGAAATCTATTTCATATAGCACTGTATACTTTCGTGATTATCACTTAATTTTTCCGACTTACTATCGGTTGAGGTCAAGCTACTACTTAGTATGTAGTGCTTCCTCAATTAATAGTGGCTTCTGAATTATGTTTGTTTACTTGTTTCTATACAAGATTCTTTCATTCATACTACCTTGCGTTTACCATGCATCGGTCCTGGGACCTGTGGGTTATGGCCCACGTTCTTCGTGCATCTTCGGCCAACGGCCGCACGGTTATGTCTCTAGATTTCCGCTCAATAGGTTGCACCATGTTCGTTGGCATGTTTGCAATGTTCCGTATGTAGTACGGTATGTAGTACGGTTGATTATTTTTCCAAGGGGTACTCTTGACCCAAAGTTCAGTACATCTGTTATCGACTAATCCTCCTAGGATAACCTTCAGTTCCTATGTAGTTGCAATAGAATGAGCACGGTCTTCTCTGTGAGATCTTTTGTCACATGGCATGGGTTGCAAGCTTTACTGCCCCATTTATCTAGCATCACTTGCCTTTCATCTTCACTAAGTTTGATTCATAATCCTGCTTGTTCTCTATATCACTATCTGACTATACTCTTACAATGGTCGCTTGCTGCGCACCATGTTCTTACCCGTTAAACAACGCTTGTTTACATGGCATCCGCTACTACTTTAGCTTTCGCTCATGTATTCCTGCCATTTATACTATGGCTTGCCACTCACTCTCTCGGCTCAATAAAATATACTAATCTTTGAAATTTCTCTGTGCTCCTTGCGCATTGTGCATGCTACATTCACTTTGTACACGTACGGTGTTTACTACTTAATTGATTACTTTTTCAGTTTTCATACCATGCTATCAAAGTTCCTTCTACATACTATTTCTGTTCAAATTACTCCTTGGCAATAATCACATGTTTAAGTTTCCCTACACCGCTCTAGAGCTTTTACATTATACTCTTGGTGGTAGTCTCTCTGTAGGGTCCACAGAATAACGAGGAGTATTCCCACTCTATGATAGTGGTTCATTCTCCGTAATTCCTCTAATGCCTTTAGCGTAGATTTGCAATGTTTGGATCTACGAATGTAGTTGGTTTTCTGGCTTACAAGCCACATTGCCTCAAGCCATGCTCTTTGCGGGCTGCTTATACAAGTTTCTTCTTCTTCTCCGTATACCATTAATGTTTTGGAGTATTACTGTGCTTTGATATGGTTGTTTCATCACACTTCCGTACATGGAAGACCCTTTTAGTGTCTTGATATTAATCTATGCCCCTTGGCAATTTAGGGTGTTCCCCCGTTAGGTGGGATCCCTCTCGGTGTTCAGAACCGAGTTTCCATTTTAGTTCTTATGTTTGTATTTATGATGCTTCGTTCAACTGTCAATGACTTAGACACCCTTCAAAGTTTACTCTCTTGGGTGTTGCTATGTAACGCCAAAACATTTGGCTGGTACTTTGGGGTATGTTCAGTTTCTTACTCTGCCTGTGGTTATAATATATATCGAACTATCCTGTTTAGGGTTGTAGCGTCTCTTACTCTTGGGTAGACCATTGATTCTTTTTCCCTTACATTCTTGGTCAGGTCATTGTTCTCTTCAGTGAGGTATGCTGTGGAATTCTATCCTGTTCATCAAATATTGATGAGTTCATTTTAGGCATTTGCCGCATTGTTTACACTGGTATTCATTACAGTTACCATGTGTTTCCTTCATGATTCTTGAGACACATCCAATGGCTATGTGAAATACTCTATGCTTCCCGCACTTTTTAACGCTACATAATTAGGCCAGTCATCTTACTGGGTTCTACTCCTTGATCATTCATGGTAGTCGGTTGTTCTAGTCTGAATGGCTCCTTCGTCCATAGTATGGAGTCGACTACTTCCCGTGTTCCGTACTCTACTGGTAACATAAATGGGATATCTTATTGATACGTTACCACTTACCTGACTAACTTATAACTGGTCTGTCAGGCCCGTAATATCCTTCGGAGTGCGGTCGTCCCACGTCTCGTTTCTGTACACTTGTAGTGTCGGTCACACGCCTCGGTGAAGTATTCTATTGCCAACTCCTCTTATATCGTCCTATGATGTCTTATTGTGACTCCTCTGGTTTGGTTTTAAAAATTTTAAGGTTTTGGAACATTTTGTGTTTAAAAGAAAATTTTGAGATTTGAAAGTAAAATCTTCATGGCATTCCAATGTCGGTTGGTCCCTACCGAGTCTAGCTTCTCGTTGACTGGTATATCCCGTAATATAGTGGTCAGGCCATTAGGCCTTTCCAAGGTTTTGTTTAAGAATTCTTAGGGTTGTGTTGCCATATTGGCTCCCTTCGCCATCTTGGTACTTGCTAAGTACTGGTCGATTGTTAAAGTTCCTCTTGATAGATCTCGTTATTACTGCACTTGCTGTGGCAAGTGCGCGGTACAGGTGGTTTTTTGGTCAACTTATACCGGTCATGGTATAGTTCCCTTTATATTCGGTAGCCTTGTTGGCTCTTCCTTTGATCCTTTAGTTGGATAACTACTCTTAAGAGCTGCTTCTTATTCATCTTGGCATGACTGTCATCCATTTAGGTGCTTCTCCACTCACGGAGTCCCTTAATTGCTCAGTCCTGTGTCGTTTCTTGGTTCTCGTTCCCACACTTTACTGTGGTTACCGTGACATATCTTGTCTAGGCACTACTTCAGTAGTCCTATTCTGGTATGTTCCGTAGATGTGCTCGTAGCTGTCTAAGCTATGTAAGCTAGGTATAATATCTTTTTGGGTGTGGTAGGGTTCGGTGTACCTACTCTTGACTAGATTCTTAGTCAGTTAGTATACCGTTGGTGGTAGTATTTAACTATGGCCGTCCGTAGACATACGTCCGGTTTTTGTTACTTCACCTTTTTCCGCCTCGTTGCAAGGTTGATGCTTCCCTTCTTGATGTTGCTCGCCCAGCCGGGTTCTCGTGACTGCTAAGCATGTCACCCCATGCTGCCGCAGATTCCGGTCTCCTTTGAATAGGATTCTCAATTTCCCGCCATTAATGCGGTTATTGTCGTTCCAGCGATCCATCTCCAGAATTTCCGGTTCTCGAAATCTACCGTATGACAGGTTCTGGTTCATATGGAAATATTTAACAACTGCCAGATCAGGTTTTCTCGAGTAAGAGAGGACTTTCCGTCTCTCTGGCGTTCTTTCCAGAGCTTTTTATACGGGGGTTGTGGAGCGCGGGTTTGGTATTGCAGGTGAGAAGGGAAGAAATGGTACCAAGCCAAACAAGACACATAGTACCTCTGGCCCCTCTGGCCGGATGAGAATAGAAACGCGTAGTACATCCGGCCCCCCTTTGGCCGGATGGAAATAGAGTCACATGGAGCATCCGGCCGCCTCTGGCCGGATGCAAATAGTACTCAGGCAAGGCAAATGTAATGTGGCCGGTCGCCTGTGGCCGGCCAAAGCTGCTAGGAGGATAAAATTGTATTTGTACATGTGCTGGCAGCGTGAGATCAGGTCCTAAAACACTATAAATAGGGGTGTACCCCCATGAAATAGATACGTGACATTTGGCAATCAAACTTAAGCTCAATTCTAGCAAAGACTCTCTCTCTCTCTCTCCTCGTACAAGACTCGTGATCGAAACCAGGTAAAACAGGATAGTAAGGCAGATCGAATTGGATTAGGATGAATACTCCGTTTCATTTGGCGCCGTCTGTGGGAAACGAACAGCAAGAAGCACCACGAGACCACATAGAAGCAGGGAAGTGATCTTTGACGTGGTAAGGAAAATTCTGAAATGACTAATCATATTTTTTTTGCAGGATCTAAACACGGAAATGACTCCAAGATCTAAGAAAGCGCCGAAGAACACCGCTGGAGAGAATCGTACTGAAGAGGAAATGAGTTCCGAAATGCCAGAAGCTATCTCTAAGAGAGATCTCAAAGATATGCTGAAGGGATTGGTCAGGTCAATCGATGAAAAGATTGTAGAAGGAAACAAGACTCTTCAGCAGCAGATTAATGCAAAGAGATGAGGAGTATCAGAAAAAGTGGGACGAAATGACTGAGGCCATAGAGCAGTTGAGAAACAAGGATTCAAAGGGAAGTAATGGCGAAGAAAGTAAGGATCGGAAGCACAATACAGTCGTTAGTGAAGAAGAAATGGAAAAGGACGATCAGATATACATGAGCCTGTACCCCTTCTCGGAGATGATAAGGAAAGCAAAGCTCCCGCCGCACTTCGTTGCCCCAGCGATTGAGAAGTATGATGGGACAGGTGTAACACCCCTACCGTTAATCCTATTCTTACCGTCTAATCGTCCTATTAATCCTATCAGTTCACAAGGAATTACTACTATTACTACAGCGGGTGATACAATGCCACTAACCGCCCATACGGCAGCAAGGCTGACACTACTTATAGTCACGGTCTGATGTTCAAAGTATACCGAGCTACTACATTCCTTACCGAGTACCAAATATCGAATACTTACATTAGTGGATTACCGAGCGCCAAAGTATATCAATTACTTCATTTCGAAGTTACCAAAAGAATGAGTTTCACATGCTACTCATCTGTGCCCAATCTCCATTCTACCATCCTTTCTATATCAAAAAGGTGTACCCCATGGTACACCGGCTAATCCAAAGCTACAGCCATGTACTACTTAGTACACCATTCATAATCCATTGTTTACAGACAAAAGAAGACAAGAAATTAAGCTACGTCTCTTCACCGTCTTCATCCTTCTCTTGTACCTGCGTGTAGTAAAAACATCGCCCCAAGGGCTCAGCAAAGTTGCGCATGAACTCCGCATATACTGCGTGCTAGCTAGGGCACGCCGACTATTTGACGTCCACTAAACATGCGATTCATTAATTTCATACATACATGCTTTACATACCACATCATGCATATACAATACATTATACAATTCAAGATAGCAATACAGTAGCACACACACTTACTTACCTTCACCGTGTTAGCCAAATTATGCATCCGGGTTAATCGGAATGCTTATTACTCTTTTACTCATTACATGTTACTTACTCTTAATTTACTTACTTACTTACTTCCATTTACTTACTTACTCGTTCTTATTTACTTACTCATACTCAAGTTAAGTCGGTATGACCTCCGGCCCGGGGACTACTCCGTCCCACCACCGGGATTTACTTGACTCACCAATCCGGGATGCTACCCACTTAAGGGAATTGGCCTGCGGACCAGTTTAAGAGTCAGGAATTGGAGCCAACCTCTCATGACTCCTCATCCTCACGCGTGGCCGAAACTATATCGGACTTCTACTCATTCCAATTTAATTACCAATTTAAGTTAGATTGGTTCGCTTGTTAGGAATCAGTTAGAAGTCCATCACAAATATATTCGGTCACAATACAGTATATCATGCATACACACACTCATTATCACATCCATACATTTCATGAATTATACAAACTAAGATTTAAGAAAAATATTCACATCATACTGCACTACATATTCACAAGTATGCATAGTAACTCCGATTCGTGCATTTATCTTATTTGGTGATCAATTATTAGCACACACACATAAATCAGAGTACCAGATAGCATCCGGGGCATGAGGAATTCATACCGTTCACCGTTGTACTGTGTATCCCAACTTTCCTTCGGTGCTCAACAAATCAAGTCCTATAACATACATATGTTCGAGTGATTAATTAAACTATCATTAACTTAATTCGATTACTCTTGTGTTTCCTAAGTCATACTTACTAAGTCCTTTCCATTCTTACACTTACACATTACTTACTTACTCTTCTTTACTTTAAGTTTATTTCCTTACTTAACATTGGTACATTGCTATATGTACATTTATATATGTGGGCATACATATATATATATATATATGTATTATTATTTAATTTAAATTTTTTTTTTGAATGACTCGACCGACCTTACCCAGGGTCGGACCCAAGGTCGGTCGAAGTCAGTAAGGTACTTCGCTGGAAAATTACAGGGCCGACCGACCTTGCCAAGTCCGTCCCAACGTCGGTCCATTCCAGTGTTTTGGTTTCAAAATTCTGGAGTCGACCGACCTTGCATGTCCGGTCCCAAGGTCTGTCTGTTCTAGTAAGTTTCGTTGCAGGCGAGTTTCAGCCGACCGACCTTGCAAGTCCGGTCCCAAGGTCGGTCCATTCCAGAGGGTTTTATGACGGGTAATTTTTCTGGCCGACCGACCTTGCCAAGTTCTGTCCCCAAGGTCGGTCCATTCCAGAAGCTTTCCGCCCTTTGCAAATCTGTGGCTCGACCGACCTTGCAAGTCCGGTCCCAAGGTTCCGGCCCAGTATTGCATTTTTATTTCTGTTTTTCAGTTCTATCTTTCACCCATTACTTCCCCATTGTTCCTACACTTATTCCCACTTGTTTTATCACTAATTACACACTCTAAATCATGTTGTTTCATTCTTTAATTCATTACACAAATCCTATACTAGCTTACACTCTTGTTCTTCCCAATTTCCATCCAACACTCACATAGGTTCTTCTCTAGTTGCATTTTGCTACAGATTTCTACTCTAACTCTCTCCATTTATCTCTCCTCTTCTATTCTCATTTCTAGAGTTTCTAACACCTCACAATACATTAACTATCTCTCCCAATATACCCTCTATCTTTCTCTATAAATCTGTTACAAACACATATTAGTCACCTAGTTTCTAGTTCCTTAAGTGTCCTAATCCTAGGTAAATTTGGACATAACCTCCCCTATATTTCACACTCTCACCACATTGTTTTCACACACATTATCACTTATCCCACCTGTTTATCCACACAACAATATACAAACTCTCATACACCAACCAAACACAACAGCACTCTTAGAAATTCCTGCACTGCACTCCATATCCCAATCCCAACTATGTTTGTGACAGTTTTTAATTGTTTTCAAAGCTTCAATACAGTTCAATTCTTCCTCCACATTACACTTTGTTCATTATTTAATTTACCGTTTTATCATACAAATTTTACTCTTTTAAAATCTGTTACACACATACATACAAGGCTACACAAAGATGAGTGTGATTACCTTGTTTCTTCTCTAGGTTTTTTCTTTCTTCTTCTCCCTTACTCTTCCTCTTCTCTTCCCACCGGTTGTAAACCGAATTCTAACGCTACAGTCCACATATACACACACCATTTTAATACACTACTAACCCGAACCATTATCTAAGTTTTAATGCAATTTAGGGTTAGAAATTTCCTTACCTTGCAAGGGTGTAAGTGGTGTTTTGGAATAGCTCAAGAACAATTTTTCTCTCACTTCCAAGTGGCCAAAATCGGCTGGGTACAAAAGGAGCAGGAGTTCAAAACTTGAAATCTTTATTTTGCAAATGAGAGCAAGAAAAGGAAGTGGTTTGGATTTCTTTTTACCTTAAACCAAAGAGGAGAAGGAGGGCCTTCTAATGGTATCTTGAAGCTCCAAAACAAGATACCCATGGGAGATGAAAGTTCTAGTTTTCAATTTTGGAGAGAGGGAAATGTTGCTCTTGATGAGAGGAAGACAATGGTGTAATTTTTACAATTTTTGGAGAAGGTTTAAGCACTTAACAAGATGAGAGAAGATGGAGTTTTGTGGGTTTTGCTCAAGCTTCCATGGCTATCGGCTGGTGAAGAAGAAAATAGAGAGAGTGAGGGAGATAGGGTGCTTTTACGTGAGTGAAGAAATGAAGTAGGAGGGAGAGTGTGAGTGTGGAGAATACAAGTAGGTGAGTGTTTTCTTTTATTATTTTGTTGTTTTGTAAATAAGAGGGAGTTAGTGAGTGTGTGAGAGGGGGATAGGGGCGGCTCACTAGCACACACACACACACACAACTTTACTTTTATTTTAGAAGTGGACACATAAGTTTTGGTTATTTATGTTTCTACCCCACAACTTCCCGTTTTTGACAGTTTTTTTTACTATTTTTCGTTTTATTGATTTTATTGGTTCTAAGCTTCACTAATATTTATTAATGATTATTTAGTTGACCAAAATTGTTACGAGTCTATTTGACCCGCTTAAAGTCACTTTTTCCCGGTTATCTCGAAAAGCGTGCTTTAGGTTCGTTAGCGTTTTTAATCCATTTTAAGGATCCGTTTTCTTCGGGATTTGTTCCTCATGATTTTACACTTAATTAAGCTTCTAAAATTACTTATTAGCCTAATTAATCACTATTTTTTAATTACGGGGTACATGGGTATTCTGAAAAGTAGAATGAAGAATAGGTATCGACCAGAGGGGAGCATGTTGAAGCAACAGTGACTGAGGAAGTCACGGAATTTGTGACCGATTATTGGGTGAGGCAGAGTCTATTGGTATCCCAAAACCACGCACTATGGCAGGTTTAAGGGTAAAGGTTGTATTGGTAGAAAGATCGTGCAAGTTTCGCGTCTACTATAATCAAGCACATTTGCTTGTCTTACAACATCTTGAGGTTGTTGAACCTTATTTGGAAACCCATATGGTTGAGTTAAGGCATCAAAATCCTTTGAAAGGCCACATTTGGCTGACAAGGAACAAAACCTAGTTTTTTATCCAATGGTTCAAGATCATGTGTTGACATTAGCATCATCAGATCCAGAAGCTGTAAGCGAAGAGATCAGATGTTTGGCAATCGGACCTGAAACTAATATTACATCATTTGAGGGGTATGATATTAGTGGGTATACAATACTCACTGCACGTCAAGATGCAAAATCGATAAACCAGAATAGTGGGGTAAAATTGAAGCTGCTGCCACTAAGTACCACAGCGGTAACCGATCTCAACCAGTTAGTAATTGGTATTATGGTGTCATCGAGGACATCTGGGAACTAGACTATGACATTGATTCCTTACTGTTGTTTCGGTGCAAGTGGGTGGACAACCGACGCGGGTACCAAAATGATGGAGGGCTTACCTTGGTTTGATCTTTCACGGTTACACGGTTATAATGATGATCAATTTGTTCTGGGAAAGGATTGCGAACAAGTGTGGTATGTTGAGGATCCGAAAGGACTGCAGATGGTCTGTTGTGTTCTTCCAGGAAGAAGCCGGTTGTAATCGAAAATGAAAATGAGGATAACGATGAAAATGAGACTGTAGAGGAAACAGCTTGTTTCCTACTGGATTACCGGATTCGATTGATGATACCGAAACAATTTGCTCTACGCACGATCTGACCATGATTAGGGCGTTTGGGTAGAAAATATGAAATGATTTATGTTTTTATACGTGAAAGGAATGTTGTAGTAGAATGTAGACTGTAATGTCATCTTAACTGTTATTGTTATGCATCATAGTATTTATGTTATGACTTTATCTATGAGAAAATGCTTTGTTATTTTTTTTGCAGTGGATGATCACCTATGGATGACCCCATTGGACGGCTTCTCATGACTGGAGAACCTGAGCCACAGTAGAATGACCAAGTAAGCGGGTCACAAGAGGAGGAAAGAAGAAGAAGGACAGTTAGCAGTACAGGAGACTGAGGCTGGCCTTCACAGCAGACCGAAGAGGAGTCAGTTGTCCCACCAGAGGCGAAGAAGCAAAAGAAGAGAGGTGCAACACGTGGGCTGAAGGCTAACAAGGCCCTCCTACAAAACCGGTTGACTTCAATCAGTTCAACCACCCCCATGGTAATTGGAAGAGTGACTTCACCGCTTACGGTAGCCATTTGGTGAAGTCATATTGCAACATAAACCACAACTGGAAGCAAGTGCCTCAATCATTGAAGGATACTTGTTTTTCAGCGTCTTCAGGTAAATCTCTACATTTTACTATGATCTTTTGTGAAATAATAGAACATTTATGTTTACTTTACTAACTGAATGATCATGTACGTATTCTCGTTTCTCCACGGATCCCGCACTTAAAAAGGATGTGCTATCAGCGATGTCGAAACAGTTCCGGGACCACAAGAATAAGTTGGCTGACAAGTTCATCTACAAACATGCCTACTCCAGAAGATCCTCCCGATGAGCCCGATCAGGTGGAGACGGTGAGAGACCACCATGGGCAGGTTGACGAGGGCATACCAGAAGAGCCAATGGCTACAATTTGTTGAGAGGCGTCACACAACCCGAGTTCAGGTGCACTTTATTGTCAACCTACATAAATTAATCTTAATTTCTTATGTTTTTTTTGGTTCAATTTCACTAACATGATCACATTAATTTATGCAGGCTCCTCCGTGCGCAACACAGCAAATTCTAAGAAGAATCTGTACCCGCACCACTTAGGTGGAAAACGAATTGCTCAAAGGGTACCAGAATGGGAGCAAAAAGGATATCTGCCCACGGATGGCTCAATTGGATTCCAGTGGCAGAATAAGAAATGTTTGGGAGTTAAGCCACATTCCGAAGAACTCTACTCCCTAAAATCCTCAATACGATGAAGCCACGAGAGCAGTTATTGCTCAAATGGTAAGTGATATCATTTCATTTTTAGTCAAACTGTTCATTTCATTTGTATATGAACTTATGTTAAACTAATAACTGTATTTGTGTGTTTGTATTAGGGTGAATTAAGCTCTCAGCTCACCCAGGGCACCTGGACCTCACATAGGAATGATGATCCTCTTACACGCGCTCTTGGTAAGAAGGATCATCCAGGTCGTGCCATTGGGTTTGGTGGGCACGTTGGTATCCGCCAGGCATTTGGCGTACCCAGGTCCAGAAGTGCACAGGAAAGGTCGATTAGCTACGAGGAGCACTTGAGAGCGTTGGCTGAGATGGAGCAGAAGATTACTCAGAACGTCGACGAGAGGATCGCTCACGCTATGTCAAGGCTTCAGCCACAGCAGCATGACAGCCAAGAGGTTTCTCGACCACCAGTTGATCAGTCACCCATTCAGCAGCAGAGTGCACCGGTAGTGAGAAGTAGTGTCCACTCGGCTGATCCGTTTCCCTATGCATCTCTAAAGGTTAGACTAACATTTCAATTGAGTACATGACGATTAAGATTTTTCACTTGATCACTAATATCATCATAGAAGAATTCTCAATTTTTATCTAAACAAGTTCCACATAACACTCAGGAACCCACTGAGTGCCATCTGTTTTTACAAATTGGAGTAGAAGAGGTCATGGTTGCATGGGGAAAACTTTTCCCCTCTCTTCCAAGTGATATTGTGCACGGTGAACCACTCCGACATTACCATGCACGAGTGCTTCTGGACGAATTTGTTGCAGAGCATGCTGACGTCGGTTTACCGGTGCCGGTCAAACAAAGACCTACCTTACGTTCCGCACAAACTGCGACAGTGCAGTGGCCTGTACGATTGGTCAGACTCCCTGGGCAGGTATTTACTCTTAACCCTTGCTATAAAACTATTGGTGTACCACCTTGCATCCATATACTTAATTATACTAATATCATAGGATATGAGCGACCGAAGACTGATAAGGGCAAAGGAAAAAGAATTGCTGCGCCTGTGCAATCAAAGGCATCCACAAATTTCGTGCTTAGACCTGCTTTGGTGGAGAAAAGAATATTGGCCGGCCTGCCGACTAATATGCAGATTCTGCATTCATCCTTGTTGCTGCTACCACCTGATTGTGATTCCCTCACTGTGGAAGATCCCGAGCGGATATTTCACTTTAGAGTTCAAGGAGAAGATATACATCGATTTGGGATGTATATGTCCGACTTCGAGGAGTGCTTCAGGAGGGATTGGTTGAATGTGTCGATTATCAAGTTAGCCGCCATGTGAGTGACTTCTACCTTTTGTATTTTGAATTCATTGATTGATGATGAATTAGATGTTTGAATAAAAAGTTAATGATCGACTAATGATATTGCCTCATAGGTGGGTGCATGATAAGGCGATCAATGTCTATGAAGATCACAGATTCGGATTCCTGTGTCCTGCTATGTGCAGTGAAGTCCAGATGACAAGTGATATGGAAGGCCTTATGTAGTATATGACGAATGCCCTCTTTGAATGTTCTAACAAGTCATTTATTATGCTGCCATATCATTCAGGGTATGATATTTGACTATTTCTCTTAGTATTATCTAAAACATATAGTTTATGTTAGTTGCTTAATGATTACAACACATTGTGTAATTTGTGGACAGTCGACATTGGTCATTGATTGTGCTAGTGATGTTGAAGCACCCACGAATCTTGCAATTTGACTCACTTGGTAAGGCTGCCAAGAGACCGAAGATCTCCACCGCAATACTGGGGTAATTAGTTTGTTATCGTAAACAACAATTTTTATTACTTAACATTAACTGTTTCATAACTTGCTACTGATGCTTAAAACTATATGTATTGCTGATGTATATAGTTCCATGAGAGCTGCATTATCTCTCCAGAATAAAACAACGAAGCGTGACATCCCTTGGAACCTAGTCAAGGTACTCTATTAATTGATAAATTTGTGTTATAATGTTTAAACTTGTTTATAACTGTCAATATGTGCGTTTGTATAGTGTCCGGTGCAGCCTGGGGGTTCAGAATGTGGATACTATGTCATGAGATTCATGAGTGACATAGTAGGAGCGGCAAACCTTTTACCAGAGCACTCGTTAGACATGGTAACATTCTTTGAAAGTTTCAATTATGATCTTTACATGTTGTTAGACTTGTACGTTTTAGATTAATGTTCATTTTTTTTCAAGGCTTACGAACAAGTGTTCAAAGATGGTCAGTATGATGATGCTCAAATTGTTGAGATGCTTGAGGAATGGTCGGAGTTCGTCTGCACAAGTTTAATGAATTGATGATCATGAAGATGTTTTGTGAACTTTTTGGAGTATGTAATTGTAACTCTGTACACTTGTGGATGGTGTAATGGTAGATTTGAATTGTAATGTTGTTTTTTATTTGTAATGAAAGTGTGTAAATAAGTGTAATTGCATTGGTTTTGTTAACTCTCAAATTGTGGTGTGTCGTTGGTATTCATTGGGAGCTTTTATAACTTTTAAAATGTGTGCTGGAGATCCCTGTATGGATGAAGCTTTATTACAGGTCTCATTGAAACAAATGCGGTGAATATATATATATATAAGCTAGGATGGAGGTGCTCATTTCGGCGGTTTACAACCGCCGAAATAGGCCCTTTTTCTACTAGTGATATGACCTAAAGGTCTGGGAATTTAAACAAGGTATCGTTCCTAAGAACATCAAGGGTATC
Source organism: Limonium bicolor (assembly GCA_023374045.1). NCBI lineage: Eukaryota > Viridiplantae > Streptophyta > Magnoliopsida > Caryophyllales > Plumbaginaceae > Limonium > Limonium bicolor. The sequence continues at coordinate 39,913,412 of CM041778.1, forward strand.
CGTTATTAATAACGGTAGTTCCTAGTTAGGTTTCTAAGTATCCGTCTTAAGACGGTTGAAATCCTAACTCGGTAATCCCCTATGCTCGGTAACTAAGGACATCAGAGCGTTACTACTAAACATGCGATTCATTAATTTCATACATACATGCTTTACATACCACATACATGCATATACAATACATTATACAATTCAAGATAGCAATACAGTAGCACACACACTTACTTACCTTCACCGTGTTAGCCAAATTACGCATCCGGGTTAATCGGAATGCTTATTACTCTTTTACTCATTACATGTTACTTACTCTTACTTTACTTACTTACTTCCATTTACTTACTTACTCGTTCTTATTTACTTACTCATACTCAAGTTAAGTCGGTATGACCTCCGGCTCGGGGACTACTCCGTCCCACCACCGGGATTTACTTGACTCACCAATCCGGGATGCTACCCACTTAAGGGATTTGGGCCGCGAACCAGTTTAAGAGTCAGGAATTGGAGCCAACCTCCCGTGACTCCGCATCCTCACGCGTGGCCGAATCTATATCGGACTTCTACTCATTCCAATTTAATTACCAATTTAAGTTAGATTGGTTAGCTTGTTAGGTATCAGCTAGAAGTCCAATCACAAACATATTCGGTCACAATATAGTATATCATGCATACACACACTCATTATCATCCATACATTTCATGAATTATACAAACTAAGATTTAAGAAAAATATTCACATCATACAGCACTACATATTCACAAGTATGCATAGTAACTCCGATTCATGCATTTATCTTATTTGGTGATCAATTAGCACACAACACACAAATCAGAGTAACCAAGATAGCATACGGGGCATGAGGAATTCATACCGTTCACCGTTGTACTTGTATCCCAACTTTCCTTCGGTGCTCACAAATCAAGTCCTATAACATACATATGTTCGAGTGATTAATTTAACTATCATTAACTTAATTCGATTACTCTTGCGTTTCCTAAGTCATACTTACTAAGTCCTTTCCATTCTTACACTTACACATTACTTACTTACTCTTCTTTACTTTAAGTTTATTTCCTTACTTAACATTGGTACATTGCTATATGTACATTTATATATGTGGGCATACATATATATATATGTATGCTATTATTATTTAATTTTTTTTTTTTTGTGTGACTCGACCGACCTTACCCAGGGTCGGACCCAAGGTCGGTCGAAGTCAGTAAGGTACTTCGCTGGAAAATTACAGGGCCGACCGACTTGCCAAGTCCGGTCCTAAGGTCGGTCCATTCAAGTGAGTTTTGGTTTCAAAATTCTGGAGTCGACCGACCTTGCATGTTCGGTCCCAAGGTCGGTCCGTTCCAGTAAGTTTCGTTGCAGGCGAATTTCAGGCCGACCGACCTTGCAAGTCCGGTCCCCAAGGTCGGTCCTTTCCAGAGGATTTTATGACGGGAAATTTTATGGCCGACCGACCTTGCAAGTTCGGTCCCCAAGGTTGGTCCATTCCAGAAGCTTTCCGCCCTTAGCAAATCTGGGCTCGACCGACCTTGTAAGTCCGGTCCCAAGGTCGGTCCGGCCCAGTATTTGCATTTTTATTTCTGTTTTCAGTTCTATCTTTCACCCATTACTTCCCCATTGTTCCTACACTTATTCCCACATGTTTTATCACTAATTAAACACTCTAAATCATGTTGTTTCATTCTTTAATTCATTACACAAATCCCTATACTAGCTTCACTCTTGTTCTTCCCAATTTCCTTTCCACACTCACATAGGTTCTTCTCTAGTTGCATTTTGCTACAGATTTCTACTCTCTAACTCTCTCCATTTATATCTCCCTCTTCTATTGTCATTTCTAGAGTTTCTAACACCTCACAATACATTAACTATCTCTCCCAATATACCCTCTATCTTTCTCTATCAAAATCTGTTACAAACACATATTAGTCACCTAGTTTCTAGTTCCTTAAGTGTCCTAATCCTAGGTAAATTTTGACATAACCTCCCCTATATTTCTACACTCTCACCACATTGTTTTCACACACATTATCACTTATCCCACCTGTTTATCCACAACAACAATATACAAACTCTCATACACCAATACCAAACACAACATCACTCTTAGAAATTCCTGCACTCCACATCCCAATCCCAACTATGTTTGTGACAGTTTTTAATTGTTTTCAAAGCTTCAATACAGTTCAATTCTTCCTCCAAATTACACTATTGTTCATTACCGTTTTATCATACAAATTTTACTCTTTTAAAATCTGTTACACACATACATACAAGGCTACATAAAGATGAGTGTGATTACCTTGTTTCTTCTCTAGGTTTCCTTTGTCCTTCTTTCTTCTTCTTCCCTTCCTCTTCCTCTTCTCTTTCCACCGGTTTGTAAACCGAATTCTAACGCTACAGTCCACATATACACACACCATTTTAATACACTAACTAACCCTAACCATTATCTAAGTTTTAATGCAAGTTTAGGGTTTAGAAATTTCCTTACCTTGCAAGGGTGTAAGTGGTGTTTGGAATAGCTCAAGAACAATGTTTCTCACCTTCCAAGTGGCCAAAATTGGCTGGGTACAAAAGGAGCAAGGAGTTCAAAACTTGAAATCTTTATTTTGCAAATGAGAGCAAGAAAAGGAAGTGGTTTTGGATTTCTTTTACCTTAAACCAAAGAGGAGAAGGGCCTTCTAATGGTGGTCTTGAAGCTCCAAAACAAGAATACCCATGGAGATGAAAGTTCTTGTTTTCGGATTTTGGAAAGAGGGAAATGTTGCTCTTGATGAGAGGATGACAATGGTGTAATTTTTTACAATTTTTGGAGAGGTTTAAGCACTTAACAAGATGAGAGAAGATGGAGTTTTGTGGGTTTGCTCAAGCTTCCATGGCTATCGGCTGGGGAAAGAAAATAGAGAGAGTGAGGGAGATAGGGTGTGTTCGTGCGTGCCAGAATGCGCGTCGGAGGGCCGTGTGCGCGTGTGCGGTCGCCTCCCGTCGGTGCTGTTTTCTTTCTTCTTTTGTGTTTTGTAAATAAAGGGGTTCGTGCGTGTGTGCGAGCGGGGGAATAGGGGGCCGGCTCACTAGCACACCACCCACACACACACACAAACTTTACTTTTATTTTAGAAGTGGACACATAAGTTTTGGTTATTTATGTTTCTACCCCACAACTTCCCGTTTTTGATAGTTTTTTTTACTATTTTCTCATTTTATTGATTTTATTGGTTCTAAGGCTTCACTAATATTTATTAATGATTATTTAGTTGACCAAAATTGTTACGAGTCTATTTGACCTGCTTAAAGTCACGTTTTCCCGGTTATCTCGAAAAGCGAGCTTTAAGGTTCGTTAGCGTTTTTAATCCGTTTTAAGGATCCGTTTTCTTCGGGATTTGTTCCCTCATGATTATTAACACTTAATTAAGCTTCTAAATTACTTATTAGCCTAATTAATCACTATTTTTAATTACGGGGTATTTCAACAGGAGATCCCGCCCAACATATCAAGAAATTCATGTTTGCCATGAATACTCAAGGGATCAGCTCCCTCGCTCTCTGCAACTTATTCCCAAGAATGCTTTCAAAGAGAGCATTGGGATGGATCTCCACAAGGCCGCTGCAGTCCATCACCAGCTTCAAGCAACTGACTGAAGAATTTCAACAATATTTCACCACGAGCAGGAGGGTTAAGAAGGAGACGATAGAATTGATGGATGTTAAACAGCGAAGGGGAGAAACTGTGAAGGAGTACAGTGAGCGCTTCCATATGAAGGTCGTAGAAATTGATGATGTCGATGAGAAAATCTTGATTAAAGCTTTTGGTAATGGCTTGGCTCAGCCTCGGCTTGCTGAAAAAATTGCAACCAAAGCGCCAAAAACTCATGGAGAATTGGCAGAAATGATCCACGACTTTTTGAAATCTGAAATAGCAGAGAATAAGGCTAAAGAGCTAGCGGATAGCTTCAAAAATACAGCCGCATCAGAGAAGAATGGAGGACAAGGTGGAAGCGCCGGAGGAGGGGGGTCGTGGTACAGGCCATATTACAAATCAACCGTCGGATCTTCCTCTCAAGGGCCGCAGCATCAGGGGGCAAGGACCGTTGTCTACATCGATCCAGGAAAATCCGCTGCTGCAGTAAGAGATGGGTACCTTCCCCAGCCAAGAAAGCCACCGCAGGGAGAGATTCTAGTAGCATTCTACGAGTATCATGGAAAACCACAGCCACCGGACTGTAAATTGTGCTACCCTGGCCAAAGAACTCCGAATAATTGAAGAGAACAAGAAGAAGGGAAAGCAACAAGTTGGAACTCAAAGGCAGTACGGTGGTCAGCAGGGCGGCACCCAAAATGCACCACGAGGCCAGTAGGAGGAGGAAGTCCACCCCAGGCTTGACCCCGGCAAATTGGTTGGTATGATAACAAGTCTGTAGAGAAGGAAAGTAAAAGTTTTTCCCCTTTTTCCTTTAAGCAACAAACTTCTTAAAAATGAGACTGGTCATAGATTGTCTTCTGAAAAATCGAATATGTAGGCATAAACTTTGTCAAGTATTGCGTTAAGAAATAAGAGGAATGGAATTTTCATTTTACATTTTGTTTACAGCAAACCCCCTCTCTCGAAAGAAGGCTAACAAAACTTTCTCTAAGAAAACTCACAGGACTTTTTTCGGAGGTAGGACCACTAACCCCTAATGAAAGAAAAAGGCACATTCATGAAGTGCATCAGGAACTCCCGAAAAGGAAGATCGCCAAAAGAGAGAGTTTCCCTCTAATTTTCTTCTCCGACGAAGATGAAGATGGAGTGCTATACCCGCACAGCGATCCACTTGTCATTCGTGCGCAGGTAAACAATCGAATGATGGAGGGAATCCTGATTGATAGCGGAGCCGGAGCAAATGTCATATAAGCTGAAGCGGTTAAAAGGCTCGAAGTGCCTGAGGACCGGATCAAGCCATATTCGGTGGTTGTAGGAGGATTTGTACAAGGAGTCTCTACCACGTCTTCCGGCAGTATAGATTTTACAATGACTCTGGGTCAAGGGGATGAAAGGAGAACGGAGAAACTTACGGCTTTTATAGTGCCAGGTCATTCTGGATATAACATGTATCTCGGAAGGCCAGGAATCAATGCTTTCAAAGCTGTATACAGTACTCATCACTTGAAGTTGAAATATTTAACCACAAGCAGGAAGTTGGTTACGATAAGGGGAAGCCAAAAGATGGCCCGGATGTGTGAAGTCCGCATCATGGACAGTCTTCCTAACGAGGAGGTGGTCAAAACTGTAGGATCACAAAAGGAGCTCAAGGGAAAGTTACCTTTTTCCCCCAAGCTAAGTCAAGAAAAGGAAGGACGACAAACAACTCAAGCCCCCCAGAGAGGTACATTTAAAATTTGACCCTTCTAAGTTTTTTAAAATAGGAACTGCGTTTGACAGTGGAGAGCAAACTCACTTAATGAGGTTCCTGGAAAAAAGAAGGACAACATTCGCCTAGAGCACGTACAAAATGCCTGGAATAGACCCAAGCGTTATCCGGCATGAGCTCAGAGTAGAACCAAAGCATCCGGCAATCAGGAAAAGGAAAAGGGTAATAGGGCAAGAAAGAGATTTGGCGGCACAAACCGAGGTCAAATAGCTCCTCAGAGCCGGATTCATCAAGGAAGTAACATACCCACGATGGCTGGCTAACGTTTTTATGGTAAAAAAAGCAAATGGAAAGTGGAGAATGTGTGTGGATTTCAAAGACTTGAATAAGGCGTGTCCTAAAGATTTCTATCCCCTACCATCAATAGATAGAGTGGTAATTTCAACTGCTCAATAATTTCAACTGCTCAAAGTTCCGTGTTAAGTTTTCTAGATGCATTCTCCGGCTATAATCAGATTAAGATGAAGGAGGAGGATTCGGAAAAAACATCTTTTATCACTTCAGCCGGAACATTTTGTTACAAGGTAATGCCTTTTGGCCTAAAAAACGCAGGGGCTACTGACAAGGGCAAGAATATGACGAAGGCAAGAGGGTCAAAGCAGTCCAGGCCACAGATCCCGATCCAGACCCCGGGCCCCCTTCAGGACCTTGTTCGGGCTCCAGCTTGGGCACCAAAAATCATTCCGGCTCCGCACTCTATGACCGGGACCCGTGTTCCGGCCCCATACTTCATGACCGGATCCCGCACCCTACACTTTGAGGCCGGAAGGCTTTATAAAGAAAGAAGTGCCAAAACTAGAAGGGCGGCTCTAAATGAAGCAATACCACATGTATAAAGATTAAGAGATAGGCCTCACTCTCGAAAGTCTATAAATAGAAATAGGAGGCTCATTTGTAAGGGGAGACAACATTAGAAGAGAGAGAAAGCACAAAAGAGCTCTCTAGCCTTGTAATCCAAAGAAAAGAATAAAGATATTGTCATAAAGTGGATGTAGGCCGGATCATTGGCCGAACCACTATATTTCCTGGTGTCTGGTCTATAGTCTCTCGATGTTAACGTATAGAACCAAATTATACGTTTTCATTTGGCGCCGTCTGTGGGAAATTAACAGCAAAAGCAACCACGATTCAAGAAAGTCAGGGTTTCCATTCACGATTTTGATTGATTGATTCGGAGTAAAGAAGGCTATAGTGAATTCGAAGTGATGAAAGCCACGAACCGATATCTCAAGAAGTCAAAAAAGGGGGGGAAAAGATATCCGCGGAAGGATAGATCACAAGCAACATCGAACAGGCGTACAAGCGAAGATAAGCAAATCTCGATTCATATTAGCAAAACGAAAGTAGGAGTTTCATAATCCAGAAGGCCCGAGATAGGAGTTTCATAATCCAGATCGCGAACCACGAGGAAGTGATCGCAAACTCTCTAAACTTTAAAGAGCAAGTGAAATGAGAAATCCATCCGAAATGGCTATCCTCGACAGCGGAGAATAGATGTCCAGTTCTTCAGACAATCGATGAGATACCGGCCTCAATTAGACACCAACATTCGATTAAGTCCGAAGCTATCAATGTTTCGAGTTATTCTCCAATTAAATATGGAAATAAGTGGGAAAGGAATGAAGATTCCTGGTCGACTCGCAACGAAGGAGTACAGATCGGAAGCGATATCCTAGAAAACTTCTCAGCACTCAAAAGCTAGGGAAGATCGAAGGAAGAATCAAGAATCGCAGAGATCTATATCAGAAGAAAAGGAGTGAAAATTCGGCATCATCATACCAGAGGCATTGAGTCCAACATATGCGTTAAAGTCGTGATCAAGAAGGATCGGCATTGATACCAAAACCCATTCGAAGAAGAATCACTCTCAAATCAAGCTCAAAAGATGATCTCAGAACAAGAAACCTCAATTTTATATATATTTCCGCTATTTACAATTCGATTAATCTTTACTTTAGCAATAAATATCATTCAAACAACATTTACGACCTCTGCATCATTTCTTGATAGCAGTTCGAAGACCTTCAATCCTGCCTAGCGGTTCGACGATTTTCCATCGACGGAGGTGGAAAAAGAGTAATTCCCTGGAGTGGTACTCAAGCAATCGTGGAAGAACGCGGAGCCAAAGAAATCGTCCGGTACACCCAAGAGCATCACTTGCGTGGCTAAAAAACTCGAGGCGCAAGAAACAAACAAGATTCCAGAAGAATCAAAGTACGATCGGAAGTCCAAAAAGCCTTTGCAATCCTCCATTCAAAAGGAATCGTACGCGAGTTGCATACATCAGCTTACAAGGAGAATTGGGATGATTATTGTTCAACTACCGGAAGAAGTTGGGCACAACAGGAAAATGTAAAGCACGATTCAACGATCAAAGTAGCGCCCTCAGTACAAAGCTGGATGGGAAGTTAACAAAGATGGCCGCAGGACTCCCTAGGCCGCAACAGGCGCCCTCAGCCGCAACAGACTCACTTGGCCGCAGGACTTCCTTGGCCGCAACAGGCGCCCTCAACCGCGCCGGATTCCATTGGCCGCAAATGAAATCAAAATCGGAGATAAGAAGCTGGGGAAACAACTTTCAGTGGCCGGAAGACTTCCTCAACCGCGCCGGATTCCATCGGCCGCAACAAATTCCTTTGCCCGCACCCCTTTGGCCGCAGCAGACTCCATTGGCCGCAACAAATCCCCTTGGCCGCAACAAACCCCTTGGCCGCAACAGATTGACCTGACCGCACCAAGCTACCTTTGCCACAGTACAAGATTGGGCGGTATCCTCTACTCAATAGCCCAATGTTTCAAAACATAAGTCCTTCAAGATGCAAATCCCTTAAAGAAGAAATTGTGATCAGACGACAACGGCGATAAAACCAAAAGAAGAAGCGTTTGGCCGCCGGGTGGTGATTTACTCGACCGGTCAGTAAATAACCGAGCGCAACTTTAGGCCAGGCGCGGCGACGACCGGACGCTACCACTCAGTCAGGATCGGGTGGTTTTTTCTCAAAATTAGACCTCAACGCCGCCCTCAATCTCAGGCCTGGACAACAATACCGGCTTGCATGTACCAAAAAAAGACAAAAGGATGAAGCAGTGCGGCCAGGCGATGATTTTCAAGTAACTCAGTGGACGGGCAATGATTCCCGGTGACCAGGCGGTGATTTCCAAAGTAACCGATCGTTGCTTCCGGTCATTTTCTTCCGGTCGTTTCTTCCGGTCGTTGTCTTCCGGTCATCATCCTCCAAAATAACCGGACGTTGCTTCCGGTCGATTGTCTTCTGATTGTTAACTTCTAAAGTAACTGGGCGATGTCAGGTGGTGCCCTTTGGACAACGCAATTCAAGACTGAAAGTTCTCCAAAATATGAATCCCTTGAAGAAGAAATCATGACCAGACGACGGCAACAACAAAAACAAAAGAAGGAACGTCCGAAGCTAAAAGATAAGTTCATCGATCTCAAATTACTAAAATATAATATCCATGATTTAGCAAACCTGATTTCAGATACGATTAAATGTTCGTATAACCAATATGAGTGATCTTTAGTCTTTGGATTTGTTGTCTGCCTTACAACATAGAGTTCCCTGCTGATTGAAGCCTCGGTATGAAGGCAGTAAAAATTTTTGTAGAAGCTTTGATCTACAAACATGATTGTAGAATCGTTGTGCACTATATTTACTTCTAGGTTGTACTGCTGAGAATGTTTAAACTTATGAAACCACCTTGAATCAATTTCTTGATTATTTTGATTATAGAATACCATGATTCTTGATTATTTTGATTATTTCTGGGTGTTAGCATTGATCCTCTGGTATAAGTTTCAAATTTTTCAGAGATACGATTACTTTCTGCTTACTTAAGAATTTCTCTTCTAGCACTGATATAAGGTCTTGGTGATCCCGAAATTTGATTTCTATTGGAGATTAAGGGCAAGGAAATGCTTACGAACATTTTTGTTCAGTTTTAGTCTTCCGTGAAAAAAGATTCTCTGATTATGGCTTTGTTTTAGACTCTGATTCCTCAAGTTTTCCTACTATTGCATTCTTAAACCAATTTCCGCAAGTCCTCATTTACCTTGGCCCACTGCTCCTATCATGGCACAAAAATTCAAACACGATCGCTGCCCCCTTTTACTTCACTTGGCTTCAGATTTACAGAATTTTCTACTTCTGGCCAGGACATTATTTCCATTTGCTTTTCTTCTACGCTCATTGCATCGAAGGAAATAATAATGGGGTGGTCAAGCAACGATGATGCAGGCTGGTTGAGCTTTGGCCTCTAATAAGATTAACGTACAGGTCCAATCGTGATTGGTTTTGCAAAACTTGAGTTATACCTGTTAGACGTAAGCATTTTGTTGAACTTTATATAATAAAATACAAGCCCATCTCTTTGCTTTCATTTCTGTCATTTTGATGAACATTATATAAAATATAAGTGTACTCCAGTTTTAAAGAGTATTTCAGTTTTTTACTTCCTGCTGTGCCACCATAGGAACATGTTTGGACCAGTTCATGTTTTGTTTTTAACCCTTGTTTCAGATTCCACTTCAAATTGCTCCACAAACACTCGCCTACCTCGCAATTTCTGGTCATTTCTACTGCTTCAATTAAGTGTATGTTCAGCACTTCAAACAACCACGGTTAAAAGCTTTCTTATGACTTGTATTCTTGTGCATTTTTTGCAAGACATTTCTGGTAATACAATACGAATTTATAGATGGTCATGATTCTGGTCTTTGTGCTTTTCTGCAGTTGTTTGTTCCAACTATTTCTGTATTTAGGGGAAAATGCCTGATTTTAGTTTTGTTTAAAAGCCCTTATAAGGCTATTGAGTTTAAAAACAGCAGTTTCTTTAGCTAAAGACTTATGGTATCTTCACTTCAGTCTTTTATCTCTTCTTAGCGTGTATCTTTTTGTCATCCTGACCTCGTTCTCTGTCTCAAAGGCGCAATATATGGTAGCATACAAAGATCTAGTAGCCTTAAAGCTTTCTGCTACAGCTTGAATATGACTGGAGTTATACTCTGATTTTGTTTTCTATGAACATTTTGATTCTGATTTTATTTTAGAGCCGGTGGCCTTGATTGTTTGTTCCCTTTGACAAAGAGCATGCACCTGTTAGTGGCTTTGGTGGCCTCTGAAACCGGTTGGCTAAGGTTGCTTTGGTATCAATAGTTCAAAGCATGTCTTAAACAGTTGAATTTCCTCTCTGTTCAATGTAATGCTCGTCATGAGCATTGTGTTGCTTAAACTGATTGATTTTTTGACATCTACTACAATCTAAAAGCAGTCTCTAAATGTTTATATTTTTGTTCATATTTTCCTGCGAAAATTACTGCTGCACAGTTTCACCATATGGTAGTCTTCATCATATTTCTGATTTTTTACATTTCTAACGTGTCTTATGCTCCAATCTTGGGATCCAATTTCTTTTCTGAAAAAGCTTTGGGTTTATAATTTTATTCGTCGGATTAACCATCACAGCAGTAAAAGTCTTATAAGTTCAAGGGTGGAGGTTATGTTTCATGTTTCTGTTAGGAAAAATGTTCTCTACTGAATTTTGACAGGTTCCATGTCATTTACAACTTCATTTTAGTCTGAACCGGAAGTATATATAGTTTTCAGTTTAGTCATTGCTGCTAATTTGCCTAGAATGGTCTTCTGGGTTTTATCTTGTCATTTTACTGCTGCAATAGCAAGCTTCTAGCTGCGAATACTTAACTGTTCTACTAGTCTCCGACTCATGCTTGTTGTTTGCTCTCACACCCCCTTTTTTTTAAATAAAAAAAGGGGGTTCTAACCATTTTATAATGCTTAAACATGCTGTTTTGCCTATCTCTTCTTACAGCGGTAAAATCTGTTTGAAATTTTCGGTGTCCGGTTGTGTCCTTGTTATATCAGAAATGATCAAGTTGCTGTTGTGTGCAGTCACATTCTCTGGTCAATAAATATCATTATGTAACAGTTTTTGAGTGCTACAAAATAACTCTTATGCCTTGTATATATGTGCTGTTACTTGCAAACCATTAAAAGAGTTACATTTTATATCCAGCACCAGCGATGATAAAACGATGTGAACCTCTTATTGTCCTCATTGCTCATCATGGTATCTTCTTTACAACCTGCAATTGTCTCTAAGTCCTACTGCTCGTGAGTCTGATATGCGGTCTCGGTGCTAGCAATTTCTGCTAAATTTTCTTGTGCATCACACTGCTGTTATAGAAACTACAGCAACAGCTCGGCTCTGATTCACAATTTTATTGCTCAAGGAAACCTTTGATTGAATCATTCGGCCTGTTTCTGAAGTCAATAGTTAGGGATCTTTCATGCTACGGTTTTATTGCTCATAATCTGTACTTTTCCTGGTTCTCACTTGAGTTATTAATGTTCAAATCATTTTCTGTTTTTGCTGAACTCAAAAGACTATTGATGATCCCTTCTGTTCTTGCTTTCAGAGGTCTAGTCAAACATAGGCTACAAACATTCATAATCATATTCAATATATTCTCTGTCGGTATGATAAGCTGTTTTGTTGCCTCTGTTTGCTTTTGATCAATGATTGTGTGGTTCATGGATGATCTTAGAGGCCATTTACTATTTATTTTTAAAAGTTTCCATCAAAGGAGAGATGATTCATACTCTTACTAAGGCACGCATGTTAACTAGAGTAATAATTTGTTTGATTGTTTAAAAGCAACAAGTATAATGTGCATACCCTCTATCACTGCTTAACTCTTTAAGCGCTGATGTTACTGTGTTATTAAACTGTTTCAGCAACTTTCAATCTTGTGCATTGTTCAAAATAAGACAAATAGAACTGAAATCTGTGAAGGAATACAGGATGCATCTGATCATTATTTTGGGATATATCTTCCATTGAGACCATTCTCCACTGATAATTATAATGCCTATCAGAACAGTTCTTCTAGACAAGACCTGAGATCTATATTTACAAACTTTACTTTTGATTTGCTTATATCTCTGTTTGGGCTACTATACGACTGATAAACCATGCAGCAAAGTCATCACAGGCGTTTGCATTTTAAGCTCAGTTTCGTCTGGGGACTATCGACTTTTTAAAGGCCTTACCATCAACAACCTATCGATATCCAGTAACAGGAAAAGAAGCGGAATCATAGAATAACTAAACATCAGGGGAATTTTGGGACAACGTTGGCAAGAGTTCGTAACACTCGTTAAAAGGTACGAAGGCCAGACAAAGACCCAAGCACCAAGAAAAGGTTGCGGAAGCAAAAGCCCGGGCACAACATGAAAAGGTTATCACATTCTTATGCCACATTATCAAGCTGCACCTACAGGTTTTTCATCTTAAAACTATATCATCTTTTTAAAATTGGTTGAAGCTTTATACAAAACAAAATATGGCAAGTTTCGAAATTGTCAAATTGTGGATTCACTAGTTGTCTTCCCCTCTGTTTCAGTAAAACTGCACCGTTTCACTTCAGTTCGTGCTTCTGTTTTGATCTACACAAAATAATTACGTTGCAACTAGTAGCTTGTGATTATAATGGAGGATGAGAAGGAATCTGCACAGCAACTGCAATATAAGATATTCTGTCTTTTACATCTGCTGAGAGCAGCGCTCAATCTGCTTTGACGCTGAAATTTGCCTGGAAAAGTTTTCCTGCGATTCGCTTTATTACATTCATTAGTTACAAAACTGCGATTGAAAGATCTGTATTGCAAAATTAAACTGACTATTTGCAGTTACTGCCCCCTTTTGCTTTATGGCTTCAGATCTTTGTTATTATGCATGCAACAAGCTATTTCGGTAACTACTTACATCATAATTAACTGATCTAAATAGCTCCCTTACAGCGAGTACTTTTGCATTTTGTTTAACTATCTGGTATAGGCAGATATTGATAAAGGGTCTAGTTAGAAGTTGTTTTGGTTCCTTATGCCTGGTTAAGCTGCTACGTTAAAAAAAAGTTTACAGTCTACTTCTAAGCTAAAGGAGCATCCTCTTCTCTACTTTTTGATTGTCTGATTTAAAAGCCTCACTAGCATCTGTAGGGGCAGAGGGTTATAGCACAAAACGATCCTTTGTTGCTTCCATTACATTGCAAGGAAGGTGCAGGTTAAGATATCAAAGATATTTCATTCTCTATTCGGTTTCACTGCTGCTATAGCCTACCTTAAACTGAAACTGTGCTCAATTATTAAGCTACAAATTCCTGCTTATTTAGCTTCCTCTGTTGCTGCTAAAGTTTTTCCCAAGTCTTTACCCGTTTCAGTAACTACTTAAGTCATGGTCTGTTATGAGCTGGCAAGCGATTCATATCGCCACTGTTTAATAGCATTGTGAGTATTGACCTATAGCTTTGAACCACTCTTAGCAGCAGATTTGTTAAAACTGCTCCCATGCTTAGAAGTAGCTGATTTATAATACATAAATAGTGTTCAGATCTACTTCAGCTTCGCTTGATTTTGTGCCACCTCTTGAACATGGCAAGACCTGCTTGAAAATGACCATTCCTTAAAACGCTCATATACCATTCTGTTTTATTGCTCCATGATATTGCTGTTAAAATCCTGCATATGGAAACAAAATGCCTTGCCTACACCTGTCATGCTTCTTGGAAATAGTGTTCATAACTCACCCACTTGTCTTGCTCTACCCGGGTACTATGTCACGAATATCGGGCTGCTGTACAAACAGTATTTGGGCTAATATATTGCCTATGTTATCAGCTGGCAAACAGGCATGATGAGAATGTTTAAGACTCATAAAACCACCTTGAGTCAAGCTCTTGATGCTTTTGATTATAGAATGCATCATTCAGCATTAACTAAATGCATGATTCTAAATATGTTTGATACCCCACCATTGCGTACCATCTGAAAGGGTATATGATTACCAGACTTATCTATACATAAGTCTATTGAGCTTGACCTTGATTTATGCTCAATTACAAACTGATTTGATGTCTTAAAACTATTTATCATGTGCAACATATTCTACTATAGAGCTAACAAAGTTTTTAAAGAAAGTGCAGGTACTTTTTACCAGGGGACTGATCACCCCCTGAAGTACTCAAAGAAAGCAAGAACAAAGGCCATCATGCCTTGAAAGTAACACCTACCCATGGACTTTCTGCAATAGATTTGCATATCCATGGTGAAAAGTAACACCTACAGGCTATCATGCCTTGAAAGTAATACATACCCATGGACTTTCTGCAATAGATTTGCATATCCATGGTGAATCGGGCCAACCAAGAAAACCCATCTCTGGACCCATCAGGAGCTCTGGTCGCTTGTGATGGGTGCATTGTTAGGTGTGGGACGCCGCACCATATTTGAATCACAAGTACCATCCTTTGGCTAGCATAAGCAAAGTTGGGAAAATGTATTATCTTTATTCTCCCTTTAAGGGAATTATCATCCTTTGGCTAGTATAAGCAAAGACTTTATTATCAAAATGTTTGGCCCTTTCAAAAAGGGAATGGTTCTTATTAAAGGAACCATTGGTCTTCTTTATGAAGACATCAGGAGATTCACCCATCAAGATGTCATGGGATTCATCCACCAAGATAAATCGTTTCAAAGACTTATGTCCCAGAATTTCCAATTTGTCAGAAGGAAGATACTTGTGGGACTTTGATTATACTGTACCAACTTTCTTTTTGTAAGTTCATTTTTCTTTGTAAGAGCTAAAAGAAAAAGAACTTGTGGGACTAGAGGATAGGAGAAGGGAAGAAATAGAAAGAAAGAAGAAAGAATGTAAATTTCAATTTTTCTTTTTGTAAGTTCCACTTTTTTAAGTAGCAAAAGTAGAACTTGTGGGACTGATGACAAGGGCAAGAATATGACGAAGGCAAGAGGGTCAAAGCAGTCCAGGCCACAGATCCCGATCCAGACCCCGGCCCCCTTCAGGACCTTGTTCGGGCTCCAGCTTGGGCACCAAAAATCATTCCGGCTCCGCACTCTGACCGGGACCCGTGTTCCGGCCCCATACTCCATGACCGGATCCCGCACCCTACACTTTGAGGCCGGAAGGCTTTATAAAGAAAGAAGTGCCAAAACTAGAAGGGCGGCTCTAAATGAAGCAATACCACATGTATAAAGATTAAGAGATAGGCCTCACTCTCGAAAGTCTATAAATAGAAATAGGAGGCTCATTTGTAAGGGGAGACAACATTAGAAGAGAGAGAAAGCACAAAAGAGCTCTCTAGCCTTGTAATCCAAAGAAAAGAATAAAGATATTGTCATAAAGTGGATGTAGGCCGGATCATTGGCCGAACCACTATATTTCCTGGTGTCTGGTTTATAGTCTCTCGATGTTAACGTATAGAACCAAATTATACGTTTTCAGCTACCTTTCAGCGAATGATTGATAAAGTGTTTTGTCAACAATTGGCACGAAATGTGGAGGCTTACGTTGACGATATAGTCATGAAAAGTCCATCAAAAGAACAACACATGAAAGATTTAGAGGAAACATTCGATACTCTGGACAAATACCAAATCAAGCTGAATCCGAAGAAGTGTGTATTTGGTGTGACTAAAGGAAAGTTCCTCGGATTCATTGTCGGACAACGGGGTATCGAAGTTGACCCAGAGAAAAGTCAAGCAATTCTCAAACTTTCTCCACCCAAAAATATCAAAGATGTCCAAGCCCTAAATAGGAGACTCACAGCGTTAAGCAGATTTTGTTCGAAGCTTCAAGAAAAATCAATCCCGTTCTTTAACATCCTAAGGAAGAACAGCAAATTTCAGTGGGGACAAGAATGTATAGATGCATTCGAAAAAATCAAGGAGATGCTCCGGGATCTGCCTAAATTAGGTGTACCCGCCCCTGGCCAAGACCTCTACCTTTATTAGTCAGCGACAGATTGGGCAGTAGCGGCTGTCTTAGTCATGGAAGAGAAAAGAGAAATACCAGTCTATTATACTGGCAAAATTTTAAGTCCAGCAGAGGGAAGGTACACAAACATAGACAAATTTTGTTTGCATTAGTGGTGCATCAAGAAAGTTGCGGCCCTATTTTCAGTCACATCAGATCTTTGTCAGAACCAATTGGCCGCTCAAGCAAATAACGAACAACCCAAATGCTTCCGGCCGAATGGTGAGCTGGACGGTAGAGCTGACACAATATGAAATTCACTTCCTGCCCAGAACAGCAATTAAGGCTTAAGCCCTGGCAGATTTCATAACAAAAGCAAGCTTCGCAAAAGAAGAGAGACAGCCCCATAATCCATACGTTATCTTGGTTGACAGAGCCCAATGCAAAACTGGGGCAGGGGCCGGAATAGTAGTGCAAGCGCCGGATGGACAAAGCTTAAATTATGCCTTCCGGCTAGACTTCAACGTTACCAACAACAAAGCCGAATACGAAGCACTTATCCAGGGTTTGGAAGTGGCTACCGCCCTGGGGGTAATAGGTCCCATAGGAAGATACCCTTTCCATTCCTTCATTCCTATAAAATTTTTGTTAAAAATAAAACTTATAAGTTTTTACTTTTCACAGAATTAGAAGTATACTCAGACTCTATGTTGGTAGCAAGACAAAATGACAACATTTACGAAGTCAAAGAGGAAAAGCTATGGAGGTACTTACTCAAAGTCCAAGAGCTAAAAACAAATTTCCAAAGATGTGAGTTAAAACACCTTCCTCGCAAGGAGAACGTCGAGGATGATGCCTTGGAAAAATTGGCAAGTATGGCCGAAAGGGTACCCAATGAAATACGGCTAGAAGTTAAAACTGCGTCAAGCATAGATGAAGCTCAAGTATTTGTGGAGGAATCGAGTGTCGAGACAGAATCTTGGATGACTCCAATCATAGATTACATACGCCAAGGAAAGTTGTCGGAAGAAGAAAATGAGGCCAGGATAATAAAAAGGCGGGCCGCATCTTTTTTCATTGAGAATAACCAGCTATATAAGCGATCTTTCGCAAGGCCAGCGCTGAAATGTGTTACCGTGGCCGAAGGGGCATAACTAATAAAAGAGGTACATGATGGATCCTGTGGAAACCATCAAGGAGAAAGAACCACAACGCACAAAATCTTGAGGCTCGGATACTTTTGGCCAAAAATGATGGAACATTGTAAGGAATATATACAAAAGTGTCTCAAGTGCCAAGAACACGGAAACAAAATACACAATCCTTCGGCAGAACGAAAATCTATCATCTGCCCAATCCCCTTTTCTATGTTGGGATTAGATATTGTGGGACCATTCCCAGAAGCGTCACCTGGGAGGTTCAAATTCATGTACGTCGCCATCGACTATTTCACAAAATGGGTCGAGGCAATGCCCACTATCTCCATCACAGCTAGAAAATCACAAGAATTCATTTGGAAGTATGTGGTATGCAGGTTTGGCATACCAAAAGCAATAATAACTGATAACGGGGCGCAATTCAATTGCGAAAGCTTTCAGGAATTCTGTGAAGAATGGAAGATCGACTTAAGGTTCGCATCGGTGGCTCACCCCCAGGCAAATGGACAAGTTGATAACGTGAATGGTCAGATAGTAAAGGCAATAAAGAAAAAGCTCGATGAAAGAAAGGGAAAGTGGGCAGAGTTGTTACCCCAGGTCCTCTGGTCATACTGGACAACAGAAAGAGGGCCGACAGGAGAAACACCCTACAGACTAACATATGGATTAGAGGTTGTCATTCCGGCGGAAATTGTGGTACCATCAGTAAGGTGGGAATCGTATGATGAAGAAGTCAACAATCAGGGAATACAGGACCATCTAGACCTCCTCGAGGAAACCAGGGTGGCCGCCGCAGTAAGGATGGCGAAAGATAAATCCAAAGTAGAGCGATATTTCAACCAAAGGATAAAAGAGCGGAGTTTTGCTCCAGGAGAGTTAGTTCTCCGAGAAGTTAAACAGCCCAAAAAACTAGAGCCCCAATGGGAAGGACCGTACATCATACACCAAAAGACGGGACGAGCTTCATACCGCCTAAAAAATGGTGAAGGGTATGAATTGCCGCATTCTTGGCATGGGGAGTGTTTGAAAAAATTCTATGTGTAAAATCTATGATTCTTCAATAAAGAGGTATTATTTTTTGAAAAGAGTAAAAGTAAGCACCGGCCAATGAGCCGCAGGCTATCATGCCTTGAAAGTAAGCACCGGCCAGCGAGCCGCAGGCTATCATGCCTTGAAAGTAAGCACCGGCCAGCGAGCCGCAGGCTATCACACCATGAAAAGTAAGCACCGGCCTGCGAGCCGCAGGCTATCATGCCTTGAAAGTAAGCACCGGCCAGCGAGCCGCAGGCTATCATGCCTTGAAAAGTAAGCACCGGCCAACGAGCCGCAGGCTATCATGCCTTGAAAGTAAGCACCGGCTAGCGAGCCGCAGGCTATCATGCCTTGAAAAGTTTAATACCCCGGATCTAAAAATCGTGATTAAATTATTCTAATACGATTACTAAAGGCCTAGTAGTGCCTAGAGAATATTGGTAAAGAGAATAAAACCCAAAACAAAAGAGAAAATGCGCAAAACGCGAAAAACGCTAAACCGCGCATTAGACGAGTGTAAGAGATATATGATCTCGTTAGAGTCCGAGATGGATTCCTAAGGCTTAGTTACGCCTAATTAGTATGTGGGAATAACTCCCGAAGAAAACGGATCCAAATGATGGGTTAAAAGTATATTAAGCATAAAAGCACGTTTTTCGAGAAAACCCGAAAACGTGACATTAAGTGGTCAAGCAGACCTGTAAAAATTATAGTTGATTAAATAACTATAATTAAGTATTAATAGAAGCTTAATAACCATTAAAAATAAAGAAACGAGAAAAATCTGAAAAGCGGGCCTGGTTGGTGAATAGTGCTAAACCGGGTAAAATAACGAGCGTTTCTGTAAAAAGTAAAAAAAAAAACTCCCAGCTTGTGTTTAGTGTGGGGCCAATTTTAATTAGTACACACACACACACACATTAATAAGCTTGCTAGTTATTTAGTAGCAGGAAGACAAAAAAATAAGTAAAGTAAAAAGTGAATAGTAAAAAGAGGTAATATACCCTCACCTCCTTTCCTTTGCCAGTCACGATATTTTTTCCCCTCTCAGACAGAGCCTTCTTCTTCCTCTACACACAAATGGCGATTTCAACTCTTCCTCTCAGCGCCTCTCTTCTTGCTTGATTTTGAACAACCAAAACAACTCCAAATCACTCAAAAATGCCACCGTTTAATTCCTCTCATCTTGGGCAACAATTTCCACCCTTTAAAAGTTGGAAACCTCCACCTTCATCACCATGGCAGTAGGCCATTTTGAAGCTTGAAGAGGTGTTTTTGGGTCTCCTTCATCTCCTTAAAGCTCTAAGGTAAAAAGAAACTCAAGAGCTCCATTTTCACTACTTTTCTAGCAAAATCAAAAATGCCCACGTGAGCTCTTGTCTCCATTTTCCAGTCGGTTTTCCTTGCTTCTGTGGAGTGCTGGAATTCCATCCATTTGATTGCTAAAACTCTCCATTGGACACTTGAAGGTAATCTCTAAGCTAAACCCTAAAAACAAGCTCTTGAAATATTAATCTTGTGAGGAACGTGAGTATTAAACTAGCTTGTTTTGTGTGGCATGGGAATGTGATTGTAGTTAGCAATCTATACCCTGTTTGTTGTGGAAACAAGAAGAGAAAGAGAGAACCAGAGAAGGAGGAAGAAGAGAAAAGGAAAACAGAAAACTAACAAGGTATTGAACTTACCTTGAGATGGTTTTGTACTCTGTAAACACATTTTTGAATGTGAATAATGACCTTGAATTAGTGTAGTTTTGATACTACAATATTGTTTGTTGAGTGAGGAAGTTTTAATGGGTTTGGGTGTGCAAAACAAGCTTAGAAACTGAGTGAGTATTGTGTGATAACAGAGGGAAAACAATGTGCTGCAATAGTGTTTTAATGCTTATATAACAGGGATGAAAAACAGATTTTGTGAGCTGATTAGTGTGTGTGGAGAATGCTTAGGAAAGTAGACAAACTCTGTCAAAATTTGCCTAGGAATGTATGGGCTTGAGTGTGTTAATACGTGGAGTTATAATGGAAGGGAGAAGAAGATTGAAAACTACAACAGAACATGGATTAGAAATCTGTAACAGAGGGAAAAATTACAGTGAAATGGGTTAAGTAACAGATGATTATATGGGATGTTTTAGGTTAGTTTGAATGCCTAAACAATGTCAAAACATGCTAGAATATATGTTGGAAGAGTGGGGAATAAGTTGGCATGAGTTTGGAGTTGAAACAGAAGCAAAAACATATATATTTTTCAAACCTGCAAGTGGTCCGGGTCTGTAAACAAGTACAGAAACCTGGACCAGTGCTAAAACACGGCAGAAACCTATATCAGAGGAGTGGTCCGGGTTTACAAACCAGGACACAAACCCGGACCACCCCTAAAATGCACCTGAGAGGTTTCTGAATTAAGGGTCGGGGTTAGTAAACTAGCATGTATACCCGGACCACATCAAAAACACACCCGAGAGTTATAACAGAGGTTGGTCCGGGTTTGTAAACCAGGAAACAAACCAGGACCACATGTAAAACTGTCCAGAAACTTTAAACCGTGTCTGGTCCGGGTTTGTAAACCAGGACACAAACCGGACCAGTGTAAAAATGTACCAGAGAGTGTTTTTAAGTGCCCTAATGATGGGGAAGTGAATGGTAATGGTTTTAGATGATGTTAGGGCCTTGTTTGGTGACTAGTAAAGGTCCTAAGAAGTGTAAACAAGTGCTAGGAGTGAATGAGGAAGATGTGAGTTAAAGAACACATGAGTAAAACAAAGTATACCGGGATAACAGGGTAAGTACGGGAGTAGCATTTAATTATGTACCGTATGAGCTTAGTATTAATAATAATGTTTGGAACCTTATCAGAGGATCGTGTGTAAGCCAAGCATGGTGAGATGACACGGTAAAAGTAAAAACCCCGGTGAAAGGTATGATTTTCTCATACTCCGCGTGCTAACCGAGTTACGTTTATTTGTGTGTTTGTGTGCCGGCTTAATCAAGATTATAGCATGAAAATAATCCATTGTTTGATTATGTATGCCTTGTTGTATGTTGAATGAGCTAACATAGTGTATGGACCAACTCGTAGTGAGTAACGTTAGGCTAGAGACCCATAGATCGGGTTGATGCTTAAGATAACGAAAACGTGCAAACACACAAACTATCCGTTAAAGTATAATGATAATGCAAACATGTGAACTCCCTAGAATGTGAGGAGAAGTACGGGTTGAGTAAATACCCGATAACGGTTAGGAAACCATATTGAAACAATCCACAAAACAAATGAGAGTGGGAAGATAAGTGAACCTCCTTCAAGAGGATTAAAGATAGTTCGAAGATGTGAACTAGTAAAGATGGTAAAAGAGACCTAAGGGATTAGTAGCTCCCTTGAGACATGGTCGACCTCCTATATGAGGATTTTACCCGGTATAAGAAAATAACCGAAAGTATGAGTAAATGAAACGTATGGGTAACTCTTAAAACCTAAGATTAACTGAACTTAAGTAATGTTCCCAAAATCATTAGAAACATCGAGAGTGATGCTTCTAGACTAATATACATAATATTATTATAACTCCGAGAGGGGAGTGTATGGGAACGAGAGTAGTCCGAGAGTAGTCGGACCTATGCAAAAGAGTTAGGAACTAAGAGAGAGTTCCGTGAGCTAGTTGAACCTTCCCACCATGCTAGACCCAGAGTAGGGTCGAAACCGGGGAAGTAAGACTATGCTTGAGAGCCATGAGTTTTGTCCTAAGTATGTATTAAGAGAAATAAGCGCGACGTAGGAGACCTGTAGTGTCTCGAGAATCTACAAGAGCTTGAGTATAATTAACCCAAGAGTGTGGGAGAGATAATGAGTGTAATTAACCCAAGAGTGTGGGTGAGGTAATGTGTATAAGTAACCCGAGAGAATGGGTGAGTATAAAATGAGTAGCCCAAGAGAATGGGTGTGTATATGATTAAGTAACCCGAGAGAGCGGGTGAGATATTGAACGAGTAAACAAGGCATAGTGAGGTATAACCCTCAAGGCCTAAGAGTAAACTGATACAACTAACAACCTTGTTATGTTAGTTAGGTATTGTGTTCCGTGATTGGATGTAGATTCCTTGGGTAATACACATATATATTGTATTGCTATGATGCATGTTGTTGACTAATGAACTCCATGTATATCCGACAAAAGTAGTCGGCGTACCCCGGTTAGCGCTCGGGGTATGCGAATTTCATATGCAGCGTTAAGCTGAGCCCCTAGGGGCAACGTTTTTATTTTTCAGGTACCCCGAAGATGTTACCGTTCGAGAGTAGGACGGGGTCGGTGGGTTGCATGGGTAGTTAGATTTAATTACTTATGTATTGAAAGAGGTGTAAGACCGAATGTGTTATCGGCATCCATATATTGTAGACTCGGTATAGTAAAGAAGTGAGTCGAGTATTGTATTTGAATTGTTTATTCGGTTGTTCCAGTCCATCAGACCGTTACTGTATGTGAGATAGGCCTGGTTAGCCATATGGGTGGCTAACGGCGTTGTATCACCCTCTGTTGTATTTAGAGTTCCGCTGCGAGTTTATTGGTAATTGTGACAGCTTAAGAGGTAATGAAGAGATTAGCAGTTGGGGTGTTACAAAAAGTAAGAACCGGCCAACGAGCCGCAGGCTATCATGCCTTGAAAGTAAGCACCGGCCAACGAGCCGCAGGCTATCATGCCTTGAAAAGTAAGCACCGGCCAACGAGCCGCAGGCTATCATGCCTTGAAAAGTAAGCACCGGCCAACGAGCCGCTGGCTATCATGCCTTGAAAGTAAGCACCGGCCAGCGAGCCGCAGGCTATCATGCCTTGAAAAGTAAGCACCGGCCAACGAGCCGCAGGCTATCATGCCTTGAAAGTAAGCACCGGCCAACTAGCTGCAGGCTATCATGCCTTGAAAAGTAAGCACCGACCAATGAGCCGCAGGCTATCATGCCTTGAA
Source organism: Limonium bicolor (assembly GCA_023374045.1). NCBI lineage: Eukaryota > Viridiplantae > Streptophyta > Magnoliopsida > Caryophyllales > Plumbaginaceae > Limonium > Limonium bicolor. The sequence continues at coordinate 39,936,792 of CM041778.1, forward strand.
AAGTAAGCACCGGCCAACGAGCCGTAGGCTATCATGCCTTGAAAAGTAAGCACCGGCCAACGAGCGGCAGGCTATCATGCCTTGAAAAGTAAGCACCGGCCAACGAGCCGTAGGCTATCATGCCTTGAAAGAAAGCACCGGCCAACGAGCCGCAGGCTACCATGCCTTGAAGGTAACATCTAGCCAAAAAGCCACAGGATGTCATGCTTTAAAAAGAAAGGATCCGGCTAAAAAAAACCCGCAGGCTTCGGTGCCATAAAAAAAAAATTGGCCAATAAGCCGCAAGCTTTTCATATCAAAAGTAGGCACTCGGCTAGCAAAGCTAATATAAAAAAAACGTGTAACAAAGCATTGCGCCCAAAGACACCACTCAAAAAGAAATACCCCAGTAAGTACACAAAATTGACTAAAAAGAAAATGGAGACGAAAGCACAGTAAGAAATCGGTAGCTCCGACAAAAAATCAACAAAGGATGTAAAAGCTTATATTCCTTCCAAGAAGTGGAGTAAAATTAATTACAAGGGTTTGATCATTACAAAAGCTCGACTTCCACATAAGATACATGCTAAAAAAAAACCTCCTAAAAAAAAGCCATCCAATTTTTCTGCGGCTAACTTGTCACCACTATCGGCAACACTTTCTATAGATTTGGATCTCCCTGTACCATGCTGCACTCCTCCAACAGATGGCTGGACATTACTCCCCGCTGGAAGAAAGGAGGCCTGGCCAGGGCCAAAGCATGTCTCCCCAGGGCTGCGGCAGAATCTCTGGAGCTCCTCGAAGAAGTTGGACTTCTGGGCAACAGCTTTGAACTTCAGCTTGTTGTACAAATCGTCATCCAGCAACTCCTCTTTCTCAAGAAAGTGCTCCGAGATAATCTGGCGGCAGATATTAACTATCCTGCGACATTGAAGCGAATGACTCCTTAAGATGGGCATTGATGGTGCCTTGCTTATGTATCTCCTCTGAGATTGCCATGAGAACGACGTGAGCTTAGCCACTTGGGACTCAAGAGTCAGGACCTGGGCCCGATATTTGTCACGTTAAGCATTGGCTAAACAGCTCCTTATTAGTGCTGTTTACCCGGTCGTTCAGCTTCCAGACATGCTTCTGAAGGTTGGCGGAACTCAAGCCTAGCCGGAACACAAGAAAGTTAAGAAATAAAGGAGGAAAAGGAAGTAACGGAAAATCAGAATCCAAAGGCTTACCTTGGTTCGACGACTCAGTATTCTTAATTTGGAGGTGAGACATGGCTTTCTCCAAGTCTTTACCCTCTCTTTCAGTCTGGCTTTCTCGCTTGTCAAGGCAGCTTTTTCCGCAGCAAGTACGTTCTTCTCCTCTTCTAAAGTAGAGCAATCCCGAAGTAGAGATTGCTTCTCCTGTTTGAAAGAAGTCCTTGACTGCTCTTTCAGTGCGGCCTTTTCTTCTGCGAACTGTTGAGCTCCTGGATAAGCTTCCCCTTCTCCTCCACAAGGGCTTTATTCTCTCGAACAAGGGCCTCTTTCTCCAGCTCGAGCGCCTCAACCTCCTACTTGAAAGAGTTTTTCTCGTTGAAAAGAAAGGATTTGTTAGATTGAAGGGCGGCCACCTCCTTCGATGAGCAGATCGCACCTGATATAGCAAAACGTCCAAGTCAGAAAAAGCTCGGGCTGCCTCATCTTTTCTAAAAGTAAGACGGTTTCGTACCTTAATCAAAGTATCATCAGCATGAAGAATTGGGTTTTTGAGGGAAAAATTCTCCTCCCGGAGGCTCTTCAGTTGTAATTCGTACTCATCAAGCTGACGGACACACTCCTGCCGGGACGACCGCAGCTCTTTATTTAACGCCTCAGTTCTTTCCTTCGCCTTGAGGTCAATCTCGTACTGAATCTGATCAATATAGGCGTCGTGGGTAGAGCGAGTCCGCTTTAGTTCTTCTTGAGCATTATCGGCTCGGCTCTCCTCATAACGGAGCTTGCTCTGGAGGTTGCCGGTGTGAACCTCACCACTCTGAGCCATGGACGTTACCTAAAAACAGTAGCACAAGTCACCAAAATAAAAAAAAAAGGCGAACAAAGAAATAAATACAGAAGAGTTATTCAAAATCAAGGAATGTGCACCAACCCGGAAGATGCCCTCCCACATAAAGTCAAAAACATGTTTAATTGGGAGGGAGTGCCGCATGATGGCATCTGCTCCCCCATCTCCCACCCGTAACTTTTCCTTGATTGTAGTGGTGGTTGCCGGAGGGGCAAAGATCCCGTCCGGATGACCGGACCTCTTTATTGCCTCCTTCCAGACAGCAGAGTACTTGGCAGATTCGCAAGAAATTAGGGGAAGGGGGTGCCCACGATGATAAAACCACCCTTCCTTCTGGGAGGGACCGATGAAAGACTCCTGAGTAGGAGGAGGAGGAGAAGAGGAGGCCATGGTGTCCTCCCTTTGCTTGCTCTGAAGTTGGATTTTTGGGCACCTGCCGGTACTCCATCGTCCTTTCCTGCGCCGCATCCTTGGCCGCAGCAACGTCAATAGAAAATGAGGCTGAGGCCTTAGGGCCGCTGGAGGTTTGTTCCTCCCCTGATACTTCTGGTAGCGGAGCTTTTGGCTTTGATGTGGTTTTCTTTTTAGCTTATGCTTGACAGGAACAGGGGCTGCCGCTGTAATCGAAACCAAACACATCTCGCTATCAGAAGAAACGATAAAACACATGTAGAGCCAGGACAAGGGAGTGCTGTTTAGAAGAAACAGAAAGACACAAAAGAAAGAGGGATTGATCAAAAAGCCTTGTTCGGCCGGAGGATCCATCTGGAGCCCTGTGACTTCCAGGGTGTTTTCTTGAGCAGGATCTGAGGAAAAGTAGCCTGACAGGTCAAGAAACTGTTCACAAATTGGGGTCGGATGACCGGACTCCCGCTCCGGGCGAGAGAACCAAGGTCTTGACCCGAACCAGGGGTTAGAGGAAGAAAGACACGGCGCCCAGACTCTGGACTCACGTGCCATGTACCTGGCAATCCAGCGTTAGCTCGTTCGGGAGATTCCAGGCTTTTCTTTTTCTTCGATTGACCATCTTGGCCATCCTCTGCCTCGTGCCTGGAACGTTTTTTGAAGGAAGTTGCATCTCCCAAGAGTCGCTCGGCCGCTCCAACAGCCGCACCTATCGAGTCGTAGTAATTGACCTTTTCATCCCCGCTCTTGAAACTAACAAAGTTCCAACTGTTGAAGGGACTAATTTTGTCCCCCTTCCGGAAGAAATCTGCACGCAACACCGGAGCGGTAAAGACAATGATAAAAAAGAGATGAAACTTATACTGACAAGCTAACGCTTACTGTAGTAGGTTTGTAGCGAGGATAAGTGCACATTGGTAAAGAACGCCTCGACTGTCAATGGTTCACGACTCTGTTCCTTCAGAATCTTTGAGATTTGAACCTCGGCCGGAGGAGTAGAGGGGCAGCTAAGCTGACCTTTGACGACTTCAGAGTAGTACGACACGCTTAGATAACGGCGGGGATGGGGGAATAATGACGAACCACTGCGAGCTCCACCCATGTACCTTTTTGTAGTAAAAAAGTGAAAACTCGGCCTTGGCAATGATGGTCAGGCTGTCGGGATCAACCCTAACCGTGAAAAAACCGGGAAAAGTCGGTGCCCTTCGGCTGAATTTTATTTTCTTGGCAAAGGCAGACGAAGGCATGGAGATACGCAATGGCCTTCGGTGTGAGAGGGGCGAGAGAGAGCAGCAGCGGCGAAGCGGGAACCCCAAGACAAAAGGGTGTGGGGGAATGGTTAAACCGTAGGGGAAGAAATCGGCGTAAACCACGTACCCGAGACCAAAATCATCGTTAGGATGAGAATCAGAAGTTGGTAAATAAATTTGGGTGCCTAGTGGGACTTCGACGCCTCTAAGGTAGTTAGTGAGGGAAAAATCGAGGGAAGAAGGGAAAGGCTCACGACCGGCCAGAAAAGGTTTTGAAGATTGAAGAAGGGTAGGGCGAACCCCACTTGAGGAACGAGAGCTTTGAATTGCTTCAATGGCCGGTGAGAAGTTGGCGGCAGCCTTGTTCTTTCCGGAAGAGGAAGACATCGTAGACATTCAGCAAGGAAACAGGTGCGATGGCGATAAAGGGAGAGTGTGATAACAGAGAAGTCGAAAGGGAGATGACGAGAACAAAAGGGCAGGGAAAGAGAGAGAAGGAAGCCAAAAAATTGGATTTTAGAGGGAAGTCTTCTCCCCACCCGAATAAATAAAAAATATATACGCACAGACAAAAATCAATCTTTTGCAGGAATAAGAAAGGAGGTTACACGCTTCCTAAAGATGATTCTGATGTTAGCCGAAAAAGGGTCTTACGTATTCTCCATCGAAAACAGGCGAGAGAATTTGAAAAGAGCCGCGCAGAACAAATGCAACTCACAAGCTCCGCACGTGACCTTTAAAGAAGTTCTTTCTCTTCAAATGTGAAGAAAATAACTTGTGGGGCTGGGATAAGGAGATGACGAACACAAACAGGGCGAAGAGCCTCGGGATGGTCGCACGCAGCTGCAAAATTTTTCCTCAAAAACGACGCTGAAGTTCTATTTTCTTCATCCAAATTCAAAAAGATAGAACTTGTGGGACTGACGAGAAGGGAAGAAATGGTACCAAGCCAAACAAGACACATAGTACATCCGGCCCCCTCTGGCTGGATGAGAATAGAAACGCGTAGTACATCCGACCCCCCTCTGGCCGGATGGAAATAGAGACACATGGAGCATCCGGCCGCCTCTGGCCGGATGCAAATAGAACTCAAGCAAGGCAAAATGTAATGTGGCCGGCCGCCTGTGGCCGGCCAAAGCTACTAGGAGGATAAAATTGTATTTATACATGTAAAACACAAGCTGGCAGCATGAGATCAGGTCCTAAAACACTATAAATAGGGGTGTACCCCCATGAAATAAGATACGCGACATTTGGCAATCAAACTTAAGCTCAATTCTAGCAAAGACTCTCTCTCTCTCTCTCTCTCTCGTACAAGACTCGTGATTGAAACCAGGTCACGTAGGATAGTAAGGTGCAGGTATCCAGATCACACTGGAAATCCCTATCTAGCGTATCACTCACGCTACCACTCAACCCTTAGCCCTTAGTCTCTAATCCTTAACTCAATATTTCCAGTCATCAGAGCGATACTTCACTCTGATACCATTTTTGTAACACCCCAACCGCTAATCTCATCATTACCTCTTAAACCGTCACAATTTATCATTAATCTCGCAGCGGAACTCTAAGTACAACGGAGGGTGATACAATGCCATTATCCACCCACGTGGCTGACCAGGCCTAACTCAAATACAGTAACGGTTTGATGGACCGGAATAACCGAGTACTCAATACAAATACATTACTCATTCATTTCTAACCGAGTCTCATATAATGCTTAGGACAAAATTTTAGGTCCTAAGGAGTTCATTTGGGTATATTTTCAAGCTAAAAGTAGGGTATGATTCTTGCTTTCTGACAAACATTGTTGTGTTTAATTTATTTTAAGGCATGTTTAGGCCTTAATTTAATTGATTATATGTTTAAACAATGTTTAATTAACCAGGGGTATTTCAGCTGAGGCCTCCAACATTCGACGGGAGTGGTAACCCATAGGAGGCTAACCACTGAATCGTAGAGATTGAGGACCTACTTCGAGTGATGGGGTCCGAGGAGGAGCAGAAGGTGGACTTTGCCCCCTTCATGTTCAAGGCCCAAGCCAAAGCCAAATAGTGGCGGAGGTCTGCAATTGGGAAGTTTCCCCAACCCTAGACTTAGGACCAGTTCACAGGCGAGTTTAATAAGCAGTTTTATCCGGACGTCTACAAGGACCAGCACATTCTGGAGTATAACCGACTCCGCCAGGGTCAGGACATGAGTGTGGAGGACTATTTCTGGAAGTTCATCAGTCTATCCAAGTTTACACCTGAGCCTGACGAGCATAGGAAGGCCAGAAAATTTGAGAGTGGTTTGAGTTTAGATACCGCTCAGTTATGACGCCGCTTCGTCACAAGACTTTTAGGGATGTTGCTGATGTTGCCTTGTTGGATGTTGCCTTGTTGGTGGAGGCCGATCTGAAGGGTCACCAGTCTGAAGGGAAGGACCAGAAGAGGAAGCAGAGGTCCGAGGAGTCTGATAAGAGGGACCAGGGTGCTTCTTAGAAGAAGTATTTCGCTGGTGATCAATCTAGGGACCGACAAGGCTTGAGGGACCGGAGTGACAAATATTCTTCTTTATTAGCCGCTCCAAAGTGCAAGGTCTGTGGCAAGTTCCATAGAGGACGAGAGTGCTACTAGAAGTCGGGAGCCTGCTTCAAATGTGGCTCCCTGGATCACTGGATTTCCGACTGCCCTCAGGCCAAGAGGAGCAGAGGGAGCCCAGAAGGTAGGACGGGAGGGTCTACCTCAGAAATCAGAGACTGGGCTGAGTAGAAGAAGACCTAGGGCCAGACCAGAGTCTATGCGATGGCTGGAGAGAGAGAGACCAATCCACATACAGAGTTGTCACAAGTATTCTTCAGCTGTCATCTAGTTTTGTATTCTATTTGTTTGACTCTAGAGCGACCCACTCTTTTATTTCTACTGAGTTGGTGGGTGAGCTCGGTTTGCTTGCTGTGCCTCTGGGTGTTGAGTTGTGCTTGCATAGTCCCTTAGTTAGGAATTCGTCTATGCTGTTGAATTTTGTATGTAAAGATAATCCTGTGGTAATAAAGGGTAGGATTCTGTGTGCTGACCTCATCCCTATGGAGATGACGAATTTTGATATGATCTTGGGCATGGATTGGCTTGCTGCCCACCATGCCCAAATCGATTGTGCAGCTATGCAAGTGACGTTTACGGAGCCGGGTCAGCCACGTTTGACTGTAGCAGGGAATGGAATCCCATGTTCGCCACCTATGATATCAGCTATGTAGGCGTTTCACCATTTGAGGAAGGGCTGCCAGTGATTTTATGCTACATCCCTGAGGTTCGCAAGGATGTGAAGTTGGAGGATATTCCAGTAGTCAGAGACTCCCAGATGTTTTCCAGATGATGTGCATGGGCTTCCCCCTATCAGAGAGGTGGAGTTCTCGATCGAGCTCACACCTAAGACTCAACCTATCTCTAAGGCCCCATACCGGATGGGTCCTGCTGAGCTCAAGGAGTTGAAGATTCAGTTGCCGGAGATGCTAGATAAGGGCTTCATTCGCCATAGTGCGTCACCTTAGGGAGCGCCAGTATTATTTGTCAAGAAGAAGGACAACAACCTTCATTTATGCATTGACTACATGGAGCTCAACAAGGTTACCATTAAGATCTGGTACCCTCCCCCGTGCATCGATGACCTGTTTGATCAATTAGCTGGGGCTAAGGTGTTTTTGAAGATAGACCTGAGGTCCGGTTATCATCAGTTGAGGATTAAGGTAGACGACGTGCCTAAATCCGCCTTCAAGACTCGTTATGGACACTACGAGTTCTTGGTGATGCCATTCAGTTTGACGAATGCGCTTCTGTATTCATGGACATGATGAACCGGGAGTTCAAGCCATTTTTGGACTAGTTCATTGTGGTATTTATAGACGACATCTTGGTGTATTCCAAGACTGTTGAGGAGCATGAGGAGCATCTGATGACCGTTCTCCAGACTTTGAGGGAAAAAGAGTTGTTCGCGAAGCTGAAGAAGTGTGAGTTTTGGTTGGATCAGGTTGCCTTCTTGGGACACGTTGTCTCTAAGGATGGTGTCTTCGTGGATCCGGAAAAGATTAGGGCTATTACTGAGTGGGCCAGACCCATCAATGTGGGGGGAGATTCACATTTTCTTGGTCTGGCGGGTTACTATCATAAGTTCATAGAGGACTTTTCTCTGTTGGTGATCCCCTTGACTCGTCTGGTGCAGAAGGTGGTGAAGTTTTAGTGGAGCGAGGCATGTGAGTAGTGCTTCTAGGAGCTCAAGAAGAGGTTGACTTCTGCGCCGATTCTGTCTCTTCCTGAGGGGACCGAGGGACTAGAGGTCTTCTATGATGCGTCCCATAGGGACTCGGGTGCGTTCTGATGCAGCATGGGAAGGTAGTGGCATATGGTTCTCGTCAGCTAAAGCCATATGAGAAGAACTACCCAACCCACAACTTGGAGCTTGCTGCCGTTGTGTTTGGTTTGAAGATATGGAGGCACTACCTGTATGGAGCGTCGTGCAAGATGTTTACGGACCACAAGAGACTCAAGTATTTGTTCACTCAGAAGGAGCTGAACTTGAGGCAGAGGATGTGGCTTGAGTTGTTGCACAACTACGACTGAAGAGGGAAAAGTACGAGAATAAGGAAGAATAGAGCATCCGGTTCCATGTGCCTGGAAGGAACAGCTTAGAACAAAGGATATCGACCGGATCAGAGTGTGATCCGGCCGGATGGGTAATTAAATATCCCACTTATATGTAAAATGCCAGCCTGGCAATTAAAAAGAAGGACAGGCTGGCAACTCTCGATTTGACGATGTAAAACACTATAAATAGGGGTTCAACCCCACAATGAAAGATACGTTCTCACATTCGAAATTACATACTGTTGCATTATCTGCGCGATTCTCTCTCTCTCAAAGCTCGAGCACTCAGTAACAAGGTAACTCGATGAAGCACAAAGGCCTAGCAGAGTAGGGATTCGATTTAGAGATTTAGATAGGAGCTTAGGGAATTTAGGAACTTACTATTTCATTTGGCGCCGTCTGTGGGAAACGAATGGCTCAAGATCTTTCTTGGCAACCACGAGTCCACCGGAGGTAACCTGATTTTGAGCGAAACAACGAAGCTTTGAAACTTTTGAGGTTGTGTCTTTTGCAGGAAAAAGCAAGGAAAGTACGCGTGCAAGGATGGCTCCAAGAACAAGGAAGACATCCCGACCTGAGGGCGAGACCGATAACGTAAGACAACCGAAAACAACAGAACAGAAGCTGAAAACATGATCTCCAAGCAAGCGTTGGAGGAGATGCTGAAAAGCTTAGTCAGAACCATCGACGAAAGGATAGTGGAGGGGAATGAAGTTCTGCAGCAGGAGCTGATGCAGCGAGATGTAGAATACCAGAAGAAATGGGAGGACATGACTGAGGCGCTTGAATCGCTCAAGAATCGCGACTCCGAGGCGAGCAACAGCCGGAAGAAAGAGCAGCTAGAGAAAACTCTGATCATCAGCGACGAGACTGAGGAAGATGATTCGATCGACATGACTCTCTACCCTTTTCCGAGAAAATCAGGAAGGCAAAGCTTCCTCCTCACTTTGTTGCACCTGCAGTTGAAAAGTATGATGGAACGGGGGACCCTGCTCTTCATGTTCAGAAGTTTATGTTCGCAATGAACACACAGGGGATAAGTTCTCTCGCCCTCTGCAATTTGTTTCCGGGAACATTATCCAAAAGAGCGCTCGGTTGGATCTCAACAAGACCCCCGCAGTCGATCTCAAGTTTTAAGCAATTGACTGAGAGAGTTTCAGCAATACTTTGCCGCAAGCAAGAAGATCAAGAAGGAAACGATAGAACTAATGGATCTCAAACAGAGGAAGGGGGAGACGGTGAAAGAATTCAGCGAGAGGTTTCATAAGCAAGTAGCAGAAATCGATGACATTGATGAAAAGATCCTAATCAAGGCTTTCGGAAACGGGCTAGCACAGCCAAGGCTCGCCGGGAAGATCGCGACAAAAGCCCCAAAAACCCATGGAGAGCTAGCCGAAATGATTCATGAGTTTCTAAAGTCAGAGGGGGCGGAAAATAAGGCCAGAGATTTGGCAAATAGCTTCAAAGCGGTTAACGACAAGAAAGGAGGATCGAGTGGGAATGGCTCTTCCGGCAACATATCAGGAAGTTCATCGGGAGGAAGCTCAAGATACAAGCCTTACTACAAAGCTCCATCCCAGGCGCCTCAGTTTCAGAACGCCCGAGTTGCCGTCCAGATTGATCCAGGCAGGTATGCGGCGGCGGTCAAAGAAGGATATCTGCCTCCACCAAAGAAGCCTTATCCAGGGGAGATTCCGGTAGCCTTCTGTGAGTACCATGGCTGCAAAAGTCACAGAACCGCAAACTGCGCCACTCTGGCCAAAGAGTTGAGGATCATCGAAGAGGACAAGAAGAGCAAAGGAAAGCAGATGGCAGGCCAGCAGAAGCAATATGGCAGGCAAAATCAGTCCACCTCTCGAAATCACCGGGAAGAAGAGATCCACCCTGAGCTTAATCACGGCAAATCAGTCGGTATGATCTCAGGTTTGTAAGAAGGTGGAGAAGTTTTTCGTTTCTCTGATGTTAGGTAAACCCAGTCACGCCAACAATAAAGCAAGGGCGGTGTAATTGAACTTTTTCTTTTCTTTTTAGAAAAGACCTATGTTGTAAAATCCCCCGGAATCTTCCGGTAATAAAAATCTAATAAACTTTTTCTCTTAAGCAAATTCTCAGGTCTCTTTTCAGAGGTAGGACCGTTGACCCCAAGCGAGAGAAAAAGACATATTCATGCGGTACATCAAGAGCTACCGGAAAGAAAAATTGCCAAGCGAGAGAATCTTCCCCAGATTTTCTTTACAGACGAAGACGAAGAAGGGTGTTATACCCTCACAATGATCCACTGGTCATTCGGGCGCAAGTAAATGACAGGATGATGGAAGGAATCCTGATAGACAGCGGGGCTGGAGCGAATGTCATATCGGCCGAGGCAGTTAAAAAATTGGAGATTCCAGAAAGTAAGATCAAACCATATTCGGCGGTCCTTGGAGGCTTCGTTTGGGGCGTTTCTACCAAGTCTTCAGGGAGCATAGACTTCACCTTAACATTGGGATTGGGAGACGAGCGAAGAACTGAAAAGCTCACAGCTTTCATTGTACCGGGACTTTCCGGATACAATATGTATCTTGGCAGGCCAGGGATTAATGCTTTCAAAGCAATATGCAGCACTCACCACCTGAAAATGAAGTATCTAACCAGGTCTGGAAAGGCGTTGACCATTAGTGGAAGTCAAAAGATGGCTCGGGTATGCGAAGTACGCATCATGGAGGGAATGCCGGAAGAAGAGATGGTCAAAACGGTGGGGTCGGAAAAGGAATTCAAGGGAAAGCTCCCTCTCCCGCCAGAGCCGGATCAAAGGGCAGAAGACTGTGGAACCTCTAAAGAGTCACCACGAGAGGTACACTTAAAAACTGACCCTTCTAAATTTTTTAAAATAGGAAAATTGCGTTCGAGTGGGGAGCAAACTCACCTGATGAGATTCCTGGAAAAAAGAAGGGTAACTTTCGCCTGGAGCACGGACGAAATGCCAGGAGTAGATCCAAGCGTTATCCAGCATGACCTGCGAGTGGATCCAAAGCACCCAGCCATCCGGCAAAGAAGAAGAATAATAGGAGAGGAAAGAGACTTTGCGGCACGTGCTGAAGTGCAAAAACTGCTTAAAGCCGGATTCATCAGGGAGGTGTCCTATCCCAAGTGGTTGGCTAATGTTGTGATGGTTAAAAAGTCAAATGGCAAATGGAGAATGTGTGTGGACTTCACAGACTTGAACAAAGCATGTCCTAAAGACTTTTACCCACTACCATCGATAGATAGACTGGTTGCTTCAACGGCTCAAAGCTCTGTCTTAAGTTTCTTGGATGCGTTTTCAGGATATAATCAAATAAGAATGAATGAAGAGGATTCAGAAAAAACATCTTTTATTACCTCGGCCGGAACCTTTTGCTACAAGGTGATGCCTTTTGGATTAAAAAATGCGGGTGCAACCTTCCAAAGAATGATAGACAAAGTGTTCAAACAACAGTTAGCCGGAATGTAGAGGCATATGTCGATGATATTGTGGTAAGAAGTAATTCCTGGGTACAACACATGGAAGATTTAAAAGAAACCTTTGACACCCTAGACAGATTCCAAATCAAGCTGAATCCGGAAAAATGCGTATTTGGAGTTACAAAGGGGAAGTTCTTAGGCTTTATCCGGGCAAAGAGGGATTGAAGTGGATCCCGAAAAAACTCAGGCAATCCTCGATCTGTCACCACCAAAGAACATTAAAGATGTGCAAGCATTGAACGGAAGGCTCACGGCTTTAGCAAGATTCTGCTCAAAACTCCAAGAAAAGTCAATACGTTTTTTAGCATTTTACGAAAAAACAAGAAATTCCAGTGGAGTCGAGAGTGTATAGACGCCTTTGACAGGATCAAAGAGATGCTCAAAGAGTTGCCCAAGCTGGGTGTTCCGGCACCTGGTCAAGACTTGTATCTCTACCTCTCTGCCACAGATTGGGCAATAGCAGCTGTGTAATAATGGAGGAGGAGAAAAAAGAGATACCAGTGTACTACACCGGAAAAATCCTAACTCCAGCGGAAAGCCGCTACACCAACGTTGAAAAAATATTGTTTGCATTAGTCGTTGCATCCCGAAAGCTTCGGCCTTATTTTCAGTCACACCGAATATTCGTTAGAACAAATTGGCCACTGAAACAGATAGCAAACAACCCAAACGCATCCGGGCGAATGGTTAGTTGGACCGTCGAGCTCACCCAGTACGAAATCCACTTTCTTCCTCGAACAGCCATAAAAGCACAGGCCTTGGCGGACTTCATAACCGAAACAACCTTTGCCCAAGAACAAAGAGAACCAACCAACCCGTACGTTATCCTAGTTGACGGAGCTCGATGCAAGACTGGAGCGGGGGCCGGAATAGTGGTCCAAACGCCGGATGGAAGAACTCTTAACTTTGCGTTCCGGCTGGAATTTGAGAAGTAACAAATAATGAAGCAGAATATGAAGCCCTCATACAGGGATTGGAGGTCGCCACTGCCTTAGGGGCAACAGGTTTTTTCTAATAAAACAGGGGTTCTCATTTGTGTCTATAGGAATTTTTTATACATGCCCCCTAAAGGGGGAAGAGTGGGACTTACCTCTTTGTTTGTTATGCAGAGTTAGAAATATACTCAGACTCAATGCTAGTGGCGCGACAAAACGATAACATCTACGAAGTCAAGGAGGAGAAGCTTGGAAAATACCTGGCCAAAGTCCAAGAGACGAAGGCAAACTTTCAGAGATGTGAGTTAAGACATCTTCCTCGAGCAGAAAACATAGAGGCCGATGCGTTAGCTAAACTGGCCAGTATGGCCGAAAGAATGCCCAGTAAAGTCTGGATGGAAATAAAGGCAAACTCAAGTCTGAAGGAGATCCGAGTATGCACCATTGAATCAGACGCAATAGCCAAGTCTTGGATGGCACCCATTGTTGAGTACATACAAAGCGGAAACTTGCCACAAGATGAGAAGGAGGCGGCAAAAACAAGGCGAAGGGCTGCATCTTTCTTTTTAGAACAAGGACAGCTCTACAAAAGATCATTCGCGAGGCCAGCACTTAAGTGTGTTACCATAGAAGAAGGAGTAAGGCTCATGGAGGAGCTACATGAGGGGACCTGTGGGAACCACCAAGGAGAGAGGGCAATAGTCCACAAGATCCTAAGGCTGGGGTACTATTGGCCGAGGATGAGGGAATTTTCAAAAGAATACATACGGAAATGCATAAAATGTCAGGAACACGGCCACAAAATACATAGCCCCCCATCCACACTGAGAGCCATATTGTCCCCGATCCCATTTGCCATGTGGGGATTGGATATCGTTGGACCTTTTCCGGAAGCATCCCCCGGAAGATATAAATTCATTTATGTGGCCATTGATTACTTCACCAAATGGGTGGAAGCCATGCCAACAGTATCCATTACCGCAAGAAAGTCACAAGATTTCATCTGGAAGTATGTAGTCTGCAGATTTGGGATCCCAAAAATAATAATAACAGACAATGGAACTCAGTCAACTGTAAAAGCTTCCGGGAATTCTGTGAAGAATGGAAGATTGACCTGAGATTCGCATCGGTCGCCCATCCACAAGCAAACGGCCAGGTAGAAAATGCGAATGGACAAATTGTCAAAGCTATAAAAAAGAAGTTGGACAGCAAAAAAGGGAGATGGGCAGAGTTGCTACCTCAGGTTCTCTGGTCCTACAGGACAACCGAAAAGGGCCCAACAGGGGAAACTCCATATAGACTGACCTACGGTCTGGAAGCAATCGTTCCGGCTGAAGTTATAGTCCCATCGATTAGATGGGAATCCTTTAATGAAGAAAACAACAATGAAGGGGTGAAAGACGGCCTTGACCTGCTTGAAGAAACCAGGACTATGGCCCAAGTCCGGATGGAAAGGGATAAAGCGAAAGTGGAAAGATATTTTAACCAGAAAACAAGGGAAAGAGGCTTTGCTCCAGGTGAACTGGTCCTTCGAGAGGTAAAGCAACCAAAGAAGCTAGAGCCCCAATGGGAGGGACCATTTATAGTACAACGGCGAACAGGGCAAGCTTCATATCGTTTGAAAAATAGTGAAGGATACGAGTTGCCTCACTCATGGCATGCCGAGTGCCTCAAAAAGTTTTATGTATAAAAACGTTTCTTACAAAAAGTAATAAAATGAGGTATTCCTTTAAAGCAAATTTTTAATGTACCATCCGGCCAGTGTGCCTACAGGCTATCATGCCTTGAAATGTACCATCCGGCCAGTGTGCCTACAGGCTATCATGCCTTGAAATGTACCATCCGGCCAGTGTGCCTACAGGCTATCATGCCTTGAAATGTACCATCCGGCCAGTGTGCCTACAGGCTATCATGCCTTGAAATGTACCATCCGGCCAGTGTGCCTACAGCTATCATGCCTTGAAATGTACCATCCGGCCAGTGTGCCTACAGGCTATCATGCCTTGAAATGTACCATCCGGCCAGTGTGCCTACAGGCTATCATGCCTTGAAATGTACCATCCGGCCAGTGTGCCTACAGGCTATCATGCCTTGAAATGTACCATCCGGCCAGTGTGCCTACAGGCTATCATGCCTTGAAATATACCATCCGGCCAGGTGCCTACAGGCTATCATGCCTTGAAATGTACCATCCGGCCAGTGTGCCTACAGGCTATCATGCCTTGAAATGTACCACCCAGCCAGCATGCCTATAAAAACTAGGAATTTATTATTTCGTAAAAAAGCTTAGAGCAAAGGCATAATGATCTTCCATATAAACAAAAGGGGAGATCTACAAAGCATTTGGAAATCCGGTCGCTCCGGATAAAGCCAAATGAAGGGTGTATGAAACTAACTCGTAAGGAAGTTACTTAAAACATTTAAGGGATGCAAAAGAAATGGTAAAACGCCAAAACATCACCAAAAATAGTAATCCAAAATACAAATATAAGATTCCTGTGCTAACAAATTGCTATCTAAAAAGCATCTATTCCTTAGCAGGCTTCTTTACAGCGGACTCTTTGGAAACACTCTCTGCAGAGTTAGATTTTCCAGCAGCTTGACGAAAGCCCGCAACCTCCTGGCGCAGGCCGCTATCGGGGGGAAGGAAAGAAGCTTGACCAGGCCCAAAGACTGTCTCAGGGGATACGACCAAACTTCTCAAAGTCTTCAAGAAAGTTGCTCTTCCGGGCAACATTGTCAAACTCCAGCTCATTATACAGATCGTCATCCAGTACTTCCCCCCTCTTCAGGAAGTACTTGGAGATGGCTTGACGACAAATGTTGGTAATCTTCCGGCTCTGAGAACCGAAAGCCTTTTTTAGATGGGCAATAACAGTTCCTTGTTTCTTCAACTCTTCTTGGGCTGACGGGCGTAGGCTGTATGTTTGGCAACATCCCCCTCAAGCTGCAACACCTGAGCTCGGTAAAGATCGCGGTCAGAACCCGCGGCAGAAAGCTCCTCATTCAGCTTATCAATACGATCGCTGAGCTTCTCGACATGTCTTAAAAGACTTTCAGGATCTGTTTTTAAAAAGAAGAGGGGGAAAGGAAAGCGGAATCAGTAAGAATAAGGCATAAAGATAAAAGCGGCGGAAAAAAAGACCAGTAAGACTCACCCTTGGCCGGAACCTTAGCACTTTCGGGTTGGCGGAGGGCCATGGCCTCCTCTAAAGCTTTCACCTTCCCCTCCAGAGAAGCTTTCTCGGCCGCAAGAGCAGCTTTGCCTGAAGAAAGAGCTGTGTTTTCATCCGTCAAGAGCTGCTTGGCCTCCTCTAAGGTTTTCACCTTTCCCTCCAGAGAAGCCTTCTCGGCCGCAAAAGCAGCTTTACCCTCAGAAAGAGTCGTGTTCTCATCCACCAAAAACTGCTTCTCTTGGTCAAAAGCAATTCGAGTTTGCTCATCCAGAGCATTTTCCTCGGTCAATGCGGTGAGCTCTTGAATAAGTTGGGCTTTGTCTCCCACCAAAGCCTCATTCTGCTCAGTCAAAGCTTTTTTGTCCGCCTCAAGGGATTTAATTTCTTTCTCAAGGGCAACATTCACACCCGCAAAGTAAGCCTTGTCTGAAGTAAGGGAATCTACGTCCCTTTGTGAGCAGCTTGTACCTGCCGCAACAAAACTTCCAAGTCAGACAAAGTATGCTCTGGTATCAAGACATTCTTTTCACGGAAGGTTTGTGGAGTACCTGCTTCAGGATACCCTCTGTGTGGAGGCTCTGGTTTCTCAGAGCAAACATCTCTTCCCGCAAATTCTTTAACTTTGATTCGTATTCGTCTCGAAGACGAACACATTCATGGCGAGATGACCGCAATTCCTTGTTCAAAGTGTCTGTCCTATCTTTCACCTTGCGGTCAATCTCATAGTTTACAATATCCATGTAGCTATCATGGTTAGAACGGGTTTGCTTTAACTCGGCTTCAGTATTATCGGCCCGACTTTTTCACGTTGCAGGTCAAACTGAAGATCCCGAGTCTGAACTTCAGCGCTTTGAGCCATAGACATAACCTACAAAAAAAAAACAGAACATAAAAACTTAAAAAAAATATATCAGAAAGGCATGGGAGGATGGGAGGAAGGCGGCGCTTACTCGAAAAATGCTTTGCCACATCAGATTGAAGACATCTCCCGTGGGAATGGAATGACGCATGATAGCATCGGCTGCTCCAACCCCAGCTCTCAGTTTTTCCTTGGTGGCGGTAACAATGGATGGAGGAGCGAAGATCCCATCCGGATGGTCAGAAAGTCTTATTGCTTCCTTCCAGGCGTCGGTATATCGAGCAACGTCGAAGGGGATCTTGCGCAAAGGTTGCCCACGGTAGTAAAACCATCCCTCCTTCTGAGAAGGGCCGGTAAAGCCCTCCTGAGCAGGGGGAGGTGGAGAGAGGAGGAGGGAGCAGCAACATCCTCCCCTGGAGAAGAAGAGGGGATGGCAATGGCCTCCCTTTGCCTGTCTTCCCTCTGCTTACTTCGGAGCTCTGGGTTCTCGGGCACAGCTCGGTACTCCTTCACCCCCTCAGATGCTGAATCACCGACCCCAGGGATGTCTTGTGGGACTGAGGTGCCAATAGTCCCACGGTCACTTTCAGTCTCAGAAGCCTCCGCTAGAACAGCCTTCGGCTTTGACGCGGTTTTCTTCCGGAGTCTTTGAGTACCGGAAGCTGGAACAGCAGGAGAAGGGTGGGCCGGACCGCGAGCAACCTCGTTGTCAGTAACGGTGATGGGTGCGCCTTGAGAGCCTGAGAAAGAAAGGGTCAGCATAGAATGAACAAAAAAGGAAAGGCAAGAGTTTCCTTCAAATAAGAGAGAACAATACGTGGGTTAGTATCTTCCAAGATAGCACCATGGGCCGGATCGGAAGAGAAATACCCTGCCAAGTCAGGAAACAATTCACAAATGGGGGTTGGGTGACCAGACCCCTGCCCTGAACGAGAGGCAGACCCCTGGCCTGAATCAGGAGTAAGAGGGAGAAAACGCGATGCCCAGACCCTGGACTCACGTACCAAGTACCTGGCAAATCACCGCTTGAACGGGCTGGAGACCCAGTAATCCTCTTTTTCTTCTGTCCAGAATGGTCCTTGTCTTCATTACCCCTTTGCCTCTTCTTGGAGGGGGTAGCATTCCCAAGAAGCCTTGTGGCCACATCAACAGCCGCATCAACAGATGCGTAATAATCAACTTGCTCATCTCCCATCTTGAAGCCGACAAAATTCCAGCTATTGAAGGGCCCAACCTTATCTCCTCTAGAAAAGAAATCTGCCGGAACGATGAGAAAGTAAGAAAACAGGTCAAAGGTAAAATTTAGATAAAACTGACCAAATAAGACTTACTGTGATATTTCTTCAATGATTCCAGGCGCGCCGGGGTAAAAAATACGGAGACCGTAGGCTGTTTTTTGCTTATCACCTTCAGGATTTTCGAGATAGGCGTTTCTTGCGCTGGGGAAGGAGGACAGCTGAATTGGCCTTTCGGGATCGAGGGGCAGTAGGGAACTCCCAAAAATCGGCCTGGTGGTGGGACAATGACGAACCATCGAGAGTTCCACCGGAAGACGCTTTCTTATAATCGAAGAGAGAAAAGCCGGCCTTCGCCTTGATAGTCAGGCTATCAGGATCGTCCCTTGTGGTGTAAAATTGGGCGAATTCGGTCGCTTCTACCCGAATTTTGCTCTCCTCACAGAGGAGAACATAGGCATGGAGGTAAGAAATTGCCTTCGGGTGTAGGTGAGCAAGCATGCAGCAGCGCCGAATCAGGAAACCTAGAACGAATGGATGGGGGGTACGGTCAGGCCGCGAGAGAAAAAGTCCGCGTAAACGGCATATCCAAGCCCGAAATCATCGTGGGGATGTGAGTCGTCGGAAGGAAGGAAGATGCAAGTACCCAGTGGGACTTCGACGTCTTTCAAACAAGAGAGAAGGGAGGAGGTATCCAGGGAGGATGGAGAAGGTTCTCGGTCGGCCGAGAAGGGCGCGGTAGATTTCAGATAAGTCGGGCGAAACCCTTGGGGTGAAAAGGTACCTTGAATCGCCTCTCTAGCAGGGACGAAATTCGCAGCTGCCTTGTTCTTCTTCGAGCTAGACGACGCCATCGGAACAAGAAAGCGGAGAGCAAGAGCGAAGCGAAAAGAGTGAAAGATCCGAAAAAAGGATGCAAGGAGAGGCGACGGAGTCTGGGCAAACAAGGAAAGAAGATATCTGAAAGAGTTCGAAGCTAGAGCTTTGGAAAAAAACGATTCCCGCCCAGTTGATAAAATTAAAGGGAGATCCTGCACCTTCCTGGAAACAGGGCGCTGACACAAAAACGGCTCTGCAAATTCTACATCGAAAAGGCGCAGGCACGGGTCAGGCACGGGCAAGAGCACAATTAGAAAAAGAAAGTTCTTTTTCTTTTTTTAGAACAAAGAAAAGGAAAAGAGAACTTGTGGGACTAAGGGGGAATGATAGCCGGAAGAATAAAAGGCCTCAGCCGGAAGAGCAAAAAGCCATAGCGTCAGAAAAAAAGGCAACAAAAGCACACGCTAAAAGAGGAAGTTCTACTTTTTACGTTAATATAATCAAAAGTAGAACTTGTGGACTGATGAAGAGGGAAAAGTACGAGAATAAGGAAGAATAGAGCATCCGGTTCCATGTGCCTGGAAGGAACAGCTTAGAACAAAGGATATCGACCGGATCAGAGTGTGATCCGGCCGGATGGGTAATTAAATATCCCACTTATATGTAAATGCCAGCCTGGCAATTAAAAAGAAGGACAGGCTGGCAACTCTCGATTTGACGATGTAAAACACTATAAATAGGGGTTCAACCCCACAATGAAAGATACGTTCTCACATTCGAAATTACATACTGTTGCATTATCTGCGCGATTCTCTCTCTCTCAAAGCTCGAGCACTCAGTAACAAGGTAACTCGATGAAGCACAAAGGCCTAGCAGTAGAGTAGGGATTCGATTAGAGATTTAGATAGGAGCTTAGGGAATTTAGGAACTTACTATTTCAAAGACCTGAGATCCTCTATATCCTGTAGAGCGAATGTCGTAGCTGATGTGCTTAGTAGGAGAGATCGGTCTGGAGCTGCTTGTGCATTGAGTAGTGTGCAGAGGTTGCCCTTGAGCTTGTAGTGCTTGGTATTTGGGTCATCGTCCTGAGAGTTCTAGGGTTTTGGCAGCTTACAGATTCAGCCTACCTGATCGACCGGATCAAGGCCAGTCAGGAGCTCGATGTCTGAAGTATAAGATCAGAGAGGAGATTTCACTGGTCAGGAGTTAAAGTTTAGAGTTTCTGAGGATGGTTTCCTGAGGTTCAGAGACAGAGTTTACGTACCAGCTGACGATGCCTTAAGGCGAGAGATCATGCAGGAGGCTCTTGGAGCCCCGTACTCGGTACACCCAGGGGGTGTGAAGATGTACCGGGACCTTCAAGAGACATTCTGGTGGATCAACATGAAGAGGGATATATCTGAGTTTGTAGCCAGGTGTCAGACTGTCAGTAGCTTAAAGTAGAGCACCAGAGACCAGCCGGTCTGCTTCAGCCTCTTCCAGTTCCCTAAGTGGAAATGGGAGAGCGTCGGTATGGATTTCATTATGGGACTTCCCGGACTCCGAGAGGATTTGATGCTATCCGGGTGATTGTGGACAGGCTCACGAAGAGTGCCCACTTCTTGCGAGTCTGGAAGACCTACAGTTTGCACTGCCTTACTCAATATATGGATGAGATAGTACGTCTGCATGGGATTCTGCTTCGATTGTGTTAACCGTGATCCGAGGTTCATGTCTGGATTTTGGCAGAGTTTGCATCAAGCTTTGAGGACAAAGCTCTGTTTCAGTTCAGCTTATCATCCCCAGTCAGACGGGCAGACAGAGAGGACTAATCAGGTTCCGGAGGATATACTCAGAGCGTGTGTGCTTGATTATGGGGGTAATTAGGATTACCATGTTGCGTTAATCGAGTTCGCCTATAACAACAACTTCCAGTCGAGCATCGGGATGGCACCCTTCGAGGCTCTGTATGGGAGGAGGTACAAATCACATATTTGTTAGGATGACCTAAAGGAGAGAGTAGTAGTTGGTCCAGACTTGGTTCAGGATGCTGTGGGCAAGATTCAGTCCATCAAAGAGTGTCTGCTTGAGGCTCAGAGTCTTCTGAAGAGCTACGCCAATCAGAGGAGACGACCATTAGAGTTTCGGGTGGGTGATCATGTTTATCTGAAGGTTTCACCGGTTTGAGGTGTTGTTAGATTTGGGAAGAGGGGCAAGCTCAGCCCTCGCTTAGTAGGTCCATTTGAGATCTTGGAGAGGATTGGACCGGTGGCCTATCGGCTAGCGTTGCCACCGTCTCTAGTAGGAGTCCACAACATTTTCATATGTCTATGCTGATGAAGTACATTCTAGACCCGTCTCACGTGATAGAGTTCGGTCCGCTTCAGCTGAGAAAGGACTTCACCTATGAAGCAGTTCCTTCAAGGATTTTGGCTCGAGATGTGTGAAAGCTTCAGAGTAAAACCATGCCTTTGGTTAAGGTTCAGTGGTCGGGCCAGTCTGAGAAGGAGACGACTTGGGAGCCTGAGAGTGAAGTGCGATGCAAGTTCCTAGCCCTCTTCGATCACGGAGGTATGTCATTTTTAGGATAAAATTCTTTTAAGGGGGAGGTGATGTTATAACCTAAAGTTATTTTTAGATTTTGCAAATTTTGTTTCATTACAAAGATGACATAAGTGGATTGTTTAGTCATTCAGGACATGGGAGTTCTTTAATTACAAGCGAGGATGAATTGGTCATCTTCCTATCCCCTTCTAATTACGGGTAAGTAATTAAAATCAGTAATTAACCCCTTAAACCCCCCACTCTAAATCACGTTTTAACCTTTACCAGTTTTGAAAACTGATAGACGCTCCCCCTCTCTCTCTCTTTTCTTTGTGTGTTCATCTCCTCGATCTGTCCAATTCTGTAGTGATTGAATTCGAGTTTCTGCAGTGGTTCCCTCCCCGTCCTTTGTGGTTTTCTTCTGCGCTGAATTCAGGTTTGCATTCCGGATTTGCTGTTTTCGATTTCTGGATCTTGGGAACCCCTCCTCTGTGTTTTCTAATTTTGATTCCCTATGCAATCACATTGGTAATTGGCGACAGAATTGTTACTCCGTCAATCTCTTCTTGTTGTCTGTGCTCCGTCGATTTAGATTGGTTGTTAATTGACTGCATCATCTACAATTTCAGATTTAGGCAGTTTTCGCGTTTCTAATTGTGAGTCTTTTCTCTGTGAACATTGGCAATGTCAGTGGCTGTTCGGATTACGTTTTGGCTATGTCATGAGCTGTTCTGCTGCTTCAGATTTGGAAGTTTTCTGCTGTAAAAGAGGTAGGTGATTAATGGATTCGATGGGGGCGTTCACCTATGGGGAGTATCTTGTTTATAAATCTGATTGCGTTGTGTTACATTGACTGAATTGATCCTGGAATTTGCATTGCTTACCTTCTAAAAACCCTCATAGTGTTTTTGAATTGTCTGGCTTCGTATTGTATTTTGAGTGCAAGTTTAACATACTATTCGTGTTGTTTTCGTTTCTGAGTATCTGAAAGTTTGTAGTGTCCGGACAGCCCGTCTGATGTGATTTGAGTTCTGAATTTTTAAGATTGTCCGGACTTTTGTCCGGACATGTAAGTCCGAACGGCACGCGAGGACGGATCTAGGTTTGCACATTGGACTATGTCCGGACTTGCAAGCCCGAATGCAAGTCCGGACACCTCACAGGGTTTTGGCATTTTTTCTTTCGGCATGTGTCTGAACTGTTAGTTCGGACACAAGTCCGGATGGCACCACGTAAGTTTTTCGAAAATCCCGTCCGGACTTGCAAGGTCGGACGCAAGTCCAGGCGTGAGACACTTCCCTCTATTTTCTATTTCGACCTCCGTCCGGACATGCAAGGTTGGACGCAAGTCCGGACGTGTCTAAAGCTTTGTCAATTTTCTCTCGGCATGTGTCCGGACTTGATTGTTCAGACACATGTTGGACTTTCTGAATTTGTTCCATCCGGACTTGCAAGGTCGGACGCAAGTCCAGACGTGTGTATTTACACTTTGTTTTTTTGACTTCGACTGGTGTCCGGACTTGCAAGGTCGGACGCAAGTCCAGACATGGCTTCTGTTTTCACCTAAAACGTTCGTTTGAACTCCGTTTCAACTTCTGTTTGCGGGGTTGTATTTAGACCTGGCAATTCGGGTCTCTCAGTTCGGGTTTGGTTCGGGTAGGGTTATCTGGTGAAAATTAGATTCGGGTGACTTCGGTTTGGTTTATTTCAGGTTCGGATGCTTTTGGTTCGGGTTAGCCTCTGCATTTTTCAGTTTTTTCGGGTTATAGGTCCAAATTCGGGTGACTTACCGCGTTATGCTTAATTGACAAAAATTTAAAGTACAAATTTAAGCAACCTTTGTAACTTGTATTGATTTTCATATTTGGATCAAAATTCTCTTAATATATTGTTACTCTTGATGAAGATTGCTATTGTACTGTATTGGTTTGTTATACATAACAAATTGGATGACAATATTTTTACCAGGAAAAAGAAGGTGTTAAACCACCACTTAACTAAGGCATTATAACCGTTAGAATCAAGAGGAAAACATGGGTAAAATCTACCCCAAAGTGGTCAAACGTAGGTGTTTTGCTTGGATCTTGTTACCACATGAAGATTGGATGTTCTCCTTTGATTTCATGAAGAGAGAGAACAAAAGAATTAGCTAAGGAAAAATTGAAAGTATAACTAGAAATGGAGGAGAGGTACTAGGTGGCTTAATGCTTGATTTTTACCTTAAGAAGTTACTTAAACTTGCTTCCCTTTCTTCTCCTAGTTCCAGCCAAAAATCCCCACTACTTCAAGCACCAACTCGGCCTGGGATATTAGCCATGGAAGTTGGTGGGCAGCTCACGGTTATGGAGACAGCAAAGGGGTTTAGGCTGCTTACGGCTGAAGAAGAAGAAAGGTAAATGAAAGAAAGAAAGGAAACCGGTTATTAAGGAAATGAGTCATAGGTTTGGTCAATGGTCAAGATGACTTTCCTAGATAATTTAGGAGGTTTCCTAAGGGTGAAGTAATCTCTAAGGGCTGACGAAAGTAGATAAGGAAGGTTGGAAAAGTAAGTTGTTTATTTAATATCATAAAAGAGTACTTATTGTAATACCCCTAACCATTAAATAATTAAATAATGGGAATTAAAGGTTTATTTGTGGGATTATGAAACCATAAGAAAGCACAGAAACACTTAGGCGTTAAAAACGTACCTAAACTCCTTAAGGTCAAAAACGTGCGTTAAGCCGGAACTTGGGTTAACCAAGTTATAGAAGCTATAAACTCATACAAAGTCAACTAATGATCATGATATATCATTTAAAACAAAAGGCATGGAGTAAATTTTCAATTAAATGAAAAGTGCCTGGAGGAAACCTTGTGGGCCCCACAAACCCTAGAAAAGGCCTAGGAATGCCGAAGTTGCACGAAACCCTAAATAAATCATTCTTAGAGTTCCTAGCACCATTAATTATCATTATAAAGAGAATGCTCAAGTTAGATTTACAAGAATTCACAAAATGCCTGGGA
Source organism: Limonium bicolor (assembly GCA_023374045.1). NCBI lineage: Eukaryota > Viridiplantae > Streptophyta > Magnoliopsida > Caryophyllales > Plumbaginaceae > Limonium > Limonium bicolor. Next base: position 39,961,121 of record CM041778.1, read on the forward strand.
GAAACGCTTAAAGCACAAAAGGTCCCGAAAGTCCCGGGAATGTCTCGAAAATGTGTTTTGGGTCTATATAACCCAATGAAACACCTATAAGTACTCTAATAAATATATATACTCATTAATATCACATTGCTAACTCTAAATCCAGAGATTTACAATTTCCCAATTTTTACATTAAAATACTAATATAATAATAAAATAATGTAAAATTAGGTCTCCCTTGACTAAATTGGTCAATGTTGACCATTGACCCCAATCAAGCAGACAAGGGGGCGGCAATATGGCCTCTAACCAGCACTAGACAGCACAATAATGTTCCATTAAAAACCACTTTAGCTTTAATTAAAATAAGAAAAAGTAAAGTACTTTATTATAAGAAAATCAAGGCTTGTCTCCTTACCTACTCCACTCCAGCCTTCCCAAACGATTGAGATCTGAATTAGGAGCCTTCTCCCTGCCTAATTCACGCCACCACACAGCCATGGACAAGGGGGAACCTCTCTTGTGAAGGTAAGCTCCAAAAATGGTGATTTATGTCATTTTCTTCATCTTTCTTTCCTCTTCCATTGATATAACTTCAAACCACTTTATCCCACACATCTAGCACGACCTATTGTTCAACTTGAAGCTCCAAATTCGTTTGAAACTCAAAGGAAAGGAAGAAGTAAGGTAAGAACACTTATTAAGGTAAAAATGTGCTTTAAGCACATACCTCTTCTTCCTCCTTCATTACCGGTTGTATTCCTTAGTTTTCCTAGCTCCTTATCTTGCTATCTTCATATAAAATCATTGGATAAACCCACATCTTGAAGGAGGAGCTAGATCTAAGCCAAAGACCACATCTTGGCTAGTTTCGGCAATGGAAAAAACAACCTTATTCTCCTTTGTGTTATTACCGGTTTTCTTCCTTATTTTAGATGGTGTTGTAACACCTTTCTTTTTCTTCAGTTTGGAGGCAAAACAGCCCTTGGTACCTTTGCTTTTCTAAGGTAATTTTGCCTTGAATTTAAGTTCTAAAAACACTTCCATGGTTCGCTCATGCTTGGAGTTTAATCATGTCTTGTTTCTATATGAAGACAAGTAAATCAAGCTGTGGAAAAATCTTCCCTAAGGTGCCGTGGCAAAACAAGGCCTTAACCTTGCTAAATCAAGGTATAAATCACTTAAACCTTAACTTTGATGTTAAATGTGTTCCTAGGCTATTTCTACATATTGCCGTGAGTGAACATAAGTTAAAGGGTCTGATTTTGACCTTAGGTGGTTAAGGAATGAGTTAGTAAATTTATCTAAGTAATTAAGTAACATAAATGTCAATTAAGACTTTATGTGGAAGATTGGTAATTAATGGAAAATATGGTGAGGACGTGAGTTTATGTGTATTTTGGGGCATTTATGTGTAATTTATTTTATGAGCTAATGTTTGTAATAAGGCCATGTACTTTAGGCAATTTTAATTATGTATATTTAGTTTAAATTCGGTTTTAGGTAATAGATAAATATTATCGCAAATTATAAGGGGTAAAACTATAATTAAATCAAATTTGGGGGCTAGATATTAATAAAGCCGAAAAAATTAGGTGTTAAAGATTTAAAATAAAAATTATAAGATTTTATAAAGTTTTTGGGGTTAATTGGTAATTCTGGAAAATTAGGGGTTAAAACCGTCAATAGAGAAAAGTAATGGTCAAGGCTTGTTAAGGAGGTCAACCTTGACCATTGGGTACGTTTTGACCAAATTTGACAAGCTAGATAATTATTAAGGTTATATAATAAGATAAGTATTTAATTGTAGCATTTTTTATAACATATGGGGGTATGTATGGAGGTTACGAAACTTAAGGGTGTAAAATGGTATTTTAAACACCCATGGGATATTAGGAAATTTTAGGATTTTAATGGGTTGAATTTGGAATTAAAATAAGTTATATATGTATAATATATAGTTATTATGTCATAATATACTTTGGAAAAAGAAAATGGGGGGTGGAGATGTAATAACCGAGGAGTTTAGGGGTTAGGAATATATTTATAACCCTTGGTGAAGTTTGGTAATTTTGGAATTATATAAGAGTATTTAAAAATAGTGTATATATATAGTTTTAATGATATTATAAATTATATATTATAAGTTGGGTCAAATTGTATTATAGAAAGTTGGTGGGTTGAAAAATAATTTAGAACAGATTTGGGGTCTGTTCGGAAATTAAACATATATAACTATTGGTTATATTATATTAAGGTTTAAATGTTATAATATAGATATTAAAAACAAACATATATATGTGGTCAAATTGTAAATTGGGAAAGTTAAGGGGTGGAAAATAAATTAAAACAGATTAAGGTCTGTTCGGCATGTTAAATAAAAACTATATGTTATACCTTTTTCTTAAGTTAAAAATGTTATATAATATGGTATATAACATGGTATAAATATGGGGGTTGATTTGTGGAAACATAAAGATATGGTAAGATGAAAATTAGATTAAATGGATATGCCTTTCGGCAATTAACAATAGTTTTGTATAAAAACTATATGTGATAATTTATATAGATAAAGTATCATATTATTTGATATTAATATATGGTATAACATTGCAAAAATGTTATGTGGTCAAAATGAAATTAAAATAAAGTATAGTGCTTTAACGAATTTATTAAAGGTTGGAAAATGAATTAGACTATTGATTACAATGTTATAAATGTTATAACAATTATATGGTATTAATGTGGTTTAAATGGAATTAATATAAGTAAATATATTCACATTAAGTAATGTGAAAAACTATAAATAAATGAGATTTAAATAAGGTGTATATGGAATAAACCTTAGGAGTTGAAATTATACAACATAAAATATTACATATAATTCAGATAATATGCTTAATATAGATTGTAAAATATAACACAATATTAAAGAGAATAATCATCTAATATAATGAAATACCCCAAACCTTGATGTGTTGTTTAAATATTAAAACTATGGTATTAAAGGCTAAAAAGGGCCTAGGAATTCTATAGTAATTAAACCATTAGTAAACACAGTAAAATACCTTAAAGACAGTTTGAGCAAAAAAATGCTCTAAGCTTGGAATGAACTTGGTTAGGACCCAAAGAGCCTACCAAGACTAGTAACATGCAATTATGATTTAATAAGGCTAATTAAGCCTTAAGAAACATGGTAGACAATTAAACCAAACAAAACACAAGAAAACACCTTAAAGTCAAATTAAGCAAATACTTGCCCTTGCCCTAGACTTGGTGTAACCTTGAATAGACCTGAAGGTCATTCCTAGACCTTATTAAATGTTAATGAACATTTTAAATCAATTACTAAAGAAACCAAGCTTGAAAACAAGTTAAAAATAAAATGTGTTTTAAGGAGCCTTAAAGCACATTTTTGAAAAATTGTCTTGGAAATGGGTTTTGAGTGGCTAAATGTCCATCATTACTTTAATCAACATGTGTTACTACTTAGTATCCACATTGGAAGTCTAAATCAATGGGAAATCAAAAATTTCACAATTATGTGCCTTAATTTGTGAATAGTGCTCAAATAGTGCTAGTTTTGAACTTAAGTCAACTTAGCTAACTAAATGGTCACAAAGACATAAATCTTATTTTTGAAGGGGGCACGGTTTTCCTAAGTGGTGACTCACCACCAGTGTAGATAATAAACAAAAAAAAAGGAAAAGTAAGTAAAAAGGAGAAGTACCTTTATATACCAAAATATCTTCAAAAGAGTACTCTCTCTCTCATTCTTTCTTTCCCACTCATTCCCACCGTCTTCATCTTCTTCCTCCCAAGCAAAAAATGTTTGCTACAGCATTTCGTCTTCCATTTCCCATCTTCTTTGCTTGTAACTTTCTATTCCATGCCGAATTTAATTCTGAGACTACCGTTGCTTAGTTAGAGTGAGCTATACATTCCTATCTTTCAAATCTTCAAGAACTTCAATTCGGAGCCATGGAGAATCTCCATTGGGAGGGAAAAAACTCATTTTCACACCTTGTTGTTCTCCTTTGTTTAAGGTAAGGAAAATAAAGAAAATCAAGTTTCCCTCATTTTTGATATAGCTGAAAATTCACCTCTTAATGGTGCCTTGTCTTGCTCTTCTTAGCGTAATTAAAATTTCAAAGGACTAGGAGGAGTCCTATCTTGCCACTTATTCAAGTTCTCTTTCAAATTCCAAAGGTAAACATCAATTTTAGTGTTTTAAGACACTTATGTAAACCTAGGGTTTAATTATGAGTTTGAGTATTAAACTTAATGCTCATTGCCCTTATATGTGTATTGGTTAGAAGATTGACAAGTGATAAAAGCTCCTTGCCGATTTCCAATCAAGAAAAACAAGAGAAAACAAGTGAGAAATCTTGGAAAACAAAGAGGTAAATGACCTCTCTTAATGTGGTTTTGTGTACTAGGGAATTGAGCTATATTTACTTAATAAATAACCTAAAGAGCCTATGGGAAATGAGCTAGAAAACTATCCACAAGGTGGACTAAAAAGACATAGGAGCATTGTTGTGTGTAATTGTAGGTTGAAGGCATTTAAATGTGGAAATTCAGTGTTTAAGTTTAATGCAATTTAAGGGCCTAAGAGCCATTTTATTTAAGGGCCTAAGTGCCAAGCAATTTAAGTTTATGCACTATATTGTGATGTAGTGTAGTTTAAAGGTTTAGATGTGTGTAAAGAACATTCTTTGTGAAGATGAATGTCTTGGATGGTTAAAGGATGAAAAACAATATGTTTGTGTGTATTAAGGGATTAAGTTTTCTTGATTGTCTAAAGGTGAAAAACTATGTGTTTTGGTGTAAGGTGATACAAGAGAAGCTATGGCAAAATTTAGTTGATAAACAAAGGAGTTTTTGTGTTGTAATGAGATTTTATGACCTAGGTTTCACTAGGAATTGCTAAGGGTTGATTTGGTGAAAGAAAGGGAATTTAGGTGTTCATAAGTATAATAATGACCTGGGCATTGTTCATGGAAGTTTAGAGAATCAAATGGGTGGTTGTAAGCATGCCAAAGTAGTGGTAAGGGTGTGTCTTAGTCTTGTGCAAAGTTTGGTGAGCAATGGAAGAGAAATGCCATGTGAGGGTTTAAAACAAGAGCTTGTGAGAAGGACCTAGGAAGTGTAAATGTAGTGCAAATGATGCTTAAAGAGATGATTATAAGGTAGAGAGGGAACACTTTGGTTAGGTGAAGTTTTAGGCAAGAATACAAGATACAAGTGTAAGAATACAAGTTTTAGTAAAAGTTGAGTAAAAGTTTAAGGAGTTTTTGGGATGTTTGGAGAGGGTTTAAGTGTGCCCAAAAGATGTTAAAACATGTGGGAGAACATGTGTAAAGCATAGGAAAAAATTGGGATGAATTTGGAGTTCAAAAAGAGGAGAAAAACACATTTGAAAATTGGTTCTGCAGTGGACTGCCCCTACGGACCGCCCCTGTGGGGAGGTCCTGTTGTCTGCTGCATGCGTTGGAGTTTCTGTTGTGGACCGCCCCTGGGACCTCCCCAGTGGGGCAGTCCGGACCAGAACATAAAAAAAAATTCTTTAAACTTAAGAAAGAGTATGAGTGGTATGTAGTGGACCCTAGTATGTATAATAAAGATAAATGAGTGTAAGATTAAGGATAAAACACATCATGAAAACATGTAAACACTTAGCAAATTATAAGTTAAGTAAGTTAATTAACCGACATTATTAACTATGTATAGGAGTTGCCTACGGTGGAAACCAATCGAAGCAGGGACCAAGGTATGGTTTTCTTGCAACCGTGTTATAACCCAAGTTCGTTACAATTTTATTTCGTGTAACAATTTCCTATGCTGGATTATTTCACTCAGGACATGGAAGTCTTTCTTATTAAAGGCAAGGACGAGGAGGTCTTTTGCCATTGGTTAATTAGGTAAGGATTTATTTAGGCTAATAAATTCCTTAATTAACTTCCCTGATCACGTTCTTTCCCCACAATCAGAATTCCCATTTGTCAGTTATCGAGACGCTCCTCTTTTCTTCGCTCTCTCTCTCTCTCTCTCAGAAGTTACGTTCATTCAAGCGCTCAAGTTCTGCAAGTGTGGTTCTGTGATCCGGGTTCTTTTGGTGTATTCTGCAATTCGTTCTGGTTCCTTCGCCGCAGTTAGGTTGGTGATTTGTATTTGGATTTCAGTTCAGTTTTGGGGGATAGGTTTTGGGAACTCCTTCAATCCCTAATTGATCTTCGTAATCTGATTGCATTCAGCGGTGGTTCTTGCGTTTCCATCAATCCTCTCCTGCTGTTGGCTTCGTCTGTGATTCCGCTGTCAGATTCAGGTATGGATTTTAGTTTTGTTCGTCAATGGTGGTTCTGGATTGTGAGGCCTCTCCGTTTTCTGAATTGGGAGTTTCTGCAATTGTGTCTTGTTCAGTGAATTGGAATTACGTTTCGATCTGCGTTTCGATCTGCATTTCGATCTGCGTTTCGGTCTGCGTTGGTTTGGACTCTGCATCAGATTTGGGATTTCGTCTGCTAATTGCGAGGTAGGTGGCTGATGGATTCGATTAGTGTGTTCAGCCTTGGGGAGTTTCAATTCCAGTATTGATTGTGTTCTGTCTCTGCTCTGGGTTTGCGAATTCGTCTGTTTGAGTGCTGTTTAACAATGTACAAACCCCCAAGGTTGTTTTCTACAAACTTATAATGTTTTTACATTGTTTTGGTGCTTCTGTTCTGTGAAAAATCGCCTCTGTTTTCTGAGTTTTTCGGCACGTCCGAACTTCCGTCCGACCTTGGAAGTTCGAACATGCCCTTCTGCGCTTTGAATTTCTGAACTTTTTGACGTGTCCGAACTTCCGTCCGAGCTTCGATGTTCGGACGGGGTGCGAGGACGAGTCCGACTTACAAGTCTCGAATGGTGTCCGAACTTGTAAGTCCGGACAGAAGTTCGGACACACTGTTCTCATTCTTCTGATTTTGCTTCGACTTGTGTCCGAACATTGATGTCCGGACACAAGCTCGGACTCTACACGTATTTGTTTTCCGAAAAGCGTCCGAACATCGGTCCGAGTTTTGATGTTCGGACACCTCTGTCTTTGCTTCTGTTTTAAGGTTCGACCTGTGTCCGAACATTGATGTCCGGACACATGTTCGGACTTGGCTCTGTTTTGACCTTAACTTGCTCGTTTGAGCTCCGTTTTGACTTCCGTTTGCGGGGTTGGATTCCCCTTCTGATTTCCAAGCTGCCTATGTGCTTTTTGGTGCCTTTGGGGCACATATGCTTAATTGTTTTAAGCTTCTGTTTTGGGACCTAGTTATCTTTGTGTCTGAACCTTTGGATGGCTGGTCTCGCTGTCTCGTAGCGCGCTATGTAGGATCCTTCTATTCATGGGTGATGTTCCCCGTTCCGTTCACAGGTGTTCCACCTGTTCTGTTTACGAGTGAGGTTTCCTCGTTCTGTTCACGAGCTGGTTGCTCGTTCTGCTTGTATGCTGTGATTAACTAGTGTCCTGCTCTGTTTTCTGACTCTGTCCGCGTCTGACTCTGTTTAGTCCTTTATGGCATGGACTTCCGCTTCTGTTTTCTGACATGCTTATGGATTCCTTCGCTTCCTTCTGATTTGATAATATTCTGTAAAATGTTTTGAGCATGCTGGTTGATGAAGTTTGTCATCTACTGGGCATAGTTGTTTGCTCATTCCCCTACTCTATCTAACATTGCAGATTGATCAGTGAAGGTCACTTTGCTCAGCTCTGGAGTTTAGTTTGTTTCGTTATTTGAATTCTTTTGAGATATTTGTATTGGATTTGGAGCCTTTGGGCCTCTTCAGTTAGCTTCCGCTTTTGGATATTCGTTTGGTGGGTTCTGTAATGACTTTTGGGATGTTTCAACATCTCTTTGTTATACTTTTATACAAGTATTCGTTTTGGGCCTTATTTGATTATTTGTTTAAGTTCGTTTATTAGAGCCTTGCGTTATTATGTAATAATACGCGGCGTGTAATACCCCTAACTCATGGGCCAGTGTTTGGGGGTGTTACAACCTGTGTCCTACCGGATTACACCGACTTGTATGCCAATGTGTTTTTCTGTATGCTTGCCACGTTATAAGATAAATCATGAAACGAGTTTACAGTTGTTGTTGTTGTTGTTGTTGTTGTGCGTTTGCGTACCGATACTGGTAACCTCGAATGCGTATGAAAGACTAGTTAACCAATGTTAGGTAAACGTAAGAGAACGATATCCGGTAATAACGTTTCCAACCTAAGGAACGTTCTAACCACGGCTATGCGTGAGTTAGTTATGTGTTTGTTTGTGCATGTTAATATGTTCACTACTCTTGTGTCTGTCTGACTGGACCTAACCACCTAAGTGCGAATTAATGTACTAAGTCCAATAATGAGACTTCTAACAAGTACTAACTGGGGAGTGAGGAGTCCGGTCTGTTCTGGCCACACGTGTGAGTATGTGAGTCGATGTCATAACCGGTTCGATTCTCTTTGTATGTTATGGTTGTTTTCTAATTTGGTTTCCAATCTTGCCTTTAGCTTAACCAAAGCTATTTTACTGACTCATGTCGGGCCACAGGGGCATACTATGTTTGTTCGGTGTGCTTGGATCACTATATCCGACGCACCTTGGGATTAAGTTATTCATTCATTTAACAGGACGGTAATGAGTTATGTAGCGAGCTTAGCATGAGTTTGGCAACATTCTCTAGGCTCTCCAAGTGAACTAATTATGTTTGGGTCGGTTCCTATGAGAACCGTTCCCGTTATGTTATGTGTTGATAATGTGATGCAAATATTATTGCGATTTTATGTAAGATGGATGTCAATATGTGGTATAGGTTGTTGTGTGAAGTATGTGGATCATGGATATGAATCCCAGTTTAATATAAGACGTTTTGGAGAATAACCCGGCTAGTGGGTAAGTGACGTCTATTAAGGAAATAGCTCCAATAGAGGAGAAACCCTCTAGGGTAAAAGGACACAATGAGTGTTCTAATGAGTAAAGATGCGTTGACTGTTTTATTGAGCCCATTGTTATGGGTATGTAATGTGTTATGTGTTTACAGTTAACATGCATGATTTAAATATAATCAACCGCATGCTTAGATGACAATTAGTTGTGCGTGGCCCGGTAGCATGCGGGCTGCGGGATTACCATACCAGCAAAGGTGCTGAGCCCCTTGGGGGCCACCCTTTCTTCTAATTCTATTTCAGGTACAAGGAGCTGGAGACCGTCCGAGAGTAGGACGGGGTAGTTGATTCTACACAGGTAGCTAATGAATTACTTAAGTATTGTAGGTGTAGTAAGACCGAAAATGTTGTCGGCATTAGTTTGTAAATACTCGGTACAGTTGGAATGTAAATGTATAATGAATGTTGGTAATGGAAAGAGAATGTAATGTGTAGTTGCTCAGGAATCTGGTCCATCAGACCGATACAATGGTATGTATTAGCCTTGTTAGCCACGTGGGTGGCTAACGGCGTGTAACCCCATTGAGTTAAGTAATGTAAAGAGTTAAGTTTTCCGCTGCAATTTGTTGTTAAGTGTATGGCTGTAGTTGGGGTGTTACAAAAAGTGGTATCAGAGTGAAGTATCGCTCTGATGACTGAATTACCGAGCTTAGGAAGTACCGAGTTAGGATTTTAGTACCTTGGGTTAAGGGTTGAGTGATAGCGTGAGAGATACGCTAGTTAGGAATTACCAGTGTGTACTGGAAACCTACAATATCCTTCCCGCCCTCCACAATCCCTGTTTTATAACTTGGGAAACAACGCCAGAGAGATGGAAGTCCTCTCATACTCGGGAAACCCGATCTGGCTGTTATTATGTACCTCTGTGAGAACGGAGAACCTGTCAAACGGTAGATCCCGAGAAGTGGGAATTCCGGAGACGGTTCTACCTAAACAATGTTAACCGCATTTGATATCAAGGAATGAAGAAACCTATGCATAGGAGAATATAATTTCCGACAACCAGGGTCGACATGCCGAGCAGTCGAGAACAACCAGCTTGCAACGCACCAACTGTGCAACAGGCAAGAAGTGAAGTAATGAAACCCGAGACGCGTGTCTACGGGACCATGATTATTAAATAATGTCGCAAACGGTATACCAACCGACAAAGGAACTACAATGTGGTACCCAAACAAGAGACAAGTCTCAGTAACCACGACAAATGCGTGGAACGGGCTACGAAGAAAATACAATACTAAGTAAAAGGGGACTCCAAGAATGAGAAACACCCTAGTTAATGATTATCATGTGAATACAGTGAGAAGTCGCCCCGAGGGTTAAATTGTCGAGACTGTAAGACCAAGTAAGGGCCAACAAGGCCACTGATGACAGTGCGGATAAAAACAATACCACAACCAGTATATGTTGGACCGATAGCCAGTTAGCATGGCGCACTTGTCGTGGCAAGTGCTGCTATAACAGGGCTGTTCGGGAAAATTTTTAACAACTACAAGTACTTAGTATAGTACCACAAAGTTGAGTGAGATTGTCATAACTATGGAGGGGATTAACAGCCTAACCCTTGTAAATGGGAATACACCAGTCATCAAGAAGCTAGACTTGGTTAAGGCAAGAAGACGTTGTGAACCACGAGAATTTTTCTTTCAAACTCAGATTTATTTTAAACTCTTTTCTTTAAAAACCAATTTTCTTTCAAACCAATACTTATTTCTAACCATATTTCAAACCAAACTAGAGGACCTACACCGGCCTCAGCGCCATATGGTAGGTAAGTCACACCTAGTTCATTTTTGACCAACCGGACAGAAACCGGTATTGCGTTCATAGTAATACAACAATGGATAGACCTTCCCTTGATTAAGTTCGGGAAGCACGGAATGCATAATATCACAAGACGATATAAGGGAGTTGACAATAGAATACTTCACCTGGGCGTGTGACAGACACTACGAGTGTACCAACTGAAATGTGGGACGACTGCACTCCGATAGGAGCTTGTGGGCCTGACAGACCTACTTATGGGTTAGTCGGGTAACTAGCAATGTATCAGCAGGGTACCCCATATATGTATACGAGTAGAGTCCGGAACACGGGAAGTAGTCGACTCCATACTACGGCCAGCAGTGAAAGTTAAGCAAGAGTAAAGGATTACCAAGAATGGTTGGAATAAAAGAACTCAGTTAAGTCAACAAGACTAAATGAATTAGTGAATTCGTTTCAAGGAAATGTTTAAGAGTCAGGGAATACGAAGTGCACTGACTGTTATGTAAAGACATCGCATATGTCTTAAGGATCCTCAGGGATAAACATGATAGCTGGAACGGTGACCCAACCTGTACGTGGCAAGGCAGATGCCTAATTTGGGCACGTTAATGTGCAATAAACGGGATGAAACTCCCGGAATGATCACCTAGGCTACCGAAGAATATCGACCTTCATAGAAGAGGATAGTGAACCCAGCTAAATGTACCCATAAGTGCAAGCCGGATGTAATGGCATACCTTGGCAATACCCAGGAGCAATCCTTGAGGGGTGTTTGAATCAACAATTGTTGGTTGAAACAATGTGACAGAAACGCAAGAGTTGAAACAATTACTCGGTTTAAATACCGGAGGGAACCCACTTAACAGTAGGTCCCTAAGTTGCCAAAGAGACAACTTGGAAGGAATCGTGACGCAACGACCTTGTCGTGGAGTCAATACAACCTCCAAATCATGAAATGTTGTACAAAGAAGTAAATGAGTGTGAACAACCTATGATGAGCAGAGCTCGAGCCAGTAAGGCTTATAAGCCACAAGTAAAATGTGTTAAGTACATTTTATTGATTACGAAAGTTTATGTTATACAAGTGAATAGAGCGGAGAACGAACCACTACTTTAAGAGTGGGGATACCTCGCGATATTGTGAGACCGCAGGATCGGTAGTTATGTGAACCAAGTACAAGAAATATGTTAGGGATTGACCATGTTTGTAACACCCCTACCGTTAATCCTGTGCTTACCATCCAATCATCCCAATAATCAAAGCTACTTGCAGCGGAAATACTACTTACTACGGCGGGTGGTACAACGCCGCTAACCGCCCATACGGCTAGCAAGGCTACTACTACTTATAGTGACGGTCTGATGATCATAGTATACCGAGCTACTAAAACATTGCTTACCATTACCGAAAATATGACATGCTTACAATTCTTGGATCACCGAGTATTTAAAATATTTTCAATTACATTCCCCTTCCAATCTACCAAAAGTAATGAGTTTCTACCGGCTACTCATCTATACCAATTCACCATCCTTTCTATACCCAAAAAGGTGTATCCCATGGTACACCGGCTAATCAAAACTACAGCCGTGTACTACTTAGTACACCATTCATAATTCATTGTTTACATTCAAAAGACTCAAAAGAAACAAGCTTCAACACTTCACAGCCTTCATCCTTCTCTTGTATCTGCGTGTAGTAAAAACATCGCCCCAAGGGGCTCAGCAAAAGCTGCGCATGAACTCCGCATATACCGCGTGCTAGCTAAGGCACGCCGACTATTTGACGGCCACTAAACATGCGGTTCATTAATTTCATACATACATGCTTTACATACAACATACATGCACATACAATACATTATACAATTCAAGGCAACCATACAAATGGTGCACACAATGCTTACCTTCGTAGTGTTAGCCAAGTTACGCATCCGGGTTAATCGGAATGCTTATTACTCTTTTACTCGTTACATGTTACTGTTCTTACTTCACTTACTTACTTCCATTTACTTCACTTACTTATTCTTACTTACTTACTTATACTCAAGTTAAGTCGGTATGACCTCCGGCCCGGGGACTACACCGTCCCACCACCGGGATTTACTTGACTCACCAATCCGGGATGCTACCCACTTAAGGGATTTGGGCCGTGGACCAGTTTAAGAGTCAGGAATCGGATCCAACCTCTTGTGTCTCCTCATCCTCACGCGTGGCCGAAACTATATCGGACTTCTACTCATTCCAATTTAATTACCAATTTAAGTTAGATTGGTTAGCTTGTTAGGAATCAGTTAGAAGTCCAATCACAAACATGTTCGATCACAGTACAGTATATCATTCATACACACATTCATATTCATCCATACATTTCAGGAATTATACAAACTGAGATTTAAAGAAAATATACACAACATACCACACTACATATTCACAAGTAAGCATGATAACTCCGATTCGTGCATTTATCTTATTTGGTGATCAATTAGCACACAACACACAAATCAGAGTAACCAAGATAGCATACGGGGCATGAGGAACTCATACTGTTCACCGTTGTACGTGTTTCCGAACGTTACTCCGGTGTCACAAATCAAATCCTATGATGTGCATACAATCGAATGATTAATCTAACTATCATTAACTTAATCCGATTACTCTTACGTTTCCTAACTATACTTACTAAGTCTTTACCTTCGTTACACTTGTATTTCATTTACTTACTTTTCATTACTCATCCATGGTTTACTTACATATATGTATACATATGTATAGGTGGGTATACACACACATATATATATATACTAGTTATAATCCTATAGTTTCTCTTCTTTTTTTTTTTGTAAGTTTTGGGTCGTCCGACCCAGCGTCCGACCCAAGCCCTGGGTCGGACCATTCCAGTAGATTCTCGTCCTCTGAAATTCTTCCCGTCCGACCCAGCATTATTCCGTCCGACCCATACTCCTCTGGGTCGGACCGTTCCAGAAAGTTTCGGTCCCGTGTCCAAGCTCCGTCCGACCCACTGTCCGATCCATACTCTGGGTCGGACGAAGTCAGTAACTTCGACACAGGAAATTTTTGCCTGTCCGACCCACGCCCGACTCACGGCCCTGGGTCGGACCGTTCCAGAAAGATTATTATCGTTGCTTAAGCCCCGTCCGACCCACTGTCCGATCCATACTCTGGGTCGGACGGTAGTAGATTGTGCTACAGGCCTTATTTTTCCTTCCCAATTTCACCCATTGCTTCCTCAATCTTCCTACATACATCCTAACATGTTTTAGTACTATTGAAACACTCTAAATCATGCTAATTCATTTCTTAATTCATTATACAAATCCTATACTAACTCATACAAACAATTCTCCTAGTTTCAATTCAACACTTACACAATTTTCTTCCTTGATGCATTTGCAACAGATTTTTACTCTAAGACTCCCCATCTTTGGTTCCCTCTTCTAATGTCATTTCTAGCACCTCTAATACATTAACACTACATTAACTATCTCTCCTAATATACTCTCTATCTTTCTCTATCAAAATCTGTTACAACTACATTATCCACCTAGTTCCTAGTTCACTAAGTGTTCTTTTCCTATGTAAATTTTGTCATAGTCTCCCCTATATTTTTATACTCTCACCACATTGTTTACACTCACATAAATGATCCATACCACCTGTTCATAACCATTGTCATTATACCCATCTCTCATACACAATACCACACTAAAACAACATTAGAAATTCCTGCACAACATCTCATTCCCAATCTGTTCTGATAAGTTTTAAAATGTCTTTAAGGAATTTAAAACATTTGCATTCTCCTACACATTCCACTACTACACAATACCATTTTACAATTCCAATTTGTACTACTAAAAATCTGTTACATCATTCATTACTAAGCTGCACAAGGGAGAGTGAAATTACCTTGTTTCTTTACTAGCTTCTCCTTTCTTCCTCCTTCCTCTTTCCTTCTTCTTTCTTCTCCCTTTCCACCGGTTCTTAGTAACCAAATCCTCTAACACTACAACCCATTCACATATACATTTCAATACACCATTTTAATACACAATTTAACCTTAACCATTATGTAAGTTCCAATGTAGGTTTTAGGGTTTAGAATTTATATTACCTTCCAAGGGTAGGAGTAATGCGTGTAATAGCTCAAGAGTAAGATTTCAGCTCCACCAACAATGCCAAAATCGGCTAGATACAAGGAGCAAGCAAGGGTTTAGTTTAAATTTCGTTTTGCCCACAAGGGCTAGAAAAAGATGGAGTTTCAAGAAGATTTTTACCTTAATAGAACAAGGAGAAGGAGGTGGTTCTAATGGTGGTCTTGAAATGGGGTATACCCATAAAAACGAAAATGCTCTTTTCCGGATTTTGAAAAGAGGGAAGTGTTCCCCTTGATGAGAGGAAGACAATGGTGTAGTTTTTATAATTTTTGGAAGAGGATCAAGGGAGTAACAAGAGGAGAGAAGTAGAGTTTTGTGTGGGTTTGCTTATTTCTCCATTGATGTCACATGGGGGAGGAAGAAGAAAGAAAAGAGAGTGAGGGAGGAGGTGAGTACGTGAGTGAGGGAGTTGTGAGGGTAGGAGAGAGAATAAAGTGAAGGTGGGGTTACTTTTATTGTTTTTGTTGTTTTGCAAATAAGAGGAGGGTGATGAGTGTGTGAGAGAGTGAGAGAGGGGGAGTCCCAATCGGACACACACAGCACACCCATACCACTTTTACTTTTTTTTTCAAAGTGGACACATAAGTTTTGGTTATTTATGTTTCTACCCCACAACTTCCCGTTTTTGACAGTTTTTACTAATTTCTCATTTTATTGATTTTATTGGTTCTAAAGCTTCACTAATATTTATTAATGATTATTTAGTTGACCAAAATTGTTACGAGTCTATTTGACCCGCTTAAAGACACGTTTTCCCGGTTACCTCGAAAAACGTGCTTTAAGGTTTGTTAGTGTTTTTAATCCATTTTAAGGATCCGTTTTCTTCGGGATTTGTTCCCTAATATTTATTTAGACTTAATTAAGCTTCTAAAATTATTTATTAGCCTAATTAATCACTGTTTTTAATTACAGGGTATTTCAATCTACCCCCCTTAAGAAACTTTGCCCTCAAAGTTGCTCAAGGTTAATAGTTTAAGTAATTCTACTCATTAGGCAACCAATTGCCATAATGCATCTTACTACCACCTATGAGGTGTTCGCTTCATTCCACATTGCAAACATACACAATTCACACACAATACGAATTCACATACGCCATACACCATTTCCATACACATCATATCCACATTACACAGTACACCATGCAATTCACAATCCACATTACACCAATACATTACACCGATACATTACACATTACACATACACATCCATGCACTACACATTACCCATACATACATACACATACCAAATTCACTTGCACTACATGTGCCATACAAAACCTACAATACCTACACACTATGCAATGCTTACCCCGAAGCAATGCAAAAGCAAAAGGGCTCTACCCCCCTTAAAAGGGGTACGACCCGTACCCGTATTACTAAATGCTAGACTCTCTAGTCTATGAACAACTGTGGGTACTTAGCCTTCATGGCATCTTCCAACTCCCATGTCGCTTCTTCGACATCATGGTTTGACCATAGGACCTTCACCATTCATATAGACTTATGGCGAGTGTCTCTGGTCTTCCTATCCAGGATTCTCACAGGGGTTTCAACATATCGCATAGTCGGCTCGATGGATAATCTCTCGGGCTCCAAGACATGAGAAGGATCAGCAATATACTTCTTGAGTTGTGACACATGAAATACATCATGAACACGCCCCAAGTCCTCAGGCAATGCTAACCTGTAGGCTACGGATCCAACTCTTTCGGTAATAGTGTACGGCCCTACAAACTTTGGGCTAAGCCTGCCCTTCTGACCAAAATGGAATACGCCCTTCATAGGTGAAACTCGCAAGAACACTTGGTCGCCCACAGTGAACTCAAGGTCGCGTCGTCTCACATCCGCATAGGATTTCTGTCTATCTTGGGCTGCCTTCATCTTGGCTCGGATTTGTTGCACTTCCGCTTGGACTTGTTCTAGGTACTCCGGTCCTATGATGACCGCTTCGCTTGACTCATCCCAACACAAGGGTGTACGGTAGGGTCTACCGTATAGAGCTTGGAAAGGCGACATCTTAATCGAGGCATGATAACTATTATTGTATGAAAATTCGATAAGATGAAGCTTGTCTAACCAACTCCCCTGAAAGTCTAAGGCACATGCCCGAAGCATGTCCTCCAGTGTCTGAATGGTCCTTTCTGTTTGGCCGTTGGTCTGAGGATGGAAGGCGGTACTCAACTTCAATTCTGTACCCAGCGCTTCCCATGTAGCTGTCCAGTATCTCGAAAGAAATCTGGTGTCGCGGTCAGATACAATGGTTTTCAGAACTCCGTGATGTCTGATAATCTCCCTGTCGAATAGCTCTACGAGCTTCACTACCTTCCAGGTGTCCTTCATCGGTATGAATCTGGCAACCTTGGTAAGGCGATCGACTACAACCCAGATCATGTTGAGTCCTCCCCTGCAGGTGGGAGTCCAACAAAAAAAATCCAAGGAGATATCATGAAATTTCCACTCCGGAACTGGCATAGATTGTACCATTCCGCCCGGTCTACGATGTTCGAATTTTACTTTTTGGCATGTTAAGCACCTCAATACATACTCTGTCACATCTGACTTCATTCCAGACCACCAGAAGTACCTCTTCATGTCTTTGTACATCTTGGAGGCTCTTGGATGGACTGACAATGTGGAACTATGTGACTCTCGCAGGATGCGATCCCTTAGCTCAGCATTGCTTCGGGGGACGCATAGCTTGCCATTCAGCCGAATCAAACCATCTTCATGTAGCTTGAAGTCATACTTTTTCTTCTCAAATGTACCATTTTCAATCTTTTGTCTGATTTCGGTTAGGTAAGGGTCGCTCAACTGAGCGTCTCGCACCTCGTCATCCAAGCTAGAAGAAGCGAGTAGCGAATGGAGCGAGTGTGCTCGACGGCTCAGGGCGTCGGCTACAATGTTTGCCTTCCCTTCCTTATACTGTAGGTTGATGTCGTAGTCTGAGAGAAACTTCATCCACCTTCTTTGTCTTAAATTCAGTTCTTTTTGTGTGAATACATACTATAAGCTCTTGTGGTCGGAGTAGATGGTGATGCTTACCCCATAGAGATAGTGTCGCCATATCTTCAAGGCGAAGACAATGGCTCCTAACTCTAAATCGTGAGTCGGGTAATTCTCCTCATGCTTTTTCAGCTGGCGGGAGGCATAAGCTACAACCTTGCCACGCTGCATGAGTACGCATCCCATACCTTTGCCTGATGCATCACAATATACCTCAAATCCCACTGTGCCCTCTGGAAGAGTAAGGATGGGTGCTGAGGTCAATGAGTCTTTTAGTTTCTGAAATGATAACTCCCACTCGTCTGTCCATACAAACGGTGCATCTTTCTTCATCAATGTAGTCATGGGCTTAGCGACTCTCGAGAAGTCCTTTACGAATCTCCGGTAGTAACCGGCTAGACCAAGAAAGCTCCGAATGTCAGTAACAGTCTTAGGTCTAGGCCATGATCGTACAGCTTCTATCTTAGAAGGGTCTACTGAGATACCTGCGCTCGAGATGACATGACCAAAGAATGATACCTGATCTAGCCAGAACTCGCATTTGGAGAACTTCACATACAGCTGGTTCTCGCGCAGTGTCTCAAGCACTTTCCTCAAATGGGTTTCATGTTCCTCTGCTGATTTTGAGTATACAAGTATGTCGTCGATGAAGACAACCACTGAAGTGTCCAACTGCTCACTGAATAGACGATTCATGAGGTCCATGAATTAGCTTACATGTGATTTGACAAACCGAATGGCATCACTGTGAATTCGTAGTGGCCATATCTGGTACGGAATGCCGTTTTCTCGATATCTTGCTCTTTGATGGCAATCTAATGATACCTAGAACGAAGGTCAATCTTGGAGAAGACTGATGCTCCTTTCAGCTGATCAAATAGGTCGTCGATGCGCGGTAATGGGTATTTATTCTTGACTGTGACCACATTCAGCTCGCGGTAGTCAATACAAAGTCGGAGGCTACCGTCCTTCTTCTTCACAAAGAGGACCGGTGCTCCCCCGGGTGATACGCTCGGGCGTATAAACCCTTTGTCGAGTAAGTCACGTAGTTGTTCCTTCAGTTCAGTCATTTCAGCAGTGCCATGCGGTACGGTGCCCTAGCATGGGACCGGTACCTGGCAAAAGATCAATTTCAAATTCCACTGCTCTCGGTGGTGGCATGCCGGGTAGCTCCTTAGGGAATACATCAGGGAATTCGGATACGATGGGTACTTCTTCACTGAACTCTGGATCTCTCTCTAGGTCTTATACAACATAACACAGATATACTTCGTGGCCCTTTTTGAGCTCCCGGTACATGGCCATAGCAGATATGAGTGTGGTCGAAGGCTCTCTCGGTCTCTGGCGGTAAGATACGGTAACCCCAGAAGGACTCTTGAGCAGCAAACAATGCTCGGCGCAGAGGATTCTACCCTTGTCTTGCTCCAACCAATTCATTCCAATGATTAAGTCGAATCCCAATCCATTAAACTCGATGAAGGAGATGGGAAACACTTCGTTTTTGATTTCTATGGTGGCTGATTGGTAGTATTTGGTGCACTTTACTCGCTCCTTTAATGGGAGAGTAACCATGAAATTCGGTAACTCATCCGCATCTAGCTTCAACCTCTTCACGAAAGATGGTGATACAAAGGTGTGAGAGGCGCCGGAGTCGAATAGCACATTGGCATCAATGCCATTTACTGGGAATGTTCCCGTTAAGATGGTGCCGCTTCTGCCGGCTTGTGCTTCAGTGAGGATACTCAGGTTACCTTCGGTACCGAGTCCACAACCTATTGGATTCACAATTGGATAAGTATTGATGGTGGACACAAGTGGAATTAAATCAACACTGCTCTTATTGATAAACCAACCATCATACATACCGTGTCTCTAATACACGTTACTAGTAGATTACATGATACTATGAATTTAATACTTTCTAAAGGTAAGGTTCAGGCGTCCTGGTTTCATGTGTGTGGCATTGATTATTGCCGGCAGTGCCGTATTCAACTTGATTTTGTTGATCCCGTGATACAGCATTC
This sequence comes from Limonium bicolor, assembly GCA_023374045.1. Classification (NCBI taxonomy): domain Eukaryota; kingdom Viridiplantae; phylum Streptophyta; class Magnoliopsida; order Caryophyllales; family Plumbaginaceae; genus Limonium; species Limonium bicolor. The sequence continues at coordinate 39,981,044 of CM041778.1, forward strand.
TAGAGTTTCCACCCATGATTAGGACATCTCCTAATCTCAATACCAATTTCTATGCGAGGTCCACACGCTTCTGCTCGCTATACAAAAATACGGCGTCATCACCAATGGACCAAGACACTACGGGCACTCCTGGTTCAAGAGACTCTGCTGTCTCGTCCTTGTCTTGGTGTAACCCAAGTCGTCCTTCCTTCTCATAGAAGTTGACGATTCAGAGGTCCGCTTCAAGTGCGGGGATCGGTTCATGTTCACATTGTTGTGCAAGTTCTACTGCTTGTGTGACGAGTGTATGAAACTCTGGAGGTATTGTCGGTGGCGTTGCTCCGTCTTGTGTTCGTGTCTCTTGGTATGTCTTAGTATAAGGATTCCAGTCCTTTCCCAAGCACATCATCTTCAGCTTCATCTTCGCTCCACCGGGGAAATCGGGTGTGTAAAATCCACCTTGACCCGTTCCTAGCTCGTTGCATCGTCGAATGATTGAGATTTGCGCTTCGGGTATCAGGTATCCCCTTAATAAGATCATACCTGGTCGGATGACCTGACACTGTTCGTTGGTGTAGTAGTGGTTGGTGATGTCGACCTCTTCTTGATTCAGGTTTACCGGTATCGGATAACAGATACTAAAGATTCCTATGGTTACAAATTTCATCTACGGTGAGTGCTAGTTTCAACTACTTCTTTTCATGCTTAATACACACTTCATTTTATTTACTCATGCATACATTCAACAGTTACTCTACTACTTAGTCATGCTACTTCAAGGATTAAAGGTTCGGATAATTACCTGGGCCGGACTTAGAACCGGACCCATCACGGTCGATAACTTGAAGGACAGGCTGCCTCTGAGGTGCACCCCTCTAGGTCCCCGGGATCCCTGTCCCTGTGGTGCCTGCGGGGTCGGTGCATCGCCAGATGCAACCTCCTTGCCTTCCCTCTGCTTATAGCTGTGGAAGTTCCCTTTCTGCTTGGCGTTCTCTGGGCAACTGTTGGCCGTGTGTCCCGCTTTCTGACAGTTGTAGCACTTGATCTCTCTCCCATAGCAATCCTTGCCGGGATGGTCCTGATTGCATTTCCTGCACACATAGGTGCGGCCGTCTGAGAAGGTTTTGGTGAAACCGGAGCCAGAACCTGAGGTTTAGAGGGTTAGCACATGTGTGCGCGGATATACTAGATATGGTACTTGTAAGAATACGATTTAGGAATAGAAGATTACCCTTAGGTGGGTGTGATCTCAGTGGCTTTACAGCCACCGGTGCAGATGAACCAAGCTGAAGAAGCTCAACTGGTTTGCCCTGCTCAGCATGGGCACTGCTCTCACTTGGGAAGTTCTTTTGAGTTTGATGAAAGAACTTCCCTTTCTTCTTTTTCCAGCTTTTACCCTGGTTCTGCTCCTCGGCACTTGTGTTCTTATTGTTTTCCTTGAGCTTCAGCGCGGTTTCTTCATCCCGTAGTTGGCAAGTGATCTCAACGCGAGAAGCCGCGTGATAACACTCCTGAAGTTTCAGGTATTAGCCGGGATTCTTATTAAAAAAAAAGGATAAGGAAGAGATTCAAGGAATTCAAGGAATTTAAGGAATTGAAATGGTACTAAGGGTTAACCGATATTTACCTGTAGGGAGGTAAATCTAGTGTAGCCCATACCGTACCGAAGGCGATGGCTCAGACCGCCATAGAAGCAATCGACCAACACCTGGCCTGTGTACCCAAGGTCGGGTAGAAGACGGAGAATAGAAGTGAAGGTTCTGTAGTACTCATCCATAGACATCTTGTCAGTCATCTTCAAGGCATCCAGCTCTAGCCTTTTCTTAGTCTTTACATGTTCCGGATAGTACTTGGATCGGAGGAGAGATGCGAAAGACTCCCAATCGAAGGTGGGGTCGTTGACGTGCTCATGCTTGATTAGTTTCCACCAGTCCATGGCTGCGTCTTTTAAGTAGTAGGCTGCTATTCTAACTCGAACTCCAGCAGGAGCTTCGAGGGTTTCAAAGGCTGTCTCCATCTCGGAGATGTAGGCTTCCAGCTTAGCCGGATCACTCTCGCCCCTAAAGCAAGGAGGGCGGAGTTCCGCTACAGCTTTTACCCAGTTAGCTTCTCTGGGTGGAGGGGGAGGGATTGGTCCCGCTTGGTTCTATTGGTTTTGCTGGTTCTGCTGCATAGCTTGGATTACTTGTGGTAGCATCTGTGCTACCGTGGCAGCGACGATCTCAGCTATCGTCTGCGTGCCGGGTCCGTCATTGCCCCCTCCTCTAGGGCGACCTGGACCTCTTCCTGACATCTGAACATTTAGCAGTTACATTAGGCTCCGCAAGATATGACTCAAAGGTCTTGGAATTTAAACAAGGTATCGTTCCTAAGAACGTCAAGGGTATCCGTTGTTAACAACGGTAGTTCCTAGTTAGGTTTCTAAGTATCCGTCTTAAGACGGTTGAAATCCTAACTCGGTAATCCCCTACGCGTTGTAACTATGGACATCAGAGCGTAACTACGCTCTGATACCACTTTTTGTAACACCCCTACCGTTAATCCTGTGCTTACCATCCAATCATCCCAATAATCAAAGCTACTCGCAGCGGAAATACTACTTACTACGGCGGGTGGTACAACGCCGCTAACCGCCCATACGGCTAGCAAGGCTACTACTACTTACAGTGACGGTCTGATGATCATAGTATACCGAGCTACTAAAACATTGCTTACCATTACCGAAAATATGACATGCTTATAATTCTTGGATCACCGAGTATTTAAAATATTTTCAATTACATTCCCCTTCCAATCTACCAAAAGTAATGAGTTTTAACCGGCTACTCATCTATATCAATTCACCATCCTTTCTATACCCAAAAAGGTGTACCCCATGGTACACCGGCTAATCAAAACTACAGCCGTGTACTACTTAGTACACCATTCATAATTCATTGTTTACATTCAAAAGACTCAAAAGAAACAAGCTTCAACACTTCACAGCCTTCATCCTTCTCTTGTACCTGCGTGTAGTAAAAACATCGCCTCAAGGGGCTCAGCAAAAGCTGCGCATGAACTCCGCATATACCGCGTGCTAGCTAGGGCACGCCGACTATTTGACGTCCACTAAACATGCGGTTCATTAATTTCATACATACATGCTTTACATACAACATACATGCACATACAATACATTATACAATTCAAGGCAACCATACAAATAGTGCACACAATGCTTACCTTCGTAGTGTTAGCCAAGTTACGCATCCGGGTTAATCGGAATGCTTATTACTCTTTTACTCGTTACATGTTACTGTTCTTACTTCACTTACTTACTTCCATTTACTTCACTTACTCATTCTTACTTACTTACTTATACTCAAGTTAAGTCGGTATGACCTCCGGCCCGGGGACTACACCGTCCCACCTCCGGGATTTACTTGACTCACCAATCCGGGATGCTACCCACTTAAGGGATTTGGGCCGCAGACCAGTTTAAGAGTCAGGAATCGGATCCAACCTCTTGTGTCTCCTCATCCTCACGCGTGGCCGAAACTATATCGGACTTCTACTCATTCCAATTTAATTACCAATTTAAGTTAGATTGGTTAGCTTGTTAGGAACCAGTACAGTATATCATTCATACATACATTCATATTCATCCATACATTTCATGAATTATACAAACTGAGATTTAAAGAAAATATACACAACATACCACACTACATATTCACAAGTAAGCATGATAACTCCGATTCGTGCATTTAACTTATTTGGTGATCAATTAGCACACAACACACAAATCAGAGTAACCAAATTCATACCGTTCACCTTTGTACGTGTTTCCGAACATTCCTCCGGTGTCACAAATCAAATCCTATGATATACATACAATCGAATGATTAATCTAACTATCATTAACTTAATCCGATTACTCTTATGTTTCCTAACTCATACTTACTAAGTCTTTACCTTCGTTACACTTGTATTTCATTTACTTACTTTTCATTACTCATCCATGGTTTACTTACATATATGTATACATACGTATAGGTGGGTATACATATATATATATATATATAATAGTTATAATCCTATAGTTTCTCTTTTTTTTTATATAAGTTTTGGGTCGTCCGACCCAGCGTCCGACCCAAGCCCTGGGTCGGACCATTCCAGTAGATTCTCGTCCTCTGAAATTCTTCCCGTCCAACCCAGAATTATTCCGTCCGACCTATACTCCTCTGGGTCGGACCGTTCTAGAAAGTTTCGGTCCCGTGTCCAAGCTCCGTCCGACCCACTATCCGATCCATACTTTGGGTCAGACGAAGTCAGTAACTTTGACACAGGAAATTTTTGCCTGTCCGACCCACGTCTGACTCACGGCCCTGGGTCGGACCGTTCCAGAAAGATTATTATCGTTGCTTAAGCCCCGTCCGACCCACTGTCCGATCCATACTCTGGGTCGGACGGTAGCAGATTGTGCTACAGGCCTTATTTTTCCTTCCCAATTTCACCCATTGCTTCCTCAATCTTCCTACATACATCCTAACATGTTTTAGTACTATTCAAACACTCTAAATCATGCTAATTCATTTCATAATTCATTATACAAATCCTATACTAACTCATACAAACAATTCTCCTAGTTTCAATTCAACACTTACACAGTTTTCTTCCTTGATGCATTTGCAACAGATTTTTACTCTAAGACTCCTCATCTTTGGTTCCCTCTTCTAATGTCATTTCTCGCACCTCTAATACATTACCACTACATTAACTATCTCTCCTAATATACTCTCTATCTTTCTCTATCAAAATCAGTTACAACTACATTATCCACCTAGTTCCTAGTTCACTAAGTGTTCTTTTCCTATGTAAATTTTGCCATAGTCTCCCCTATATTTTTATACTCTCACCACGTTGTTTACACTCACATAAATGATCCATACCACCTGTTCATAACCATTGTCATTATACCCATCTCTCATACACAATACCACACTAAAACAACATTAGAAATTCCTGCACAACATCTCATTCCCAATCTATTCTAATAAGTTTTAAAATGTCTTTAAGGAATTTAAAACATTTGCATTCTCCTACACATTCCACTACTACACAATACCATTTTACAATACCAATTTGTACTACTAAAAATCTATTACATCATTCATTACTAAGCTACACAAGGGAGAGTGAAATTACCTTGTTTCTTTACTAGCTTCTCCTTTCTTCCTCCTTCCTCTTTCCTTCTTCTTTCTTCTCCCTTTCCACCGGTTCTTAGTAACCAACTCCTCTAACACTACAACCCATTCACATATACATTTCAATACACCATTTTAATACACAATTTAACCCTAACCATTATGTAAGTTCCAATGTAGGTTTTAGGGTTTAGAATTTATATTACCTTCCAAGGGTATGAGTAATGCTTGTAATAGCTCAAGAGTAAGATTTCAGCTCAACCAACAATGCCAAAATTGGCTAGATACACAAGGAGTAAGCAAGGGTTTAGTTTAAATTTCGTTTTTCCCACAAGGGCTAGAAAAAGACGGAGTTTCAAGAAGATTTTTACCTTAATAGAACAAGGAGAAGGAGGTGGTTCTAATGGTGGTCTTGAAGCTCCAAATGGGGTATACCCATAAAAACGAAAATGCTCTTTTCCGGATTTTGAAAAGAGGGAAGTGTTCCCCTTGATGAGAGGAAGACAATGGTGTAGTTTTTATAATTTTTGGAAGAGGTCACTAGTAGAAAAAAGATTTTTAATGACGGCGTTTAAACCACGGTTAAATGAAAAACCGTGGTTTAAAGTTTATAAACCACGGTTTTCAGGGAAACCGTCATTTAAGGTACACACCAGAGTGAATATACCACGGTTTTTAAAGAACTGTCGTATATAAGTTACTTATATACCACGGTTTTTAGGGCAACCGTCATATAAGGTACACACCATAGTAAATATACCACGGTTATTGGAGAACCATCATATATAAGGTACTTATATACGACGGTTCCTTGGCAACCGTCATTTATATTGCACATCTTACTATATTAAACCACGGTTTTTGGGTGAACCGTGGTATACAATCTAAGCGGGAATTTCAATTTTCGGCCCAAATTAACGCGGCTCTTTCTCTCTATTCTCTTATATATATAAATTCTCTCACGGTAATTTTGGAACCCAAACAGACGCTCTGCAACTCTTCTTCATTCTCTTCAACCTCACGGTAATTTTGCAACCCATATTGGCAAACAAGGAACATGCTCCGACTTCTCTCATCTCTTGTTTTCAAGGTAATTCTCTTGTTTTCACTGTAATTTTTTGCAACCCACACCGCGCGAACACATGCGAACAAGGAACACATGCTCTCATTCTCTTGTTTTCTCTTGCAACTTTTCTTCATTCTCTCTCATTCTCTTGCAGCTTACACTTGCGAACAAGGAGCACATGCTCTGCGCCTTCCTCATCTCCACTCACTGTAATTTTTGCAACCCTAACCGGCGAACAAGGAACATGGTCTACGCCTCATCCATTCTCTTTCACGGTAATTTTGCAACCCACCGCGAACAAGGAACATACTACCTAAATCGTAAACAAGGAACATACATGTTCTGGCCTCTTCTCTCGTGTCTGTGCTCTGTTGAGATCTGTGAAGGCGGCGCTTCTAAATCACCGGCGATTTGGAAAAAAGTTCATAGACTATAAACCACGGTTATATGTATAACCGTGGTTTATTCGTTGATTTTATACATTATATACCACGGTTGTAGGAATAACCGTCGTATAAAAGCACTTTATACCACGGTTCAGGCGCTAACCGTCGTATAAAAGGTACTTTATACCATCGTTCAGACCTTAACCGTCGTATAAAATCAGTGAGACCGCGTTCGAAAACGGTCTTAAACGACGGTCATAGGAAACCGTCGTATATAGTACCACTTTTAAACGACGGTTACGAACCGTCGTATATTGATATTTGTGAATATACGACGCGAGCATAAACCATGGTTCCTAACCGTGGTATATAGGCAAAATAACCGTGGTTAAAAACATTTTTTCTACTAGTGGGTTCAAGGGAGTAACAAGAGGAGAGAAGTAGAGTTTTGTGTGGGTTTGCTTATTTCACCATTGATGTCGCATGGGGGAGGAAGAAGAAAGAAAAGAGAGTGAGGGAGGAGGTGAGTACGTGAGTGAGGGAGTTGTGAGGGTAGGAGAGAGAATAAAGTGAGGGTGGGGTTACTTTTATTGTTTTTGTTGTTTTGCAAATAAGAGGAGGGTGAGTGAGTGTGTGAGAGAGTGAGAGAGGGGGAGTCCCAATCGGACACACACAGCACACCCATACAACTTTTACTTTTTTTTTCAAAGTGGACACATAAGTTTTGGTTATTTATGTTTCTACCCCACAACTTCCCGTTTTTGACAGTTTTTACTAATTTCTCGTTTTATTGATTTTATTGGTTCTAAAGCTTCACTAATATTTATTAATGTTTATTTAGTTGACCAAAATTGTTACGAGTCTATTTGACCCGCTTAAAGACACGTTTTCCCGGTTACCTCGAAAAACGTGCTTTAAGGTTTGTTAGTGTTTTTAATCCATTTTAAGGATCCGTTTTCTTCGGGATTTGTTCCCTAATATTTATTTAGACTTAATTAAGCTTATAAAATTATTTATTAGCCTAATTAATCACTGTTTTTAATTCGGAGTATTTCAATGTTGTTGTTACCCTAGAGTGATTTGAATAAGAAAAATACGAAAAGAAGTGTTGTACCAGTTGTGGAGACTGGAAGAGTAATAAGTTTAATAGCAACCACCATAGGTGTGTGATGCTAAATGTGTAGTGAACAACGCTCAAGGAGCATAAAGACTCGAAGAATTGCGTATCCAGCAAACAGCCAAATAAGTGGTGAAACACAGTGTAATGGCAGAAGCTAATATAATAGCGGATGCAGTGTAAGTTGATGTTGTATAATGAGTAAGGATACGGTGCGCAATAAGCGACCGTTGTATAAGTATTGTTAAATGATAAAATGGCGAATGAGCAGAGTTATGAGTTAAACCCAGTGGAGATACAACGGTAAGTGTTAACAAATGAACCAGGCAGTAAGCCAGTAGCTAGTAGTATGAAATAAGAATCTCAGTGAAAAAGAATGTTCATTCCTATTGCAATCGCATAAGAGATTGCTGCCAAGAGTTTACGCCTCTGCACTCTGTATGACTGAGTGTTTTGGTATTGCACTTGCGCAGTAATGATCGAGTGGGATACTTAGGAATTGAGGAATGTTAATTGTGGTAGAAGTAGAAAGTGTCTTATAAAGCTATAAGGACTAAGGCATAGGAAATGCAAGGTCGTACCAATGAAAGGATACATGTAAAAACCAGATGTGGAGACATGTTTAACAATAAATGACAGCAATAACACGGAATACCAAATATCGGTATAGAATATACCTCAAGTGCAGGGAATAACCGAGAGAGCACTACACATTAGGTAGTGGCTCAACCTCAACCGACAGTGAGTCGGAAGGAATCAAGTCAATCATTGTGAAATACGTAGCAGTTTACATAGTAAGTTATTAGAGAAGTGGATGGAAAGTTTTGAAACTCACCGAATTTGCTCACGGTAAGAGATACCACACGTCGGTTGAGAAACCGTTATTACCAAGATAAAGGTGATAATTGAAGATGTATAATACAGTAAGAATAACGAATGGGGCAAACTAAGCTCTACAGTTATCAAAGTTGCGCAGCAGAAACTAGTGAGCCAGTGATTCAAGTGTTGAATATGCATAGTGAACATGAGTGAATGGCTAATTATTAATGCCTAGAAGCCTCACAGGCCAGAACCGAAACCAGTTAAGAGTTAAAATAAACTCCAATGAGAATTCTTGGTTTAGGGACTAAACCGCTAATATGGTTAAGATCCTCTAGTCGGAATGCATTGTATAACAGACCGCGTAGAAGTTAAAGTACTTCATGACGGTAGAACATTTTAAGCCAATGTTCAGTGATTGATTACGTGGGAGTAATCCCTTTTAAGGGGGGTAGAGCGCAAAACCGCTTAGTGTGCTTTACCGTACAAGTGTACGTGAACTATGTTGTGCATAGCACAAAATAATTTGTTATGATGATTGGTGCGTGTGTTACATAAACATACGCATTCATTCATGGTTTAATTGTGGTAATTGCGCACAGAAGATGTGAATACCATTGTGATAAGTGTGTTTATTTGATACCATTGCGAGTACAAGTGTAAGGGAGTAAAGAAACTCCCGGGGAACTAAAACCCTGACAGTATATAAATGTAAAACCGTGTGTTGTATTTTGATAAAATATATGTATATATATATACAATATAGTGATTCATGAAAGGGTATGAAACCGACATAGAACCTAGTGAGAATAAGATTCCCTAGGTAACTGGATTAAAGTGAATGAAGATAACTGATAGACGGAGTTCTATCCTTTGGAGATGTAATGATTATGACTAGAATGACCAACAAGATAGAAAATTGGAAATGAGTGTATTATTTGATGCTTGAAAATGAAGTGGGAGGTGGAACTTGATTGCATGTGATCAAGGGAAGCCAAACACAAATTGGGGTAGAAGGATAGTTCAACACTGATGCTGATCACATCAGAGTCGGATGATTCTTGAAGCTCCCTAAAAGTGGTCACAAATAACCACGCTAGGAAAAGAAGCAAAGAGCATAAGTTGGACTTGGAGTTGTATGTGTTTTCAAAAGGATTTGCAATGGGTATTTTTCAAAACCTTCGATAGTGTAACACCCCTATAATAATAAAACAACAGCGGAAAATAAACTAAAGGTGCTACAGACCATCGGGCTCCAAACACCCGGTACCAACCTCACCAATTACAACCATTACAATTAACTAAGTTACGGTCTGAACTTCGAGAAAACTTAACATAAACATAACAATAATAAAACACATTCACTCTCCATAAACCTAATGCCATCCCGATCACTCATGCTCGTCGTGGCCACCTGTAACTCAATTTGTACCAGCAAGATGAAACCAAGCAGCCCACCCCGAGAGGGATGAGTCAGTTCCCTGGAATGGAACTGGTACAATTCTCCAAAAACAAACTTATAAAACATAACTCTTCAAAATAAACAGTAACATGAAAACAAACTCTTAAAAGTAAAACAGAGATAAAGCACTTCAAAACAATCAAGTTAAAGAGAAAAGAAAACAAGACAAAGATAGAGATAGAGAACTTCCAAACCAAGTCATCCACTTAAGTAGTCACACCACATAGTTAGTAAGCATCCATTGTTGATGTTAGAACCAATTCTAGTTAAGAAGAGAAAGACTTAAGTAGTCACAAAGGACTAGGAGTGACATTAATATCCATAACCCGTGGTAGACAGTTTATGTCTCCACCATTTCAGAAGATGATTCCCATAGACAAAATATACCCAAGAGTGGAATAAACCAATTGGGAGAGATGGCCCCCACTGCCAGTCAGTTGTCACAAGGACGAGGTAAACAGACCTCCGCTGTCAGTTGTCCAGATGGACGAGGTATAGCAGACCTCCGCTGTCAGTTGTCCAGATGGACGAGGTATAGCAGACCTCCGCTGCAACCGACCCGTTCTTGGTCATCGGTGAAAAGTGTGTGCACCACTTAATAGAAATAATCCATACTCAATACCAAGATTTACATTTTCCCATATTCCCATTAGATTTTTAACTGCACGAGAGCAATACCAAAACACTCAGTCCTACAGAGTGCAGAGGCGTAAACCCTCAACAATTAATACCCAATAGGAAGATTCCATTCCAAATAAGGTTGATGAAACTCGACTCATGGACGAAACAATACCCATAGTCCAAAGGAAGAATTTACCAATACCAGATATTTTCCTATATTCCCAGTTACCCCACTAGATCACTAACTGCACCAGAGCAATACCAAAACACTCAGTCCTATAGAGTGTAGAAGCGTAAACCCTAGGCAGTTAATATCTAGTGAAACAACTAGATAGGAGGAACCAATAACCAAGGAAGTTTCACATACAGGCTCAGTTAGTCACATGAAGCTCAGTTAGTCACACAACAGTTTCATTTTGAAATCCATTCAAGATCAGTTGGTGTTCCAAAACATTCCATAAAGTCCATCAGCAAAAGTATCGAGTACGAGAAATCGTACAAAACATTCCATAAAGTCCAAAACACATCAAGCTGAGTACGAGAAATCGTACATCAATAGTATCTGAATATGAGAAATCATACCTGGGTAACGCTGTAGCAGTTCTAATCAACTTGCGCAAACAATCAACAATACTCTGAAGAATATTAAAGGTAGTCTCTAATCAATCACTTGTAGCCTATGTTACGCTTAAATAAACTCCTTACTTATTTCAAAGTCTCAATTATCTTTTAAGCCCTCACTTAAATGTTATGTATAATCTCTGAGTTATCTGAGAACGTTGTATAGCCCAAGGTGGTAAGATCAAGGAATGTATTCGATTAACATTTGCTAATTGTCCACTCCTATCCACTTTATTCATAATTAACCACAATCCTCACATTAAAGACTTTTGAGACCTCTATATCATAAATGTTTATGTTATATAATTAAATCTAAGAATTTCAATAATAATCTTAAGCTCAATACCTTTATTCTTAATTTAGAATAAAATTGTATTATGACCTATGATGGACTCATCTCAGAATACTATACTATTATCTCACAATGTAAAGATTATGTATTTAAACAATATCTACTAGAAACCCATTATGATTAAGTCTTTCCCTTAACTTAATTAAGATCTACATCTTGTATATTAGAATCATAATGTTGTAGATACAATTTATTATAACTTAATCGAGCCACTAAACTCAATTATCATATCCTTAGTTCAGAATGACTTCCTATTATAACTGTCTAATAATCTTGTCATAAGATGTTGAATTACCTCTCATATTGAAACAACTATATTATAGTTAACTTAGACTTATCGAACTCTTACATTTAGTATTTACAAGGTACATTATTTGCTTAATTATTACCTATAGAATAAGGTGTTTAAATATAACCTTTTATGTATCCTTACTTACCTTTAATCTCCTAAATATTTTATTTATACACCCATTCACTCTATAGACTATGTATAATCCTTCTGTACTAAACTTCAATAAACTTAAGCCTTAAATATGTTTTAAATTGTTTCACAAAACCTAAGGTTTCAAAGGAATAACTTAATAAATTAATTCCCTTATTTGTATTTAGGATGGACAATATATCTACATAGAGTAGAATTTATCAAAGAATTAAATTCTGGTTCGTAAGCGAAATTGTTAGTTATATGAAAATTCTCATATTTTATATTCAAATAACCTATCATTAATTCCCATTACCGTAAAGTATATCAATATAATATCTGATGTAACTTAGTTTTATCTAATAAAAGGTTCAAAGGTTTTAAGTATCAAATTCCTATTTATAAACCTTCTATAAATTCTAACTACTAAATACCTCACTTAATTGTAAACTCACATCCTAAGTATTGGTAATAAATGTTATAAATGTATTTCATATGGCTTATCTAATGCCAAGAAACTTAAGGATTATTATTTAGATAAATTTCCAAATCATAGTTTAATATAGTTTATATCATAACCCTTTTAATGATTTTATCTTAAAACATTAAGTTATATTCCAATACCATAAATGTTAAGAAATGATTAAATCTAGACTTACTAATCCACCTCACATTTAGATGTAAAAGTATTTTATTTATTTTATTATTGTTTATATATTAAGAACATTTAGATGTAAAAGTATTACATTTATTCATTAATTATATAGTAAGTTCTATTTGTGTAAAATCTAATTACAAATATTCCTAAGTCCCAACTTATTAATTACCTAACCAAATTATAGATTTACATTATGGTCTTTGACAAATAATATTACACTGTATTCTAATATGGTTTATATAAATCTTAGAATCCAAGATAACTCTTTAAGCTCAATTTCATAACCACAATTCAATACTAGCTATAAATATTCTTTTAATAGTATTATGTATAGGTTTAGTTTAACTTATTAATTCCTTCATATTCTATTTGCTATAAGGTATTTTATGTCTTTTATTTATTTATGTATTATCGTATATGTATACTAGGATTTATTCACACGACTTCTTTATGTAGTTTTATTGCATTTAATTATTTATATTAACTTTTACACATATCCACATCCGAAATATGGTTTATAAAATAAAGTATTTTCCTTAGTTTCAATTAAGTATATTAACCACCCTATTATATAACTAATATACATGTAGATTAATTTAGTTCCTTGATTTAACCTAAGTTACTATTTTATTCCTTTTATATATGTATAGAAATATATATATATATTCCTTAGTTTAAATTAAAAATATTAACTCCCATATAATATAATAAATAAAACGTAAAGATAATTAAATTCCTTGTTTTAACATTAGTTCCTATTTTTAAATCTACCATATAAGTATATATATACATATATGTAAATAATTTCACTTCTCATAAAAACTAATACCCAAACATTTATAAACTTACTGTTATAAAATGTTAATATACTTTCCCTTATTTTCCCCAGCTTAAAAGTTAATTAACAAACCATACTTTAATTTTTGGCTACATTAAAAACCTTATATTATAGGTTATTCTTATGAAAAACTCATAAACACAAATTTTAAAACCTTTTACCATTGCCCAAAAATTCCCAAATTTAATATACAGTAACTATAACATTTTAGACATATTATAAAATTTTTATTTCATAAAAATATCTTTTTAATTTAGCCAAATAATTCCAGAAAACCCGTAACTTGCAAAAACCATAACTTACGTTTAAAAACTCCAAAACCATATTAATTTACATCAAAATAAACTAGATTAAATAAGGAATCTATGGTTAAAAGTTCAAGTCAAAATACATTCGGGAAGATATTTAAATTAACCCAACAAGTTAGGACTATTTACTGAAATTTTATAAACTTATAATAATTATTTAATAGCACGATCTAATCTCGGCCGTCCAATCTTCTAAAGCGAGATCGGACGGCCCCTGTACTCCTAGTTCATCAGCGAACATACTAACCAAATCGAGTACTAAATCACCGATATCTCCTATTCTACAGAACGAAATCGAGTGATTCTTGTTTCTATGGATTCGAAATCGAATTTCGGTTCTATTGATGCCAATTTCCCCAATTATAATGCAGTATTCATCAAGTTTCGAAATCAATTCGAATGTTAGGGTTCATATCGGGTTTAAACTTTGATTCGAAAATAATTCCAACAAATCCTCCTAATCTAACACGTAATTGACTAAATTGGAACATGGATTAGGTCGGTAACATGACTACGAATGACAATAACGAAGCAATTGACCGGAAACTTACCGGAGTTGTGCGAATTGAGTGAAATTGAAATCGGAAAACTGGAAAAATACGAACTTTGAGCAGTTCGTGGTGCCAACTTCGAAGATCTATAACTAGTAGTAAAAATCGCGTTAGACTATGAGTAAGGGCTCATTGGAAAGAGAAAACTTAGATCTACGTATTGATAGCAAGAACTCACTCTAACTCACAACACACAAGAAGAAATCAAACCCGAAAGTTACGAGTTTACCTTCTCGTTTCTGGAAAAATTCTGGGCAAAACGCGACCAGATCGGGCTCGGAACTTTAGACGCCTATATCTTCCATATGATTGAGAATTAGATTTGGTCATCAACATGAAAGTTGTATAGGGATTAGATCTCTTTAAAACGAGCTAAAGAACACGAAATTTGGATGAGAAACGAAGAAGTTATGGCTAGACGAAGTTACCAGATTCGAAGGGAAAAACTGGAAACTGCAGTTACGGTTTTGCAGGGTGGCTACTTTGGATCGAATTTCCGGTTGATTTAGGATGAGTTAGGGTTAGTGTGAGTTATGGTTGCAAAGAGGAGATTAAGGAGAAGAGAATGCAACAGACGACACTCAAAAATTCCAAAAGATGAGAAAGTTATGGAGGTCACAAGTTAGGGCAAAGTCGGTTCGGAATATCGTGGAGATAGAATTTGGTTAAGTGCTGGGCGCGTATCCTGGGGCGCCAGATGAGTCAGCACACTTGCCACATCAGCATCTTTTCAAAATTTCGGCTCTAAACTTCATTCTATCATAACTTTGGCTAGGATGATCCGTTTTTGACGTTCCTTTTATCGATCTTCATGGTTTTCCATAACCTATTTATTGGTATAGGTTTCATGGCCTGGTTTGACCATTCTCAAAAAGTCAACTCTAGCAAGGCTTAATAAGCTTTAAGGTTTCTAGAATTTTATATTGACTTTTATGTTTCAAAACAATGTTCCAACACTTCCTAAAATCTTTATAATATAGTTGGAGTGTTTAGAAATTTTCCCAAGATTTATGGACTTATAAATCTTATTATTAAATTCATAATACTATATAATATATAATAATTAGGGTTAAATAGGAGAAAACCCCTAAATAAATTTCATAATTCCATATAATAATTTAATATTCATATTTCTCTATAATAATTTAATACTTAATAGTATTATTAAAGGTTTAATAAAAGAAATCCCCTAAATTAATTTAAATTAATTTAGGGGTATTTCAGTATATCCCCCTTAAAAAAACTTCGCCTCGAAGTTTAAGTAAATCAACTAGTAGGCACTCACACCGCTTCGGGTGTGCTAAGACAATGATAATTCCAATGAAATTCCATACCAATCCAATCCTTTATTTCCATCCATTTCCATAACAACATTCCACTCGAGATTACTCAACCTCAAAACGAACCAAGATATACCAAGACATAGCATGATGAAAATCAACAGTCACATACTGTCATATTGTAAAACCAAGCACATACAAACACCTCTCATTCTGCTAATATTGTTCTCCCTTTACTAACAATGCAACGAGGCATAATCCGGATGAGATAACGAAGGAGGAGTATGCCAGCATATCCCCCTTAAAAGAGCTAAGGTACGCCCTCG
This sequence comes from Limonium bicolor, assembly GCA_023374045.1. Classification (NCBI taxonomy): domain Eukaryota; kingdom Viridiplantae; phylum Streptophyta; class Magnoliopsida; order Caryophyllales; family Plumbaginaceae; genus Limonium; species Limonium bicolor. The sequence goes on from CM041778.1 coordinate 39,997,035, forward strand.
TACCGCTATTAACGGCACATTCAAAGAATTCAACAGCTTATTAACCAGCTTTGTTGTGAATTTACTGCACCGTTGATTTTATCTATGATCGTTACATATATTTGTATCTCTTGATTGTTATGTAATTGTATTTCCTTGGTGGTTGCAAAATTTTATCTTATGATTATTATCCATTCATTTAATGACTGATACGAATTATATGTCCATATATGATCATTTATCATATCAATTATATTACCAAGCTATAAACCAGGTGTAACGTACTTGAGTAGTTTAACATAATATTCACGACCATTTAATAATCCTCAATAATCTTCCAAAATCATCTTCAAGGGTTTATTAGTCAACCCTATGCTAAAACTCTATAAAATAAACATTTCTGTGACTTTTCAAGTTTCAATTGTTTTTATAATTAACTATCGTATTTTAGACAATTGATTCAGTGTTTACTTCATAAGATTTACTTATTATATATATACATAATTTCACCCAAGGCAGAATTTTAGGAAGTTCTTATAATGTAGCTCCAAAATCTGATTTCTTTATCTTAAAATTTACTTTTCAAGGTAGGGACTCTATATATAAATTTTAAGTCAAATGAATTAGTCTAGTGAAAGTTCACTCACTCTTGATAACTATTTTTCTTAGGGTTTATTCTATGTAAGTATTATTCTGATCATTAGATCTTAGTACTCTCTTAGATAATGGTGGCTTTTGGTAAATATCACTGTTAGTGTGACTTTTAAAATTTTATATATAATGTTAAACTTCCAAATAAACATGAGAATTTCCAATCTTTAAGTAACTCTCAATTTTTCACTAGACACTCAATACTCCAAGTATTTAAGGCTCAATAATATTAAGTTTATTATTACTCATGTGTTTTCACTCCATAGGTAAGTATTTTTCACCAAGGATTTAACTCGGTAAACTCTTTACATGCATGAATTTAGTACTGGATCTTAATATACGAGTTTTGAACTGTTCCTTGTGGCTAGTAATGAAATATGTGTAGCTGAAGATTCCACGATGGTAACGTCTTACCACCACTTCCCCTCAAGTTCAACACAATCCATCACCTGTGTAGAAGATTATTTACAGTTAGATGACAAGGCTTGTCTAGCCCCTAAACTTCTAGAAGTGGGTGTGCACCCCCACTACTTTCAGCCTAGGAGTTCGTCGCACCAGGCACTTCCCGTAGGGTGTTAGGTTTATGTGTTTTCTTTCTAAAGTTAACATAGAGTTTTAATGTGTTTTACAAGTTTAGATGTTGATCTTTTCTAATACGCTACTAGTTCTTGTTAGCTTAATAATTTTCTAGACTTAAGATTTATCTTAAACATTATCTTTAGGTAATAAATTGATACCAAGTAGTTCATGAGATTTATTTTCAAACTTTAAAGGAGTTGAAGTACTTTCACATAATATCAATACTAATTTAGTTATGTAAAGTTCTATTTGTATACTGTTTTCATCAAAGTATTCTTTAAAATTCTAGGAATTTGTGTACTAGCTTTTAAAGGATTGCATTTTTAGCAATGTATTCTCCATGAGTATGCTTTTGAAAAATAGCTTAATATTTGGTTTATCTCAACCAAAATCTTATCGTACTTAATATAGGATGTTCCAAACTTATATATATATATATTTCTATAGTTTATTGTTGGAACGGTATAACAACATATCACACTCAACAGACATTCACAAAAGAAAAGTGTGTAAAGGAATCATTCACAATTCCAAGAAGGGTTAGGAGTCGTGCCTTACTGGAGTCCTCACTTCCCAATTCTACCCCAGTTCCCCAGTTTTAAGTGCACCTATAATCTAAGTATTTCACTCGGCTTGTTTTCTCGGGTTCAGAGCGTAACTACGCTCTGATACCACTTTTTGTAACACCCCTATAATAATAAAACAACAGCGGAAAATAAACTAAAGGTGCTACAGACCATCGGGCTCCAAACACCCGGTACCAACCTCACCAATTACAACCATTACAATTAACTAAGTTACGGTCTGAACTTCGAGAAACTTAACATAAACATAACAATAATAAAACACATTCACTCTCCATAAACCTAATCCCATCCCGATCACTCATGCTCGTCGTGGCCACCTGTAAATCAATTTGTACCTGCAAGATGAAACCAAGCAGCCCACCCCGAGAGGGGTGAGTCAGTTCCCTGGAATGGAACTGGTACAATTCTCCAAAAACAAACTTATAAAACATAACTCTTCAAAATAAACAGTAACATGAAAACAAACTCTTAAAAGTAAAACAGAGATAAAGCACTTCAAAACAATCAAGTTAAAGAGAAAGAAAACAAGACAAAGATAGAGATAGAGAACTTCCAAACCAAGTCATCCACTTAAGTAGTCACACCACATAGTTCGTAAGCATCCATTGTTGATGTTAGAACCAATTCTGGTTAAGAAGAGAAAGACTTAAGTAGTCACAAAGGACTAGGAGTGACATTAATATCCATAACCCGTGGTAGACAGTTTATGTCTCCACCATTTCAGAAGATGATTCCCATAGACAAAATATACCCAAGAGTGGAATAAACCAATTGGGAGAGATGGCCCCCACCGCCAGTCAGTTGTCACAAGGACGAGGTAAACAGACCTCCGTTGTCAGTTGTCCAGATGGACGAGGTATAGCAGACCTCCGCTGTCAGTTGTCCAGATGGACGAGGTATAGCAGACCTCCGCTGCCACCGACCCGTTCTCGGTCATCGGTGAAAAGTGTGTGCACCACTTAATAGAAATAATCCATACTCAATACCAAGATTTACATTTTCCCATATTCCCATTAGATTTTTAACTGCACGAGAGCAATACCAAAACACTCAGTCCTACAGAGTGCAGAGGCGTAAACCCTCAACAATTAATACCCAATAGGAAGATTCCATTCCAAATAAGGTTGATCAAACTCGACTCATGGATGAAACAATACCCATAGTCCAAAGGAAGAATTTACCAATACCAGATATTTTCCTATATTCCCAGTTACCCCACTAGATCACTAACTGCACCAGAGCAATACCAAAACACTCAGTCCTATAGAGTGTAGAAGCGTAAACCCTAGGTAGTTAATATCTAGTGAAACAACTAGATAGGAGGAACCAATAACCAAGGAAGTTTCACATACAGGCTCAGTTAGTCGCATCAAGCTCAGTTAGTCACACAATAGTTTCATTTTGAAATCCATTCAAGATCAGTTCATGTTCCAAAACATTCCATAAAGTCCATCAGCAAAAGTATCGAGTACGAGAAATCGTACAAAACATTCCATAAAGTCCAAAACACATCAAGCTGAGTACGAGAAATCGTACATCAATAGTATCTGAATACGAGAAATCGTACCTGGGTAACGCTGTAGCAGTTCTAATCAACTTGCGCAAACAATCAACAATACTCTGAAGAATATTAAAGGTAGTCTATCATCAATCACTTGTAGCCTATGTTACGCTTAAATAAACTCCTTACTCTTATTTCAAAGTCTCAATTATCTTTTAAGCCCTCACTTAAATGTTATGTATAATCTCTGAGTTATCTGAGAACGTTGTATAGCCCAAGGTGGTAAGATCAAGGAATGTATTCGATTAACATTTGCTAATTGTCCACTCCTATCCACTTTATTCATAATTAACCACAATCCTCACATTAAAGACTTTTGAGACCTCTATATCATAAATGTGTTTATGTTATATAATTAAATCTAAGAATTTCAATAATAATCTTAAGCTCAATACCTTTATTCTTAATTTAGAATAAACATTGTATTATGACCTATGATGGACTCATCTCAGAATACTATACTATTATCTCACAATGTAAAGATTATGTATTTATCAAGTTTCGGTTCTATTGATGCCAATTTCCCCAATTATAATGCAGTATTCATCAAGTTTCGAAATCAATTCGAATGTTAGGGTTCATATCGGGTTTAAACTTTGATTCGAAAATAATTCCAACAAATCCTCCTAATCTAACACGTAATTGACTAAATTGGAACATGGATTAGGTCGGTAACATGACTACGAATGACAATAACGAAGCAATTGACCGGAAACTTACCGGAGTTGTGCGAATTGAGTGAAATTGAAATCGGAAAACTGGAAAAATACAAACTTTGAGCAGTTCGTGGTGCCAACTTCGAAGATCTATAACTAGCAGTACAAATCGCGTTAGGCTATGAGTAAGGGCTCATTGGAAAGAGAAAACTTAGATCTACGTATTGATAGCAAGAACTCACTCTAACTCACAACACACAAGAATAAATCAAACCCGAAAGTTACGAGTTTACCTTCTCGTTTCTGGAAAAATTCTGGGCAAAACGCGACCAGATCGGGGTCGGAACTTTAGACGCCTATATCTTCCATATGATTTGAGAATTAGATTTGGTCATCAACATGAAATTTGTAGAGGGATTAGATCTCTTTAAAACGAGCTAAAGAACACGAAATTTGGATGAGAAACGAAGAAGTTTTGGCTAGACGAAGTTACCTGATTCGAAGGGAAAAACTGGAAACTGCAGTTACGGTTTTGCAGGGTGGCTACTTTGGATCGAATTTCCGGTTGATTTAGGATGAGTTAGGGATAGTGTGAGTTATGGTTGCAAAGATGGGATTAAGGAGAAGAGAATGCAACAGACGGCACTCAAAAATTCGAAAAGATGAGAAAGTTATGGAGGTCACAAGTTAGGGCAAAGTCGGTTCTGAAAATCGTGGAGATAGAATTTGGTTAAGTGCTGGGCGCGTATCCCGAGGCGCCAGATGAGTCAGCAGACTTGCCACATCAGCATCTTTTCAAAATTTCGGCTCTAAACTTCATTCTATCATAACTTTGGCTAGGATGATCCATTTTTGACGTTCCTTTTATCGATCTTCATGGTTTTCCATAACCTATTTATTGGTATGGGTTTCATGGCCTGGTTTGACCATTCTCAAAAAGTCAACTCTAGCAAGGCTTAATAAGCTTTAAGGTTTCTAGAATTTTATATCTACTTTTATGTTTCAAAACAATGTTCCAACACTTCCTAAAATCTTTATAATTTAGTTGGAGTGTTTAGAAATTTTCCCAAGATTTATGGACTTATAAATCTTATTATTAAATTCATAATACTATATAATAATATATAATAATTAGGGTTAAATAGGAGAAAACCCCTAAATAAATTTCATAAGTCCATATAATAATTTAATATTCATATTTCCCTATAATAATTTAATACTTAATAGTATTATTAAAGGTTTAATAAAAGAAATCCCCTAAATTAATTTAAATTAATTTAGGGGTATTTCAGATAGATAATTTAAATAAAAAAATTTCTTATACTTAACCTCGTACAGAATATTTTTGTAGTACTTGCTCATGAGCTGAGGACATACGAGCCTTCGTCTTCTGACTGGTGACATGAGAAGTATATATGTTAACGATTAAGTGATTGTTTTGATCTCCCAAAAGAATCTGTGGGATAACAGTGTATACAAAAGGTATTTTGATTGCTATACATGCTATAACATGTTGTGTGGTATGTGTAATAAGTATTATTTTGACGTTGAGTCATAAGTGGCTGAGTTCCGAAAGCTGTTATGTTACCCAGACCTATGTGTCTAAATGTTGTTATGTTACCTAGACCTATGTGTCTAAATGTTGTTATGTTACCCAGACCTGAGAGTCTAAGGGTTGTTATGTAAGTACAATGTTGTTAAGATACCCGGACCGTTGAGTCCGAGGTTATCATGTAAGTATGTTATGTTATGTATGGATGTGTATATGTTACCCGGACCGTTAAGTCCGAGGGTGTGATGTAAAGTATGTTTGGTTATGGAAGTTTTTATTTGCAAGTAATCCCCGTGTTCTAATCCAAATGATGCGTGGGAAGTGTGAACTTCGAGGACGAAGTTCTTTTAAGGGGGGTAGATTGAAATACCCCAAACCTTGATGTGTTGCTTAAATATTAAACTATGGTATTTAAAGGCTAAAAAGTGCCTTAGGAATTCTATTAAGTAAATTAAACCATAGTAAACACAGTAAAATACCTTAAAGACAGTTTGAGCAAAAACATGCTCTAAGCTTGGAATGAACTTGGTTAGGACCCAAAGAGCTTACCAAGACTTAGTAACATGCAATTATGATTTAATAAGGCTAATTAAGGCCTTAAGAAACATTGGTAGACAATTAAACCAAACAAAACACAAGAAAACACCTTAAAGTCAAATTAAGCAAATACTTGCCCTAGACTTGGTGTAACCTTGTATAAGACCTAAAGGTCATTCCTAGACATTATTAACATGTTAATGAACATTTTAAATCAATTACTAAAGAAAACCAAGCTTGAAAACAAGTTAAAACACAAAATGTGCTTTAAGGAGCCTTAAAGCACATTTTTAAAAAATTGTCTTGGAAATGGGTTTTGAGTGGCTAAATGTCCATCATTACTCTTTAATCAACATGTGTACTACTTATTATCACATTAGGAAGTCTAAATCAATGGGAAATCAAAAATTTCACAATTATGTGCCTTAATTTGTGAATAGTGCTCAAATAGTGCTAGTTTTGACTTAAGTCAACTTAGCTTAATTAAATGGTCAACAAAGACCATAAATATCTTATTTATTGAAGGGGGCGCGGTTTTCCTAAGTGGTGATTCACCACCATGTGCTAGATAAACAAAGTAAAAAAGGAAAAGTAAGTAAAAAGGAGAATTACCTTTATATACCAAAATATCTTCAAAAGAGTACTCTCTCACCTCATTCTTTCTTTCCCACTCATTCCCACCGTCTTCATCTTCTTCCTCCCAAGCAAAAAACGTTTTGCTACAGCACCTCTTCCATTCCCATCTTCTTTTGCTTGTAACTTTCAATTCTATGCTCCGAATTTAATTCTGAGACTACCGTTGTCTGTAGTGGACCGCCCCTACGGACCGCCACTGTGGGGAGGTCCTATTGTCTGCTGCATGCGTTGGAGTTTCTATTGTGGACCGCCCCTGGGACCTCCCCAGTGGGGCGGTCCGGACCAGAACATAAAAAAAAAATCTTTAAACTTAAGAAAGAGTATGAGTGTTATGTAGTGGACCCTAGTATGTATAATAAAGATAAATGAGTGTAAGATTAAGGATAAAACACATCATGAAATCATGTAAACACTTAGCAAATTATAAGTTGAGTAAGTTAATTAACCGACATTATTAACTATGTATAGGGGTTGCCTACGGTGGAAACCAATCGAAGCAGGGACCAAGGTATGGTTTTCTTGCAACCTGTGTCCTACCGGATTACACCGGCTTGTATGCCAATGTGTTTTTCTGTATGTTTGCCACGTTATAAGATAAATCATGAAACAAGTTTACAGTTGTTGTTGTTGTTGGGTGTTTGCGTACAGATATCGGTAACCTCGAATGCGTATGAAAGACTAGTTAACCAATGTTAGGTAAACGTAAGAGAACGGTATCCGGTAATAACGTTTCCAACCTAAGGAACGTTCTAACCACGGCTATGCGTGAGTTAGTTATGTGTTTGTTTGTGCGTGTTAATATGTTCACTACCCTTGTGTCTGTCTGACTAGACCTAACCACCTAAGTGTGAATTAATGTACTAAGTCCAATAATGAGAGCGCTAACAAGTGCTAACTGGGGAGTGAGGAGTCCAGTCTGTTCCGGCCATGCGTGTGAGTATGGGAGTCGATGTCATAACCGGTTCGATTCTCTTTGTATGTTATGGTTGTTTTCCAATTTGGTTTCCAATCTTCCCTTTAGCTTAACCAAAGCAATTTTACTGACTCACGTCGGGCCACAGGGGCATACTATGTTTGTTCGGTGTGCTTGGATCACTATATCCGACGCACCTTGGGATTAAGTTATTTGTTCATTTAACAGGACGGTAATGAGTTATGTAACGAGCGTAGCATGAGTTTGGCAACATTCTCTAGGCTCTCCAAGTGAACTAATTATGTTTGGGTCGGTTCCTATGAGAACCGTTCCCGTTATGTTATGTGTTGACAATGTGATGCAAATATTATTGCGATTTTATGTAAGATGGATGTCAATATGTGGTATAGGTTGTTGTGTGAAGTATGTGGATCATGGATATGAATCCCAGTTTAATATAAGACGTTTTGGAGAATAACCCGGCTAGTGGGTAAGTGTCGTCTATTAAGGAAATAGCTCCAATAGAGGAGAAACCCTCTAGGGTAAAAGGACACAATGAGTGTTCTAATGAGTAAAGATGCGTTGACTGTTTTATTGAGCCCATTGTTATGGGTATATGTAATGTGTTATGTGTTTACAGTTAACATGCATGATTTAAATATAATCAACCGCATGCTTAGACGACAATTAGTTGTGTGTGGCCCAGTAGCATGCGGGTTGCGGGATTACCATACCAGCAAAGGTGCTGAGCCCCTTGGGGGCCACCCTTTCTTCGAATTCTATTTCAGGTACAAGGAGCTGGAGATCGTCCGAGAGTAGGACGGGGTAGTTGATTCTACACGGGTAGCTAATGAATTACTTAAGTATTGTAGGTGTAGTAAGACTGAAATTGTTGTCGGCATTAGTTTGTAAATACTCGGTACAGTTGGAATGTAAATGTATAATGAATGTTGGTAATGGAAAGAGAATGTAATGTGTAGTTGCTCGGGAATCTGGTCCATCAGACCGATACAATGTTATGTATTAGCCTTGTTAGCCACGTGGGTGGCTAACGACGTGTAACCCCATTGAGTTAAGTAATGTAAAGAGTTAAGTTTTCCGCTGCAATTTGTTGTTAAGTGTATGGCTGTAGTTTGGGTGTTACATATAAGATGGTAAAATGTGACACATGATATAAGAGTTTTATAATTCTTGAAACATACCTATATTGGTAAATGTATACATATACGAGAATTATGTATATACGGATGGATATATATTATGGTTGGAAACCATATGATATAATGGTGAAGGTTATTACATGGAAATAGTTTATAAACTATAAGTTATGAGTTTTTGAATTCAAATGTAATTTATTACAAGATTAATGAATTATATAATACAATGTATTATAATGGATGGTGGGATAGTAATACTATACAATAAATAATGCATTATACGTGCAACCATAGGTTATGAGATATATTATGCATGCAACTGTAGGTTACAGTACATGCCTATGCATGCGATGAAATAGTTGAATTAAACATACGAGAATGAATGAACTTATGTGAAAGCGTAACACTTATAAACTACCACGAGTTGGAAAAAAATATAAACTCTTACGTTCGAAAACGTTAACTACGACATTCTTATTAAACCAACTCCATTGTTAAACCGAGTATTAATACGTACTACGAGTAAGGAGTTTAAAGGATAACGGAACCTTAACTAATAACAATTGAAATCCGGGGATGTAATACTGGGGTTACTGACGTTATTCGGAAATACCGAGTCTTTTTGTCAAGTGAATTGACACTTAGCGTTCTTCGTGTTGTTAGATCACATTTCAGACGTGCGTGCTCGACAAGCTTTGTGGTCTTCACTGCGCATCCTTGGTCTAAGGTGTACGGTATGTAAAGAGGGTTTGATCCGGGTTGTCCTGAAGAATTCCTCGGGCTCGGATTTGTTTGATAACTTGTATGTTATGTGTGCGGTTATGTGTATGTGATGATGTGTGTTATTGTGTTATTTAATTATGCACGAGTGTCCTACAGGACTAACACTACGTCGACTATAGATCAACTTATATAAACATACATATGCGTTTGAAGTGATGACACGATGGTTACTTAATATAATACCCTTAGTATTAATATTAAGTATATAATAACCTAAGTAAAACACTTAGGTACGAGATACGACAATGTCGGTCTCTAGAGCATGGATCTCGAACATGAATATAACCTAGATTACCTCTAGGTATGCATGAGACCCATTAGGTAGTGAATTAATAAATTATATTCTCCATAAAACTAAGAGTTTATCTTAATCCTATGAGAGAATTGGTATGAGATGAGGGGAGGAATCCCGGTAGTTTACGATCTACCTGGTTACGCATTTGCTATCACTAAGGGGTAACGGATCGGGTTCCGCTCCAGGAAATTTCCCAACGAGCCCTAATTGGATCGTGGGTCAGATGGTACCTACTGTTGGTACACGACTACGACCTTTATATGGAAGCCTTACGAGGCAAAGTGAACTACCAGGGGCCTTCGGACCTCTGGCAACATGAGCACCGTTGTGTGTACGGGAGGACTACTGTCCATTGGTAAGGTTAATCGGGTTGTCCCAACATGACGCCCAACTGGTAATTAATTAAACACGGTTTGGATGGATGGGGCCTTGAAGGCCAAATAATATTAAATATGGAAACCGTTCGCTAAGGCGATTAAACACATTATTGTAATTATTCGATACGTTCGTTTATACAACTGTTGTTTGTGAAATATAATGTCTATTTGGAATAAATGGATGACTATGTGTTATGCATGATTATTACAGTATTAATTCTATCTGTAAAATGGTAAAGCATGAAAACAATCTAATATCAAGATGGCTAAAATGACAAGTGACCAATAGGGTCCTGGCCCGCATACTCAGTGTTTATCGCTGAGCCTTTATGGCATTGTTGCAGGTTGCTGATCATCATCGAAGCCAAAGTGCGGGATCAGGGTAGCTAGGGTTTTACTTTGTTTACCGCACATGGAATTCATTTGTGTAGCAACATCAGTCTGTGGATTGTGCGATAGTTCTATTGTATATGATCGGGATTGGGTAGATGCTCACTTGTCGATGGTTATGGCTTTTGGACTTAGTATGATGTGTAGGATTTATCTCATTGTCACAGCGGTTTAGTAGTACTGTTTATTTTGGTTGTTGGATTTAGTTTCTACATCATTACTCGCATGGGCGAGTAATGGCAGGTGACACCTGAGTGAGAGTTGATGTTGTTTATTCTCCCTCTGTAAGACGTCTTTAATTATGCTACGTGAGGGATTATTACGTGTTTATCAAGAGAGGTGTTACACTTATGACCACTTTAATAAAGTAACCATGATGAGTCATCTTTATTTGCTTAAGAGGCCGGCCATATGCTTAGGATAGAGCTTAAATTGGTGGAAGTAATGGTCAAGGTCAAAGGAGGAACATTGACCATTGACTAGCTTAGGAGAATATGTGTTAATTTCAAACTATTTGGTTACTATTCACAAACCAATGCACATATTTCTGATTTTTTTGAAAAACTTTGAATTAGGCATTCTAATGTGGTACATTATGTCACAGTAGTATATTTAAGGGTATTCAAGGACCTAATCAAACAAAACTCATTTTGGAGACAATCTCACAAAAATGTGCTTTAAGACAGCTTAGAGCACATTTTGTGTTCTAATGAGTTTCTGAGCTTGATTTCCCTTGGAAACAGTTTTATTGTGTTCATTCATGAGTTATAATGCTTAGGACAAAATTTTAGGTCCTAAGGAGTTCATTTGGGTATATTTTCACCCTAAAAGTAGGGTGTGATTCTTGTTTTCTGACAAACATTGTTGTGTTTAATTTATTTTTAAGGTATGTTTAGGCCTTAATTTAATTGATTATATGTTTAAACAATGTTTAATTAATCAGGGGTATTTCAGTTGTGGCCTCCAGCATTCGACGGGAGTGGTGACCCATAGGAGGCTAACCACTGGATCGTAGAGATTGAGGACCTACTTCGAGTGATGGGGTCCGAGGAGGAGCAGAAGGTGGACTTTGCCCCCTTCATGTTCAAGGCCAAAGCCAAAGCCAAATAGTGGCGGAGGTCTACGATTGGGAAGTTTCCCTAGCCCTGGACTTAGGACCAGTTCACAGGCGAGTTTAATAAGCAGCTTTATCCGGACGTCTACAAGGACCAGCGCATTCTGGACTATAACTGACTCCGCCAGGGTCGGGACATGAGTGTGGAGGACTATTTCCAGAAATTCATCACTCTATCCAAGTTTACACCTGAGCCTAACGAGCATAGGAATGCTAGAAAATTTGAGAGTGGTTTGAGTTTAGATACCTGCTCAGTTATGACGCCGCTTCATCACAAGACCTTCAAGGACGTTGTTGATGTTGCCTTGTTGGTGGAGGCCGATCTGAAGGGTCGCCAGTCTGTAGGGAAGGACCAGAAGAGGAAGCAGAGGTCTGAGGAGTCTGATAGGAGGGACCAGGGTGCTTATCAGAAGAAGCATTTCACTGGTGATCGATCTAGGGACCGACGAGGCTCGAGGGACCGGAGTGGCAAATCTTCTTCTTCTTTAGCCACTCCGAAGTGCAAGGTCTGTGGCAAGTTCCACAGAGGACGAGAGTGCTACTAGAAGTCGGGAGCCTGCTTCAAATATTGCTCCCTGGATCACAAGATTGCCGACTGCCCTCAGGCCGAGAGGAGCAGAGGCAGCTCAGGAGGTAGGACGGGAGGGTCCACCTCAGAGATCAGAGACCGGGCTGAGAAGAAGAAGCCCTAGGGCCAGGCCAGAGTCAATGCGATGGCTGAAGAGAGAGAGACTGATCCATATACAGAGTTGTCACAAGTATTCTTCAGTTGTCATCTCGTTCTGTTTTCTACTTGTTTGACTCTAGAGCGACCCACTCTTTTATTTCTACTGAGTTGGTAGGTGAGCTCGGTTTGCTTGCTGTGCCTCTGGGTGTTGAGTTGTGCGTGCATAGTCCCTTAGTTAGGAATTCGTCTATGCTGTTGAATTTTGTATGTAAGGATAGTCCTGTGGTAATAAAAGGTAGGATTCTGTGTGCTGACCTCATCCCTATGGAGATGACGAATTTTGATGTGATCTTGGGCATGGATTGGCTTGCTGCCCACCATGCCCATATCTATTGTGCAGCTATGCAAGGGACGTTTACGGAGCCGGGTCAGCCACGTTTGACTGTAGCGGGGAATGGAATCCCATGTTCACCACCTGTGATATTAGCTATATAGGTGTTTCACCATTTGAGGAAGGGCTGCCAGGGATTTTTATGCTACATACCTGAGGTTCGCAAGGATGTGAAGTTGGAGGATATTCTAGTAGTCAGAGACTTCCCAGATGTGTTCCAGGATGATGTGCATGGGCTTCCCCCTGTCAGAGAGGTGGAGTTCTCGATCGAGATCGCACCTAAGACTCAGCCTATCTCTAAGGCCCCTTACCGGATGGGTCCTGCTGAGCTCAAGGAGTTGAAGATTCAATTGCAGGAGCTGCTAGACAAGGGCTTCATTCGCCCTAGTGCTTCACCTTAGGGAGCCCCAGTATTATTTGTTAAGAAGAAGGACGACAACCTTCGTTTATGCATTGACTACAAGGAGCTCAACAAGGTTACCATTAAGAATTGGTACCCTCCCCCACGCATCGATGACCTGTTTGATCAGTTAGCTGGGGCTAAGGTGTTTTCGAAGATAGACCTGAGGTCCGGTTATCATCAGTTGAGGATTAAGGCAGACGACGTGCCTAAGTCCGCCTTCAGGACTCGTTATGGACACTACGAGTTCCTGGTGATGCCATTCGGTTTGATGAATGCGCCTTCTGTATTCATGGACATGATGAACTGGGTGTTCAACCCGTTTATGGACTAGTTCATTGTGGTATTTATAGACGACATCTTGGTGTATTCCAAGACTGTCGAGGAGCTTGAGGAGCATCTGATGACCGTTCTCCAGACTCTAAGGGAGAGAGAGCTGTTCGCGAAGCTGAAGAAGTGTGAGTTTTGGTTGGATCAGGTTGTCTTCTTGGGACTTGTTGTCTCTATGGATGGTATCTCCGTGGATCCGGAGAAGATTAGGGTTATTACTGAGTGGGCCAAACCCATCAATGTGGAAGAGATTCACATTTTTCTTGGTCTGGCGGGTTACTATCATAAGTTCATAGAGGGATTTTCTCTGTTGGTGATACCTTTGACTCATCTGCTGCAGAAGGCGGTGAAGTTTTAGTGGAGCGAGGCATGTGAGTAGTGCTTCTAGGAGCTCAAGAAGAGGTTGACTTCTGTGCCGATTCTATCTCTTCCTGAGGGGACCGAGGGACTAGAGGTCTTCTATGATGCGTCCTATAAGGGACTCAGGTGCGTTCTGATGCAGCATGGGAAGGTAGTGGCATATGGTTCTCGTCAGCTAAAGCCAAATGAGAAGAACTACCCAACCCACAACTTGGAGATGCTGCTGTTGTGTTTGCTTTGAAGATATGGAGGCACTACCTGTATGGAACGTCGTGCAAGATGCTTACGGACCACAAGAGCCTCAAGTATTTGTTCACTTAGAAGGAGCTGAACTTGAGGTAGAGGAGGTGGCTTGAGTTGTTGCACAACTACGACCTAGAGATCCTCTACCATCCTGGTATAGCGAATGTCGTAGTTGATGTGCTTAATAGGAGAGGTCCATCTGGAGCTGCTTGTGCATTGAGTAGTGTGCAGAGGTCTGCCCTTGAGTTGTAGTGCTTGGGTATCTGGGTCATCCGTCCTGAGAATTCTAGGGTTTTGGCAGCTTTACAGATTCAGCCTACCTTGATCGACCGGATCAAGGTCAGTCAGGAGCTCGATGTCGGATTGTGTAAGATCAGAGAGGAGATTTCTACCGGTCAGGAGTCAGAGTTCAGAGTTTCTGAGGATGGTTGCCTGAGGTTCAGAGACAGAGTTTACGTACCGGCTGACGACGCCTTGAGGCGAGAGATCATGCAGAAGGCTCATGGAGCCCCGTACTCGTTACACCCAGGTGGTGTGAAGATGTACCGGGAACTTCGAGAGACATTCTGGTGGAACAACATGAAGAGGGATATATCTGAGTTCGTAGCCAGATGTCAGACCTATCAGTAGGTCAAAGCAGAGCACCAGAGACCAGCCGGTCTGCTTCAGCCTCTTTTAGTTCCGAAGTGGAAATGGGAGAGCGTCGGTATGGAATTCATTATGGGACTTCCCCGGACTCCGAGAGGATTACATGCTATCTAGGTGATTATGGACAGGCTCACGAAGAGCGCCCACTTCTTGTGAGTCTGGAAGACCTACAGTTAGGACTGCCTTACTCAGTTGTATATGGATGAGATAATGCATCTGCATGGGATTCCTGCTTCGATTGTGTCTAACCGTGATCCGAGGTTCATGTCTGCATTTTGGCAGAGTTTGCATCAAGCTTTGGGGACAAAGCTCTGTTTCAGTTCAGCTTATCATCCCCAGTCAGACGGGCGGACAGAGAGGACTAATCAGGTTCTGGAGGATATGCTCAGAGCGTGTGTGCTTGATTTTGGGAGCAGTTAGGATCACCATGCGCGTTGATCGAGTTCACCTACAACAACAACTTCCAGTCGAGCATCGGGATGGCACCCTTCGAGGCTCTGTATGGGAGGAGGTGCAGATCACCTATTTGTTAGTATGACCTAAAGGAGAGAGCAGTAGTTGGTCCAGAATTGGTTCACGATGCTGTGGGCAAGATTCAGTCCATTAGAGAACGTCTGCTTGTGGCTCAGAGTCGTCTGAAGAGCTACGCCAATCAGAGGAGACGACCATTAGAGTTTCAGGTGGGTGATCATGTTTATCTGAAGGTTTCACCGGTCTAAGGTGTTGTTAGATTTGGGAAGAGGGGCAAGCTCAGCCCTCGCTTAGTAGGTCCATTTGAGATCCTGGAGAGGATTGGACCGGTCTCCTACCGGCTAGCATTGTCACCGTCTCTAGTAGGAGTCCACAACATTTTTCATGTGTCTATGCTGATGAAGTACATTCCAGACCCGTCTCACGTGATAGAGTTCGGTCCGCTTCAGCTGAGAAAGGACTTCACCTATGAAGCAGTTCCTTCAAGGATTTTGGCTCAAGATGTGCGAAAGCTTCAGAGTAAGACCATGCCTTTGGTTAAGGTTCAGTGGTCAGGCCAGTCTAAGAAGGAGACGACTTGGGAGCTGGAGAGTGAAGTGCGATCCAAGTTCCTAGCCCTCTTCGATCACGGAGGTATGTCAATTTTGAGGATAAAATTCTATTAAGGGGGAGGTGATGTTATAACCCAAAGTTGCTTTCAGATTTTGCAAATTTTGTTTAATTACAAAGATGACTTAAGTGGATTGTTTAGTCATTCATGACATGGGAGTCCTTTTAATTACAAGCGAGGATGAATTGGTCATCTTCCTATCCCCTTCTAATTACGGGTAAGTAATTAAAATCAGTAATTAACCCCTTAAACCCCCTACTCTCAATCACGTTCTAAACTTTACCAGTTTTGAAAACTGATAGACGCTCCCCCTCTCTCTCTTTTCACTGTGTGTTCATCTCCTCGATCTGTCCAATTCTGCAGTGATTGAATTCAAGTTTCTGCAGTGGTTCTCTCCTCGTCCTTTGTGGTTTTCTTCTGCGCTGAATTCAGGTTTGCATTCCGGTTTTGCTGTTTTCGATTTCTGCATCTTAGGAACCCCCTCCTCTGTGTTTTCTAATTTCGATTCCCTATGCATTCAGATTGGTAATTGGTGACAGAATTGTAACTCCGTCAATCTCTTCTAGCTGTCTGCGCTCCGTTGATTCAGGTTTGGTTGTTTATTGACTGCATCATCTACAATTTCAGATTTAGGCAGTTTTCACGTTTCTAATTGCGAGTCTTTTTCTCTGTGAACGTTGGCAATGTCAGTGGCTGTTCGGATTGTGTTTTGGCTATGTCATGGGCTGTTCTGCTGCTTCAGATTTGGAAGTATTCTGCTGTAAAAGAGGTAGGTGATTAATGGATTCGATGGGGGCGTTCACCTATGGGGAGTTTCTTGTTTATAAATCAGATTGTGTTGTGTTTCATTGACTGAATTGATGCTGGAATTTGCATTGTTTACTTTAAAAAAACCCTCATAGTGTTTTCTGAATTGTCTGGCTTTGTATTGTATTTTGAGTGCAAGTTTAACATACCATTCGTGTTGTTTTCGTTTCAAAGTATCTGAAAGTTTGTAGTGTCCGGACAGCCCGTCTGATGTGATTTGAGTTCTGAATTTTTAAGATTGTTCGGACTTTCGTCCGGACATGTATGTCCGAACGGCACGCGAGGACGGAATCTAGGTTTGCACTTTGGACTATGTCCGGACTTGTAAGCCCGAATGCAAGTCCAGACACCTCACAGGGTTTTGGCATTTTTTCTCTCGGCATGTGTCTGAACTTGTTAGTTCGGACACATGTCCGGATGCCACCACGTAAGTTTTCGGAAAATCCTGTCCGGACTTACAAGGTCGGATGCAAGTCCGGACGTGAGACGCTTCCCTCTGTTTTCTATTTCGACCTCCGTCCGGACTTGCAAGGTTGGACGCAAGTCCGGACGTGTCAAAAGCTTTGTCAATTTTCTCTCGGCATGTGTCCGGACTTGATTGTTCGGACACATGTTCGGACTTTCTGAATTTTGTTCCATCCGGACTTGTAAGGTCAAACGCAAGTCCGGACGTGTGTATTTACACTTCTATTTTTCTGACTTCGACTGGTGTCTGGACTTGCAAGGTAGGACGCAAGTCCGGACATGGCTTCTGTTTTCGCCTAAAACATTCATTTGAACTCTGTTTCAACTTCTGTTTGCGGGGTTGTATTTAGACACTAGTGGAAAAAATGTTTTTTACCATGGTTATTTTGCTTATATACCACGGTTAGGAACCGTGGTTTATGCTCCCGTCACATATAGAAAATTGCCTATATACCACGGCTGATAACCGTCATTTAAAAGTAGACTATATACCACGGTTTGCTATGACCGTCGTTTAAGACCGTTTTTGGACGCGGTCCTCAGTGATTTTAAACGACGGTTAAGGAGAGAACCGTGGTATAAAGTCCTTTTATACGACGGTTAAAGGTCAAAACCGTGGTATATTATCTATAAAATCAACGAATAAACCACGGTTATATGTATAACCGTGGTTTATAGTCTCTGAAATATTTTTCAAAATCGTTGGCGATTTAGAAGCGCCGCTTCGCAGATATCAAACAAAGCACAGAAGAGAAGAGAATGAAGAGGCAAGAACATGTGTGTTCCTTGTTTGCGATTTAGAGTTGCAAAATAATGAGTGAAGAATGGCGTAGTATGTTCCTTGTTCGCGGTGGGTTGCAAAATTACCGTGAAGTTGAAGAAAATGAAGAATGGAGGCGTAGGTCATGTTCCTTGTTCGCCGGTTATGGTTGCGAAAATTACAGTGGGAATGAGTGAGTGAGGACGAGCATGTTCCTTGTTCGCAAGTGTAAGCTGCACAAATTACCGAAAAACAAGAGAATGAGTGAGGAAGAGCATGTTCCTTGTTCGCGATTTAGGGTTGCAAAAATTACCGTGAGCTAGTTGAAGAGAATGAAGAATAGTTGCAGAGCATGTTCGTCGGTTTGGGTTCCAAAATTACCGTGACATTGAAGAGAATGAAGAAGAAGAGTGCTTCGTCGATATATAAGAGAATAGAGAAGAAAGCGCCGTGTTAATTTTCGGCCGAAAATTAAAATTCCCGCCTAGATTATATACCACGGTTGATCAAAAAACAGTGGTTTAATATAGTAAGATGTGCAATATAAATGACGGTTGCCTAGGAACCATGGTATATAGGTACCCTATATACGACGGTTCTCCAAGAACCGTGGTATATTCACTCCGGCATGTACTATATACCACGGTTGCCCTGAAAACCGTGGTATATAACTAACCTATATATGACGGTTCCGGAAGAACTGTGGTATATGCGCTCTGGTATGCACCTTAAACGACGGTTTCTATTAAAACCGTGGTTTATAAACTTTAAACCACGGTTTTCCATTTAACCGTGGTTTAAATGCCGTCATTAAAAACATTTTTTCTACTAGTGAGACCTGGCAATTCGGGTCACTCGGTTCGGGTTCGGTTCGGTTAGGTTCGGTTCGGGTCAATTTGTAGATATTCACTATTCGGTTCAGTTTGGATCAGGTCGGGTTATCTGGTGAAAATTAGATTCAGGTGACTTTGGTTTGGTTTATTTCGGGTTCGGATGCTTTTGGTTCGGGTTAGCCTCTGCATTTTTCAGTTTTTTCGGGTTATGGGTCAAATTCGGGTGACTTACCGCGTTATGCTTAATTGAAAAAAATTTTGAAGTACAAATTTAAGCAACCTTTGTAACTTGTATTGATTTTCATATTTGGATCAAAATTCTCTTAATATAGTGTTACTCTTGATGAAGATTGCTATTGTACTGTATTGGTTGGTTATACATAACAAATTGGATGACAATATTTTTAATATTAATTTTTAATTATAGATTTATTAATTGTATCTACCAAGTATAAATTTAAAATTTGGTGAATCAGTGGTCATGTCAATATTTGGCACTCGACGCCCAGTCGATCCCCCCACGCCCGACGCAGTGCCTGTGCCTCCCGTCATCCCGCGCCCGTCACACCCCGCGCATGTCTTGCATCAACGCCCGTCATCTCAAGCGAGCGTTGTGCACCCGTCATCTCGAGCGAGTGTCGCGCGTCCATGCCAATCTATGACCACCTCGCGCCTGTGCCCTTATGCACCAGTCATTCATTGTTCTTTGCTAATATCTTAAGATTACAATAGATAGATTTCTTTCAAACCGTTATTGGGTTTTGTTACGCATTGACGTCATCACTGATTTTGATGCCATCGTTTGCACCCATGGCCCTTTATTATTGAAAGGTTTTCTAGTTTCTCTCTAATATCTAGTACTATTTATGTTTGTAGGGACATCTTCACACCTATAGGTTATGTGACAATGTTTGTAACACCCCTACCGCTAAAACCGTAATTACTGTACAATACTTACCTTCACAGCGGATACTCCATACACAATGGCGGGTGTACAATGCCGTTAGTCACCCACATGACTAACAAGGCGAGTTACAATACTACATACTATCGATCTGATGAATTGAACATACCGAGTACTCTGCACAATACATTGCTTTCCCTTGCATACTCAACCATAATTCAAATACAACTCCAATACAATACTATACCGAGTCTACTACAATCCTTAAATTACCGATACAGTTTGGAACTTCCCATTTCACAATACATTACAAATACAAACCCTATTATACAACTACCCATGCTTACATAGCAGTCCCCGTCCTACTCCCTCGAACGGTGGTCAGCTTCGAGTACCTGCACACTAAAAATGTTCCCCCTAGGGGGTCAGCTTACGCTGAATATGAATTTCGCATATACCGCGTGCTAACCGCGGTACGCCGACTACTTGGGTCGGATGTACATGGCGTTCATTTTACATGCATACATACATACTCATGCTACAACAATACAATAAACAATGCCTACATACACATACAAGGTTCAATACTTACCAAGGAAGACAATTCGATAGTCAACCGTTCGTATTAGTTATTTATTCATTACTTCTTTTGTTGCGTTACTCACTACTCTGTTCGTACTGTGTTCAATATTCGCTACTCTACTCATACTCACTCCTTACTCTTGCAAACTCATCACTCCATGTTCAATACCTTACTCGCACACGACCCTTACTCTGTACTCGTTACTATACTTGTGCATACTCACTACTCAATACTCCATACATACTCATACGTACTCAATACTCAATGTTTACTCATACATACTCAATACTCGGTACTCATTACATACTCATACTCACTTCTTACTCAGTACTCATTACTTTACTCATACATACGCAATACTCATTACTCATTACTTTGGCCTCTGGGCGGAGTCATACACAAAACTCGCCACCGGACCTACAATACGAGGGCTATACGCTTAGCTCCTCAAATACTCAAATGTCCGTTTTTACCGGACTACTCGAATTCCCAACACTCTTCTCTCAGAGTACATTACAATCTCATGGATTAGCCTAGAAGTATCTCTCTTGATAACCTCCACTAGCTTAGGGAATTGCCACCGTCTAGTATCCTCAGATTTAAGGGTTTCCCCAACGTATAGAATACTCTCATGTTCAGGACATTACTTACATTGGTCGGGTCCTCTCATAATGGGTCGACTAATTTCTAAGGGGTTTGGAGATCCCTCATCATTCTTTACTACTCTCATGGTTCATGTCTTGCACCAAGATTAATTCCTCTAGTAGAGGTTACTTATATACTTCCACTACTTATTATTTGTGGATTATTCATTTTGATTCTCCTACCATTATCGGAAGGTTATTACTCCCGTACACTCTCTCACATTCTAGTGAGTTCATTGGTTTGCGTTATCGTTTATTGATTCGTTAGTTTAGTGCGTTGCTACGGTTCCATTAGTTCACAACATGACTCTTACTACGAGTCAATACACAACTGGACTCATCTATGAGTCGATCTACGCACTAAATGAAGCCACACAATCAATCAGGAAGGATAGCTCATACAGCATACAGCAAGACATACAGTGATAGGCAATAAACCGTTTTCATGCTTTAGTCTTGATTAGCCGGCATACACCACACAAATCAACGTAACTCGGTTAGCATACGGGGCATGAGAAAATCATACCTTTCACCGGGTTAGCTTTACCGTGTGTTCCCTTGTTCCTTGGTTCTTACTTGTTCCTCGAGACTTATTCTCGAACCAATGACTACATGCCAAATGGTTCAATTAATACTATGTATTACAATACATATATAATTACTACTCCGATACTTACCCCGTTATCCCATTGTTTTGGTTTAACTTAATGTTCTTAAACTTACAACTTTCTTAATTACTTCTCAAACTTGTTTACACTTCTTGGGACCTTAAAAAGTCACCAAACAAGTCCTTAACAACTTCTAAAACCATTACCATTCAATATCCCATGTTTAGAAGGCTTAAAACAAAAAAAAACTTCTCTAGTCTGGACCGCCCCTCTGGGGCGGTCCCAGGGGCGGTCCACAACAGAAGCTACCCGTTTTTTTGTTTTCTTTTCTTCTCTGCATTGGACCTCCCCACAGGGGCGGTCCAGAACAGACCCCATTTTAAAAACCGTTTTTCTACACATTCTGAACTCCAAATTCACCCCAATTTTTTCCCACTTATTCCATAATCTTTCCACATGTTTCCTACATGTTTAAACACACTTTAACACTCACTAAAACTCCTTAAATCCATGGTCCAATACCTACTCAACTTCTTATCCAAATTCTACAAATTTTCCATCCTCATTTTCACACTTTGCACACTTGTGCATTCCTACACTTCTCTTTGCATTTAGCATCTTGGCCTAACTTCATCTTACCATTTCAATTCTTTTCCAATCAACTACACTACCCATACCCAAGTACAACTCTATTTTTACAAAATCTTGCGCACTAGTTTTTCTCTAGTTTCTACAATGTTTTACTACACTTCTTGCTACAGATTTTATACCCTTTCCTTTTTATACTACAACCACTACTCCAAGGTCATTAAACATCTCTATTATCCCCCAATACATACCTTGGTTCTCCCATTCACCAAGTCATCCACAAATGTACATATTCCTACTAAAATTTTGCCATAGTTCACCTACAATTCTCACTTATCCACACATACCCATTATCACCAAAATCATTCCTATTCTAGCCACACCCATACAAGGGTCCTACCAGCAATACAAAGCAATCTTAATACATCATTACTTCCTCAAAACACAATATCAATACACATACACAATTCTTTGGCTCTAAGGCCCACAATCCACATACTTGTTCACAAATACCCAAACTTTCACAACTACAATTCTAACACATCATTTTGGTTTCTTTAAATTGGTTTACCCATTCCCATTATTCTAATGCATTAAAATTTAGCATTAAGGAAGAGCTCTTACCTTGAGCTTATATTTCCTTCATTTCTTTTCCAATTCTTCTCCTTCTCTTTTTCTTGCAAAAATCGGTCATGTGGGGGATGGAGTTTCCAAACTCCATCCCCAACCCAAATTACATAAAGAGAATATAATCAAACTTCTAATCACTTAAAACTTCACTAATTCAATGAAGGGTTTAAATTACCATTAGTTAGGGTTTTTACCTTGGAGCTTTTAAGAGAGGTTTTCAAGCCTTGAATGAAAGGAAGAGTTCCTCCACCATTGGAGAGTTGAACCAAGCTCAAATCAAGAAGAAAGCAAGGCATTACAAAGGGGGCAAAATCGGCCACTATAGAGAGTGAAGAGAAACGGATTTTTCTTGAAACTTTTTACCTTAGGAGGAAGAGGAGACTCCATGCTTCGAAATGGTGTCATTTATTCTTCAAGTGCTCAAAACCCATGGAGATGAAGTTGCCCATTTTCAGATTTTGAAAAGATAGGAACGTAGAGCTTGAAGAGAGGAGTTCAAATATGTATTTTATTTTACATTTGGAGCTCAAATGGAGTTAGAGCATGAGGAAGAAAGTGAGAAGCCATCGGAGCTATTTTGAGAGCTTCAAAATCGCTGCAAGGGGGGAAAGAAGAGGAGTCTCACGATGGGGGAAGGAAAGAATAGGAGAGAAAGGAGGAAATGAGGGGAGAGAGGGCTACTTTTTACTTTTTGTTTTCTTGTCTTCTAGTGTGTGTGAGAGAGTAATATTTAATTGAGTGTGAGACTGGGTATTAATACCCTATAAAAACCGGCCCACTTATACTGTTAAGCTGGAGCAGTTTTTTTTGTCTTTTATAGAAAACGCTCGTTAATTTACCCGGTTTAGGTACTATTCACTAACCGGGTCCGTTTTCCGGATTTTTCTCGTTTCTTTATTTTTATTGGTTATTAAGCTTCTGTTAATGCTTAATAATAGTTTTTTAATGATTTATTATTTTTACGGGTTCGTTTGACCACTTAAAATCACGTTTTTGGGTTTTCTCGAAAAACGTGCGCTAAAGCTCTATTAGCGTTTTAATACCTTATTTGGATCCGTTTTCTTTGGGAATCATTCCCGTATACTAATTAGGCATGAGTAAGCCTTAGGAATCCTTATAATACTCTAACCGAGGTCTCGTACCTCCTATGGTTATTTAACGCTTATTTTAGTGTTTTCCGCTTTTTAAAGTGTTTCTTTATTTCTTTTGGATTTATTTTCCTTACCAAAATTACTTAGGCACTATTAGGCCCTTAAATACCATATTAAAATAATCTATTCACCATATTTAAGTTCGGGGTATTTCAATGTTTGGACATTCATCGTGCAAGATGATGTGATTAAGCACGAAGATACACAGGAAAATGTTGCTAGGATGAAGATTGAGCGGTTGTTGTGAAAATTTCATCGCATCACGTATGTAACACCCCTACCGCTAATCTCCTAATTATCGCCTAATCAGTCCGGTCTCTAATCTAATCGCAGCGGAACAATCAAACTAAGTAGCGGGTGATACACGCCGTTAGCCGCCCATACGACTAACTAGGCCTTAACCAAACAAACAGTGCGGTCTGATAGCAAGAAATACCGAGTTAACATTAATAACCTCCAACAAACCTTAAGCAAATCCCGACAGTACATACATCTTGTTCACCAAAACAATATCCAAAAGTGATTACCGAGTCTAAGAGTTAAGCTCGCAATTTACAACCTTTCAAGTCTACAAAATATTAATGGTTTACATCTAACCGTATCACAGATGTTTACATCTTTCAAAATCCAAAAAGGTGTACCACATGGTACATCGGCTACGAATCCTAACCGTGTACTACTCGGTACACCAACCAAAATAATTAATCTACCAAAAGAGCGTCCCGGTCATTCCTGACCTGTCAACAGTCTCGAGTCCCTGCAATTAAAAACAGTGCCCCTAGGGGCTCAGCAAAAGCTGCATATGACTTCCGCATACCCCGCGTACTAGCGGGGGTACGCCAACTATTTGGTCGCCAACATGCGGTTCGTTTCATAATTACAACATGCTTAATAATAGAAAGCATAATCATGCATAGTACCATACAATCAAGGCATGTCAACAAGGCACAAACTTACCATCAACAAACCATGTCCAATATCAAACAAGCTTCACCATAGATTAGCCCAATTACCATCCGGGTTAATCGGATGTCATTATCACAATACTTAAATTCCACAACTCAACAATCCAAGTCTTTCCAAATCAAATTTTCCTTCTCTTATCAAATCTCAAGTTAAGCCGGTATGGCCTCCGAACGGGGATAAGACTATCCCACCACCGGGCTTCAAGGTGGCCCACTTAACCAGTTTGCTACCCATTTAAGGGGTTTGGACCATGGAAAAGATTATAGCCAGGAATCGGTAAACAATCTCTCTTGTTACCTCATCCTCACGCGTGGCCGAAACTATATCGGACTCCTCAAATTCTCCCAATTCCAAATACTCAAGGTTAGAATGTTAGATGGTTAGGGAGTTAGTGAGAAACCACAACAATCAGTCAAGCTTTCACAATAATCAACCAAGCACTTCACAAGCCAACATAGCTCCAAGTGTAATCACCAACCCACCAAGGCATAGCAGCAACAATATTTATATGAAAGTGCTGTAAACCGATTACATGCTTTTATCTTGTTTAGGTGGTGACAAATAAACACACAACAAACAAGTCGGGGTAACCCCGTTAGGATACAGGGCATGAAGAAATCATACCGTGCACCGTCGATCTTGGACTTTCGTTTCCCTTCGGTTCGACTATTCGGGTCCTATAACATATCACGAAGTCGTACGGTTAATGATCTATAATTAACCTAGTTTACTTCATCTTTTACAGTTACCGACTTATATTACCTAAGTCAAGGTATTTTAACTTCCACACTTAAGTTATTTAACTTACATTCTTTCTTAAACTTGTTGAAGCCCTTAATCACCTTTAAACATCATTAATTAAGTCCTAATCATCTTATAAATCCATTACCTAACCAATCCCCATCTTATAATGCAAGTTTTATAAGTTTAATGTCACTTTTAGGTTGGTCTGGGACTTGGTAAGGGAATAAAGTCCCGGACCAAACATGATTCAAACTCTCGCCAATTTTCTGCACATGGTCCGGGTCCTTATGTTGGGACTAAGTCCCGGACCAGAATGAGTTTCTACTCTCGGCTACAAAACAGGGGGAAGTCCGGGTCCTTATGCTGGGACTAATTCCCGGACCAGTATAGCTGGTGACTCTCAGCCTATTTTCAGTGGGTGGTCCGGGTCCTTGTCATGGAACCAAGTACCGGACCACTGTAAGTTTTTAACAGATTTCAAAAATCAGTTTTGGTTTTAAGCTCAATCTTTCGCCCATTCATTCCCTAATCTTTTCCTAAGTATCTAAACATGTTTAGAATCATTTTAACACTCTAACCCAACCTAAATCACTTACTAAGTCACCTAATTAAATCTAGTTAAATTACATAATTTCACTTAAATTTCCTAGAACACTAAGTGCAGTTTTTGTTTCTTGTTTGTTCCCTAACCCAATGGTTCACTCCTAGTGTCTTCCTACCTTTACCATTTGCATTATTTCTCTTCTACAACCCAACCATCCTTACACTCATTCCTAATTTAATTTCCCAAGTCATTAACTACCCAAGTTTTCCCTTAGAACACAACTAATATTCATGAACTATGTTTACCCAATTATACAACTAAGTCCTTTACTTTGCTACAGAAAATTTGCCATAGCTTCCCCACATTTTTAGACATTCCCACAACATAATTGTTCAGTTCCTAATCATCAAAAGCTAACCAAATCCCTCAAGGGATTCTAACAGCACATAAGTTCAATAAATGCACAATTATTTACCTGCACAACACCCATTGTTTTTCTTTGGTTTCCAAGTTCTTAAACATTATCCAAACCATTCTAACACAGCCTAAAACTCTTCCTCATTGTACCACAACACTAACCATCATTCAAACGCTTCCAATTTCTCATTTTAGACACTAAAATCTGTTACACTTAGTTACTCAAAATTAGTTCAAGGCAAGCACATTTACCTTGGATTTCTAGCTTCCTCTTTCCTTCCTTCTCTCTCCTTCATCCTTCTTCTTTGTTTTCTTGAACTCTTACTCTTGTTCTCACCTCACCAAAATTGGCAAGCTACAGCCAATCACCCCACACCATACCACTTATAAAAATCATTCCTTAACTAATCTTATACTTAATACAAATTAAGGTTTACAAGAGGATATTACCTTTAAGCTCTTAGAGAGGCTTTTGGACAACAAAGAGAGGAGATTTCAAGCTCCAAAATGACACCAAAACCGACTAGAAGAGGGAGTATAACAAGGCTAATTTCAGATTTTCGTTTTGCCTTAAAGAGCAGGAAAAAATTGAACTTTGAAGACTATTTTTACCTTAGAACCAAGAGGAGATGAAGGGGATTGCAATGGGGGTCTTCAAGCTCCAAAATGTGCTACAGTCATGGTGAATAGTTGTGAGATTTTCAGTTTTTGAAGGGTGGAAAAGAAAGCTCAAGAAGAGAGGAGTGCAGTGGTGTAATTTTTGTTGAATTTGGAGTTAGTTTGGACCCTCAAATGTGGAGAAGAAGAGAGGAGCTGGAGAAGGGATGTAAAATCGCCATGGTTGGAACAAGGAAGAAAATGAAGCCAGTAAGAAGGGAAAACAATGTGAGAGTGGGGGAGTTTAGGAGAGAGAGAGAGACTTCTTTTTACTTTTGTACTTTGTTTCTTTTATTTTTTTTGTCCTTTAGCATATTAGGAAAGAATAAAAAGAGAGGGGGGGGGGGAACATGTGCTGGACGGTCACCACCCACACACAAGTGTGTTTTGATTTTTATTTGCAAAGTGGACACACTAGTTTAGCTTATTTATGCTTTTACCCCATAACTTTTGTTTTTTTACACTATTCACTCCCGGGACCTGTTTTCTAGAATTTTCACGTTTAATTAATTTTACTGCTTCTAGACCTTCATTATAATGTACTAATGGCTATTTGGTTGACCAAAATTATTACGGGTCTATTTAACCCGCTTAAAGTCACGTTTTCCCGGTTTCCTAGAAAAACACGCTTTAAGGTTCGTTTGTGTTTTTAATCCGTTTTAAGGATCCGTTTTCTTCGGGATTTGTTCCCTCGTGATTATTTAGGTGTAATTAAGCTCCCAAAATCTTAATTAGCCTAATTGATCACTGTTTTAAATTTTGGGGTATTTCAACGTTGGAAGTTTTTCTTGTAGTTAGTATAACCTGAAGACTATAACAAACAGATTATGTGATTGCATTTGTACTTTTCTTAAACTACTTGAACCAACCAGTATGTAAAGAGGGGTCAGCTACATATTGTAGAGTATTAATATTGTTGCCCCCTTGAAGGTTAGTGTCAAGCTTCTACACTTCACTTTTTGTCTATAATTCAATGTGTCTTGAAAGTTGGTGGGACATAGTCAGTTAAAAATATAATATGCTTTGTGAGTTGTTGATTTGTAAAAGGTTGAACCATTTTCCTTGGACACGGCAAAAGATGGCAAGAACTGTAAAAGTGGAATGAAAACATTCTTTATTTTAGTCTCAGTTCATGGAAATTATGTGTTCGTACATGCCAATAATAAATAGAAGGATAATGGAAGTTGGTATAGTTTCATGTGTGGTTTGGGTGAATTCGATTCGGGTCAATTCGGTTTGGGTCAATTCGGTTCGGGTTAATTCGGTTCGGGTCAATTCGGTTTGGATGAATTCGGTTTGGGTGGATTTGGGTATATCAAATTTCGGTTGGATTTGGTTTTGGTTTGGTTCAGTTTGGATTTTTGGGTCACATCATTCGGTTTAAATTCGGGTTCGGATCGGGTCGGTTTTTCTGGTTCAGATCACCTTTGCCAGGTCTAGTTGTATTCCCCTAATGTTAAATAAGCTATTTAACCTCTGTTTGGTGCATATAGCACACTTTGCTTATTGTTTATTAAGCTTGTGTTTGGGACCTAGTTATCTTTGTATCTAGCCTTGGATAGCTGGGTCTAGCTATCCCGTAGTGCCTTGTGTAGGACGTCCTTCCGTTATTTGCCACGGGTGTCTCCCCCATTCTGTTCACGAGTGATGTTCCTCGTTCTGTTCACGGATTTATCCGTTCTGTTATGTGCTTTGAACTCTAGTGCCCCACTCTATTTTGGTGATTTGTTTTGACCATCTTCATTGATGAAGTTGGTCACTTACTGAGCATAGTTGTGTGCTCACTCCCCTACTTCTACTAACACTGCAGATTGAGCATCAAGGATCGCCGTTGCTTCTAGAGCTTTAGTTTTCTAGCTCGTCTTTCCTGCTTGGCATGTTTTCTATGATTGTAGCCTTCGGGCCTTTATTTTACTCTTCAGATTTCTGACATATTTTTGGGAGCTTTGTATTTGATATTGAGAGACCTAAGACATTTTGATTTTAATTATATATTCAAGTATTGTTTTGGGCCTTTTTGTGAACGTTAGTTTAGAGCTTTGTGTTATTAGGTAGTGTTGGGGTCGTTACAAACTTAGTCACTCAAAAAACTGTAGTTCTTAACTTATGACAAAGTCGTAATCAACCAACATTTCATATCCAATTCGGCCTTAATAATAACTATCTCACCTAGGCTAGGTTAACACCTTATTCAACCATGGATTACATCTTAAGTCAATCCCTTAACTGTTTTCTAACACATTCGGCTTTAACACACATAAGCGATCAGACTAGTTTGGAAGTTCTTACAACCATGATCAACCCCTTAAGACAATTCATATATGTTTCTAATATATTAGACCTTAAGTCCTAGTTTAGTTTAAACCATCATCTTACCCTAAACACATGTCAAATACATTAACGATTCCTTAACCCATTTGGTCATATAAAGTCATTAACAACCAGATTTTACAACCAACCTTTCCTTAGCCCTAGAATACATCCTTACTCATGTTAAATAGTTCCTAATCAATTTGGTCATAAAGACTAATCAATTATTAAGATTAGTTCACCTTAACAATCATACCTAACATCTTAAATAAACCCTTGTATTCATTACATCATTTAGCTATATTACTAAGACAAGTTCTAGGAGAGTTAAGCACCTAACACACCTGATTAACATATTACAATTCTTCATACAAAACTGGTGATCAAACAAAGTTCTTAAGACATCACTTTCCCTAGATTATAATAACACTAACTTGGATTAATTATCAACCAAACATTCACATAAGTTTCTAGATTAATTCCTCTTATTAATCATGAATGAAACATCACAAAACAACCGTTAAACATATGGTAAGCATATTGGGTCATAATCACACTCTTTCCCTCCTTAAAACACAATTCCAACACATTAGTTTAAGAGCTCTAAAATACCTACGGATTTATATAGGTTATATAGGAGTATTAATCCTTGAAAACACATAGGTTTGATATGGGATAGTAGTCTTGAAGTTACCTAAGGTTTGATAAAGAAAGCTTCTCTAAAACCTTGTATATTCTTGCTAGGAATCTAAGGCACCTTTGGAAAACTAGAGCGCCTTGAAATAAGACAACTATGGAATTCTTCCTCCTCCTTTCCTTCACGGCCAGAGGTTACCTTCGAAGGTTGGTTTTCTTCTTTGTTCCCTTCTGAATAGCTATAAGAGATCTAGGTGATAGATGAATGATTTTAGTGAGGCAAATATTCCTTCTCTTCATTAGAACAGCAAGGTAGCCTTCTCTTCTTGCTCTCTCTTTCTCTCATGATGAAGGTGGTCGTTTTAGGAGCTGAATGAAGTGTTTTGGAGGGGTGTTGGTCATTTAGATAGAGAGAGGAGATAACATAGTCACTTTCCTTGCTAGGTAGGTAGGGTCTTGTGTGGTGCCACTTGCTCCATCGTAATTAGTCTTGAGTGAGGTTTATCATGAAGATGACAACACATGGAGCTTCTTAGGAGGATGGGGGAGGAAACCTTTGGTGTGCTTTGCTCCTATTGGACCTAAATGTGGCCTGATAACAACTTGACAAGTCATAGATGAATGGCTAAGGATGGGGACGGCGGCTTGTCCTTATTAGGCCAGCTTTAAGCTCATTGGACCATATAACTAGCTTAGGAAATCAGATTAATTAATATAGAGAAAAGGGATGTGGGGTTGTAATTCAGCCAAAATACCACCAATAAGGTGTTGCCATCTCCTACTAGCTTGCTTAAGTGTAAGGCTCCTATTGATCTTAGTATTAACCAATCTTAATTTGACACCTCGTGCTTAAGATGCCCTATTTGCTTGCTCGCTTGCTAACTCGCCACCTCGTACTTAAAGCGTCCTACTTGTTTGCTAGCTTGCTAATTTGCCACCTCGTACTTAAAATGTCCTACTTGCTTACTAACTTGCTGAGTCACTAATTTGTTAGCTTACTAATGGAGTTACTTGTGTGCTTACTACATATAAACTAGCTGTTGCATCACCTACTAGCTTGGTTGTCATAATGCTATTGGTGTATTCTAGTATAATATTTCCAAAAGAGTACAGAGAGTGATATTAAGGGCATTTTTGGTTCTAATGTGTATTTATGTTAATACTGGGGTTTAAAGATGCTTTGTAGTTCATTGGAACTTCACTAACAAGATAAATCATTCCTTAAAAACATGGGATGTTTCACAACTAATTTTGCGATATTCTTCTCTAGGCATTTTATCAACCATGCCATTATCATATTATCGCATTTTCCCCGTTGGATAACAGTGTGAATCTAGAGATGGCTTTTCAATTTTTCCTTCCAAGATGGCGTACTTGTTCTTGGCCTTTAACACAAATGTCATACTCCTCTTCCATTCACCGAATGAGTTGCCTTCAAACTTCCAAGTCAAAATCAGTGACTGTTGATCATTCTTACTGAGGTAAAGTGGATCTCTGAGTTTTGGGGACTTATTGCTGAGACCGGAACCTTCTGCTTCATCTTCTTCGATTTGACTCTTTGGTGGTATCTTGTCTGGTTCTTGTTCTTTTTGCCATTGAAGCTTACGATCTAAGATTAATTGTCTCGACACCGCTCGAGTACCATGAAGAGGGAAGGTAAAATACAAGAGAGAAAGAGAAGCAAAGGCGGAGACAAGGGGGCCGGTGGGTGTTTGGCCCCCCTAACTCGCTCGGGTATATGCTTAAATTATTTTTTCGCTCTCACTCCCTTGGGCACATGTTTAAATCAGTTTTAGTTTTTTGTCATATAGTTAATTTATGTTATTAGATATTTATTCACGCCTCAAAACATTTTGTAAAATATCATTATAATATCACTAAATTCTATTTATTATCAATTTTGTTCCTATTACTATATAATATTTGTTCAAGAATTATAATGTAAAAAAATCATTTTTAGTCTATATTAGATAAGACACTCTTAATATTTTTATTTTAGCAACATAGTCTAAGGTAAAGCTAACTCGTACGTCAATCTTAGAAATCATGTACCTCTACTATTCATAATACAAGTGTCTAATTTTTAAATACAGATTTTGTAAATTTAAATAATATTAGAATTACTCAAAATAATTTTATACAAAAGTTTTTTAGAAAAAAACTACTAGTTTAGAATTATTGTTCTATATTATTGGCATTAACTTATAATTTTGTATACCAATTTTTAAAATGAGAAATAAAAAAGGTAAATCAAACTTCTTTATTTATTAATTAATATATTTCAATATTAATGTAATTTTTATGTCAAACTATATATCTAATATCAATTTTCAAAATACAATTATAAATATTTAAAATTTATATTAATTTGAAAATAAATTAAATTATTAAAAAAGTTCTCACCCCCTTGTAAGAAAGTTCTGACTCCTCCCCTAGAAAGGAGAATGTCAACTAATTTGGGCAATAGAAAGCTAGTGAGCCAGCTGTCTGACTATTATATTTATGGGAAAATTACACTCCCCACGCATGAGGTTTCAAAAATTACTTTGTCCACTCATGTAGTTTCCTCTATTTTACATCCAACAACTTTTCTAATATTTGATCAACTCAAAAGATGCTTAAATGTTGTCCAAAATTGATGAAACTTTACATGAACGATGCTAAGGTGTTTTATTTTTGTCCAATGCCAAATCCAAAGTTTTTAAAGGTCATATATGACATGTGGGACCCAATGAAAACATGTTGACATGTCACATGTTTCATTGGGTCCCATAGATCATATATGAGCTTAAAAAATATTGGATTTCACGCTAGACCAAAATATAACACCTTAGCATCGTTCATGTAAAGTTTCATCAATTTTGGACAACATTTAAGCATCTTTTAAGTTGATCAAATATTAGAAAAATTGTTAGATGTAAAATAGAGAAAACCACATAGGTGGGTAAAATAATTTTTGAAATCTCATGGGAGGAGTATGTAATTTCACCAAACATCATGGATGGAGATGTAATTTTCCCTATATTTATAGTACATAAACAAAATGACTAACAGAAACACAATGACTAAAAGAATACTAACATTTTCAACTAATTATAACATGCATTGTGAAAGAAACATTTTTTTAAGAAACTTTAGAAATGTATCGTGTATGATGTGGATAAATTTCTTTGTCTTCTAATTGACGCACTTAATACTACCTAAAATAGACTCTATAAAAATTACATATACCTTCAAATTGCGAACATAACAGTTAACTATCTCGATAATATTAGCGGTAGTTGATAATAATAATAATTCAAGATTAACTTGCATGTTAACTTGCAAGCCATTTGAGATAAGGGACTCGTCGTGGGGTCGTTTAGATGTACAACTCACGCTAAATGCAACGCGGCAAAGCAATTATGCTTTTTTGTTAGTCTTCTTTGGTTTCTCTTCTGCGCGGCAGGGAGATTGAATCCCGGTCAGAGTTCTCTTCTCCGATGTTTGGTTTTCTCTAGGTCAGCTCAGCGCGTCGGCGTGGTTCTTCTTCAGCGGAAGAAGGCTTTGCGGAAGTGATCTGTTTCTAGGCAACAGTATTACATAAAACTATCGACGAGTTTCTTCGTTCTTCTTAGGGTAGTAGTTGGGGCATCTGGTTATCGGTGTCCTCCAGGTCTCGAAAGAAGGTCCTGTCAAGAGCTCACCCTACCAGTGAAGTCTTTCTCCTGGGATTTTGTTTCCCCGGTAAGTGTTTACCTAATTGGTGTTGATTAGTGGAGGTTAACTGTGGTAATTCTAGGGTTTCGGTCCTGCCCTTTCGTCAATATTCTAGGTGCGCGGTGGTTTTCTGTGGTGGTGATTTGCTTCTCAGTGTCCCTCCCCGGTGTTGGTCCGATTTCTGAGTTTCCTCGTCTCTTTCGATTCAGTTTTCTCTGGTGGTGCTGGTGAGATATGCTGGACCATTGTATTTGCTGGCCTCGACAGTTTATGAAATACCCCTAAATAATTAAACGTTATGTAAATATATAAATTTACAACATTAATGTATTAAACAAATATATATGTACACATACACAACGTTACAAGATTATAATGTTGTATATATAACTAAAACATGACAAATAAAATAGTAGTACCCGTATAAAGGTATAATTAAAAACGTGACATAACAAAATAGTCGTATATATATGTACATACAACTAATAACGCGACATGTTAATACAAGTCACTTATATACAATAAATAGGCATAATAAGGCTGAAACAAACAAAAAAAAGGGAGCAAACATGCTCTAGCCGGGATTCGAACCCGAGACCTCTCGTACCTATCCCGAAACCTTAACCACTTGAGCTGTGCTCGAATTCGGTATTAGTTACCCACGAATTATAATTAGTAGTGTCACTACTGAAGTTACAGAAAAGAGAGAATCAACTCTCGACATCCTTCTCTGAATTCAGTTCCTCAAAATCAACACTACTGCAACTTTCATGACGACAAGAACTGATTATTCTCCAGATTGCCATGTACTCCCATGCAACAGGGGAATTGTTTTTCATAATGCCCATCCCTCTTGAGGATTCCCAAGCAACACAGCCATCGACCAACGACCCCATACCCATCTCATTATAATCGGTCTCCTCCTCCTCTCTCAGTACCTTTGCCTTCTCCAACTTCCACCGAGAGCTGCCCACAACCTCCATGGCTACTGCTCAGTAGTTAGGTAAGTTTCCAAGTTAAACCATGCTCACTGTTCTACTCTGATTTCCTACTTCAAGAGCTAAACCGTGATCATGTACACCAGCAGTAAAGACCGAATTGGGAGCTAGAACAGTGGGAAGTTCGGTTGAAAAACAGAGAAGGAAGGGAAGCTAGCTCCTTTGTCTTCTCAAGGTAAAAAAACCCACGAAACCTAGCATGCACTAAGCTTCCTGTTCTCTATTTTCTTACGTGAGCTTCACCACATTTTACCCAGTGTTGTACCGGTGGTAGCCATAGTTAGTCCTCAGCTCTTCTTTCTTCCTTTCTGTCTCTCCTCATGCAGGAGACAATAGATAGTACTCAGCTTGGTGAAGGAGCAAGACCAAGCCAATCTCCCTTGCTTTACTATCCTCGGTGAAGAAGGAAAAAAAAAAGGTACAGGCCATACCTGTTTCAGTTCGCTCCAAACCATGTCTTTTTCTCTAAGTTATTACGGGTTAACATCTAAGTAACCTGTTCCAGTGTAGTCAACTGACCAAGGTGCTGTGAGTTCGAGATTCCACCAAAGGTGTAGCTAAGGAGTTCTCAAGACTGGTGAGTAACTTCTAAACTGATGAAAAATCAGAGAAACAGAAAGGAGGCTAAATCTATCTAAACTGTTAATCATGCAAACCTGTAGCATGTATCCTCGGTATTCTAAGTATCTTTGAGTTGCTAATGCTTTTACCATCTTATGAGTACACCTGGTCAAGTCTATAAATGTCAGGGTGTTGAAGAAAAACAATAAGAACAGATCATAACTAGAAAGGGGGAAACAAAACATAAAACAGATGTAACAGTTTCTGGTTTTTTTGTTTCTGAGTAGTTTTCAACTGATGAGACCCGTGTTTTATGTATCTACTTTGCAGAGGGAATGTGAGGATAGGAAGGGCTAGATTAGAAACTCAAAACTCAGTCAAACACATAACTATCTAGGTTAGTAATGAAGGGAAACTGATAAGAAAACCAGAACTGAGAATTCTCAGAAAACAGAAGGAGTTTATCAAGTTTTAAAATGCTTCAGTTTTAGTTCCTAAGATTTTTGTGTTCTGTATAAATGGCTTGTGTGGTGAGTTAATGAATCTAAGACATTCTAACACACCTGAATGAGGGTAATCACATCTTGAGGAATTAAAAGCCTAACCAGATACACAAACAGTGGAAGAAAAAGAAAACAACACAGCAGTTTGAGTGTTTTTACTTGTTTCAGTTTCGAGTTCTGTGTAAAAGATTTTTCAGGGACGCAGCCCTTGTGGCCTTAGGTTATTTGTGGTTCAAACTACAGTAAAACATATAATTAGGCAACTAAATCAAGATGGGGGGAAATAAACTGATAGTGAGTCTGTAACAGAAAACACAAATTGAAGAGTTGTGATAGTTTCTTTCCCATTTTCAAAAGGGTCAAGTGCAGTTCCTGGTTTCTGTCTGTTGAGACCCATGTCTCTTTTGGGCTGCTATGAAGACTAAAACGATACCTAGACAATCAACTAGATAGCTAAACAACTAAGGAACAAGAAATCAGAAGAATGTAACAGAAAAGAAAGCAAATTACAATTACTGTCTGGCTGCTTGGTTATCAGTTCAGACCTCTAGGATTTCTGTTGTGTAGGGGACCTTGGTAGTTCTAACTGGATGTCTTGAATTGTTCAAAATTTAAAGTGTATTGAAACTCCTAACTGAGAGTAAATAAACTGAAAAAAATTAAGGAATCAGGTGGCACGTTGCAGAGAGAATCAACCAGTTTCACATTTCTGTTTCTTTTCTGTAACAACAAAGTCTAGTTTCTGTGTGGAGAATTCTCAGAGAAATGTCCTAGATGATTGAGGATCTGTTAGAAGTTAAAAACCAGAGTATACAACTAGCTAATTGGATAAACAATTCGTGTGAAGGAAGGAGGTTAGATGAGTGAACACAGAAAGGCAACAGGAGGATAATGAAACATTAGTTCTGATTTCAATTTTATTTCAATTTCAGTTTTTCTCACCAGATCAGTGTCTGTCTATTTCTGTACCTGTAACAAGTTGTCTTCGGTTTGTTTGGGTTTAAAAGCTTGATGGAAATGTTTCAGTAACTGGTTTCACAGTTTGGAAAGGATTGAAGAATCAAACATATGAACTAATAGAGAGGAAAGGAAGGAAAGAAATATACCTGTTGCAGATTCTTCTGCTGCGGTCCTGACTGCTGTGTGCTCAAACTTCAGTGGCATTAACAAGGTTGCCTAGAGTTGTCCTTGAATCTTAAAAATCTCGATAATCATTAGCTAAGTGGGTAAGGAAATAGGGAGAGTGTAGCACAGTTTAGAAAACAGACAGAGGTGAGAATAAGAGTGTACACCAGTTTTCTGGATTCTAATTGTAGTTCCAGAAAATTTCAGTTTCGGTATAACAAAGTTACAGAGAGCTGAAAGGGATGAATTTAGGTGGTTCAAGAACTTAAAACCTAGCTAAATCACCTAACCAAGTATGTAAGCACATAGATAAGAAAGAAAAACCGACTGTAAACCAACTGTGAATAGAACAGAAGGAAAACAGATAGGAACACATATCAGTTTTGAATTCAGTTCTGCAATTCTGATCTTTTTGTATATCAACTTTTTATGAGTTTAAACATAGTGGTGGTGAATCTGTTTGAGGTCAAAACTGTACTAAGATACTTACTTAGATAGCTAAGCAACCTAGGGAAAACTCAAACCAGAACCTTGAGCAAACTACAAGATACAAGATAGATTATCAGGCTATGGTTTTCGTTTTACAGTTTTGACAGTTCTAATTGGTTTCTGTAAAGTGAGTTTTCTGAGATGATAACACCATGGTTTTGAGTTGCTTTTAAGTTCAAACCTTTTTCCAATGCAAGCATCGAGTGGTGTAATAGCTTGAGAAGTTTGGAAACCAATCAGTAAACCTAAATAAAGATTTGAGGAAGGAATAAACAAATGATGTTTCAGTTTTCTTGTTTCTTTTGTTTCAGATTCTTCCTAGTCAGAGTAGGGTTGTTTCTGGGTCTGTAACAGATTGGAATGAAACTGTAAATAACACCATGAACTAAGTAGCTAAGTAGAGTGGGGTAGAAAGTGAAGTAGAAACCAAATCGAGGAATGAGAAACAAAACAGAAGAGGAACAACTTACCTAACTAATACATCAGTTTCCAAATTACTTCGGAAAGAATGAACCTAAGGTACTTCTAAGTGAGTGAACTAGCTTGGTACATCCATTGGAGGTTTAGAGCTCAACGGATGACTAAACCGAAACAAAAAAAAAGAGATGCAACCACATGATTTCAGGATTTTCAACAGTATGCGCTTTTGGAATAATTGGGATACAGAGGAGGTTAAGTAGTGATACAGTCTTAGGTTTTCTAATCTATGATGGATGTGGTGGAATGGTAAATTTTGAAAGAGAATGAGATTTAAAAAGAATGAAATCTGATATGTACATATATTACTGGTAACTAGAGTAAGGTGTTGTCAAACCTTGGGTTATATTTTACCACAAGGTTTTGATGTTATAAAGTTAGAGACTTACAGCATATTATAAGTTATGTGGTAATATTGTGAGT
Source organism: Limonium bicolor (assembly GCA_023374045.1). NCBI lineage: Eukaryota > Viridiplantae > Streptophyta > Magnoliopsida > Caryophyllales > Plumbaginaceae > Limonium > Limonium bicolor. The sequence continues at coordinate 40,035,444 of CM041778.1, forward strand.
AATGAGAATATATAATAAAGGAGCTCAAATGTGGCACATGTGTATATTATTTTCGATACATTCATAAGTTGCCAAAACCACGTGTTATTAAGTCTAGTGACACATAAAATATCGTACTATATAACATCATGGAACAAATATAACACAAAATAATATTATGTGGCCAAGAATATAGTTATTCAAAACGGTTATGTTAAACACATACATATACATCTAAACATATAGCGAGAAATAAAGGTATACACTATAGTCTACAACGACATAAAATACTAAGATTAATATAAGACTTTGGTATGATAAATAAACCCCGAGTGAAGTATCATAAGTGTACAACGTAAGGTTACATACACTATTGTAAACCGAGTATTAACTCACACAACGAGTAAGACGTTTATTAAATAACGGTACATTAACTAGGAACAAATGTTAAGTCTGGGGACATAGTATTTGGATTTCAAGCGTTATTCGGAAATACCGAATTGTGTTGTCATGTGGATTGACGCTTAGTGTTCCTTGTATTACTAGATCTCATTTCCAACGTACGCGCTCGAAAGCTCTAGTGGCCTGCACTGCACGAACCTAGACACGGTGTACGGTATGTAAAGGAGTTTGATCCGAGTTGTCTTGAGGAATTCCTCGGGCTCGGATTTGTTTGATAACATGTATGATTATGTGTGATGGATGTGTGTTTACTGCATTACTTATTTATGCACGAACTAATACTATGTCGACTATAGATCGGCTTATATAAAACTACATATACGAGTTGTGTGACTGTGATTATCGTTGCCTGACCAAATACACTAAGTATTACAAGTATGTAGTTATAACCTAAGTAAGACACTTAGGAACGGGACACAACATTGTCGGTCCCTAGAGCTTCAACTCAAACATAAATACTACCAAGAATCATTCTAGGCATGCGTAAGACCCATAGGGCAGCCAACAAGTAAGTGATGTACTCCATGTTTAAAACTGTAACTGAATCACTAAGTAACAAAGCTAACAGTGGAGTGTGAATGGAAGTGATGTGAACCTTAATCCAGACAGTCATTGGCTGTTGGTCGCACGTAGAGATCTCTTGGGTTAACCTGTGTCGGGTTTTTCCTAGTTCATCCTGAACGAGACTAGATAGATCGTCAGGCGGAGTGTGCTACCGTTGGCACCAGGCCCTTGGCCACCTAAATGGACGCCTTTACAAAGGCAAAGTGAAATAGCCCAGAGTCTTCGGATGATCAGGGCAGTGAGCACCTTGTGTGTACATGGGACTACATGGGTTGTAAGATTTGGAGTATGTTTAGACGCTCACAGTAGTTGTGTTTTTGAGACCTAGATAGACATGTAGGCGGTATCTCGTCGTCACCGTGGATTGTATTATTATGTTTTTCATCTTGTTAAGTTGTTGTATTGCTACATCACTCGTATGGGCAAGTGATGGCAAGTAGCATGTGAGTTCTATTACTATCATTTCTTCCGCTGTGAGACACCTTTATTTCCTGTTTGCGTGAGTGATTATTACATCATGATTGAGAGGGGTGTAACAAAAGTGGTATCAGAGCGGAGTACCGCTCTGATGACGAGATACTAGAAATTAAGCAGTGAGCCTAGGATTTGGGAAACCCGGGATACGTCTGTGAGGTACGAGACGACCTATTTAGTGAACTTAAGTAGAGTTTACGCACTATATGTATACACATTTAGCCTCTAAGGCAACTTAATATCTTATGTGTGTGTTGACGGTATACTTACCGAATATTAATACGACGGTCTGTACAACAGATGGCTGGTAGACCTAGAGGGCGCGGAGCCAGTAGAGGGGCCGGTGGCGACACCGGTGTCCCAGGCGTCAATGAAGCAGTCGCTGCTATACTTACCCAGATTGGAGGCGCCATACCCCACCCACCGTAGCCCCGTGAGACAAATTGGCTGAAGGCGGTATCTGAAACACGACCACCGACCTACTCAGGGGAGCCGGACCCCATTGCCTTGGAGTGTTTCATCGTGGAGCATGAGAAGGCCTTCGAGGCCTTGCGAGTGCCAGGAGATCAGAAAGTTACAATTGCTGCCTTCAATTTGAAGAACACAGCCAGTACCTGGCGGAGACTTGTGAAGGACCAGAACTTAGCGACACCCGACTTCTCATGGGCTATGTTCGTGGAGTTCTTGCGAGCGAAGTACTACCCTGCTCACCTCAAACAAAATAAGCGTCGGGAGTTTGAGACGCTGACCCAGGGGAGTCTGTCCGTGGACGAGTACTACGCTCGTTTCATCGGTCTTCTTGACTTCATCCCCGGAGTCGACTACTCTGAGACCGTTAAGGTCGAAAAGTTCCGGGGGGTCTTTTATTCCGTATCCAGGCAACCATGGGCGCCACACTCTATACCACCATACAGGAATGTTATGATGCGGCCTCGAGGACGGAGCTGATGCTCCAGACTCGGGATGAGACTCTGGGCCAGAAGAAAAGAAAGAAGTCCGAGAAGGAGTCTGAGGACGGGGGAGTGAACCGGGGCGAGGGCTCAAAGAAGGGAAAAGGCTTCTTCAAAAAGAAGGGAAAGCAGGGGCAGCAGGGGCAGCAGAGTCAGCAGGGTTTCAAGGGGAAAGATCCCGTACCACGACTGACCGGCCCACCCATCGATGCCCAGCCACTGAGATCGGCACCTCCCAGGGGCACCGGTAGACCCCAGCGACATTACTATTGTAAGCGCTGTGGGAAGGACCACCCAGGAGTGGATTGCAGCGGCAACAAGGTGGAATGCCGATACTGCAGGAAGATGGGGCACCGTGACTTTGAATGCTACTCCAACCCCGCCGGCTGAAATTACCAAGGCACGAAGACTGCTCGGAAGCCCACTGTTGGAGGATCAGGAACACCACGAGGTGGCCAAGGGGGCCAGACGTCCACCGACATGCGTTTTCAGAAGGGAAAAGGAGTCGACCAGGGACGCGCCATCCTAAATTCAGCGGGAACCTCAGGCGCTGAGGCGGGCACCCAGCGCACTACAGGTAATTCTAATACCCGACCGTTATTGTATGAACCATGATGTGTGTTAAATGCTTTAAAGCATGACCCATGTGTTTGTGTTATGACCATAAGTAGTGACTTACCATAGGAAAACTTCCACATCTTAGGTAGTTTCGACATTTGCTACCCCCTATCTACGAGACCGAGATCGCCAAGACCCGCAGCCGAAAGACAGGAACATCCAATAGAGAATAGCCAAGTCATCCGACCGGACATGATTCTGCTTAGAGAATTCTTAACCTTAGACGAGCAAACCGACATCATAGAAGAGTGTAGAGCCTTGGGTAGAGAACTAGGTGGGTTTTACATTCCGGGTTTTATGAGTGGTTCGAAGATGAGACTACACATGATGTGCCTAGGTAGGGATTGGGATCCACAGACTAGGACATACCATGAAGTGAGGAAACTAGATGGGGCGAGAGTACCTAGGATACCGAGAGATTTAAGACCTTAGCACGGAAGGGGGTGGAGACCGCGCAGCAGCTTGAAGACGAACCAGTACCCGACATTGATGCCGACGTTTGCATTGTAAACTTCTATGAACAAAATGGGCGACTGGGATTACACCAGGACCGGGATGAGACACCCGAGTCCATTGCAAAGGGTATTCCCGTAGTGTCGTTCTCCATTGGTGATGAAGCAGAATTCTTATATGGCGACCAAAAGAAAATGGATCTAGCTAAGAAGCTAGTCCTCATCTGGAGATGTTTTGGATTTGGTGGAGATTCGAGATTAATGTATCATGGAATCAAGCGGATTAAGTTAAACACCGCACCACCAGCTTTAGTAAACACCACCCACATCAAACCGAGACGTTTAAACTTGACCTTAAGAGAGTATTGATGTAATGTTGTAAGCCACTAGCTTTGTATGCAAGTATAATGTAATGATTTGTGAAATAAATAAAAGTGGAGTTTCAAAGTTTTCGTACAATTGTTATCAGTCTTATCCTATGCGACTTGTTAATCCAGGCCTCGAATCTGAGAAAGAAGCAAACCTCAACATTCTGAATACGGCACAAGCCAAAGAGATGGGAAACGTCATCACTGGTAAGGATAGAAACCAGCCGAAATAATGAATTTAACCTTTATACCCACGTACTGATGTAAACCAAATGCTACAGGTACCTTCCCTGTAAATGGCACCTATGCATAGTCTTATTTGACTCAGGGGCATCCCACTCCTTCGTTTCCTCTTTTTTGCAAAGAAGTTGGGACTGACCCGGAGCACCTCTCCGACTTCACCGTCACGTTACCATCCAGGGAGAGAGTGCGATGCACGGGATGCTACCGCGACTTGCGAATTATTATACGGGACGAGATTTTCCCCGTCGACTTGACCGAGTTTAGAGGGTTGGGTTTCGACGTCATCATCGGTATGGATTGGCTGCAGAGACACAAGGGCCGGATACATTGTGCCGAGCACCGACTGTTACTCAAAAGCCCGGGGGGCAAGGCTATTTCCTACCGCATGTACCGAAGGAACCCACCATCAAAATTGTATCTACTTTGAACCTAATGAAAGAAGTGAGGAAGGGCCACACGCATATATATGTTATGTCCACGATACGAGACAAGAGGAGCAGATGGATTTGGATATACCAGTGGTATCCGAATTCCCTGATCTGTATCCTGAGGAATTACCAGGCATGCCACCACCTCGAGAGGTGGAGTTCGCCATTGATCTTATGCCGGGCACGGGGCCTATTGCCAAGGCACCCTACCGAATGGCGCCTGCAGAGATGAAAGAGTTAAAGGTTCAGTTAGAAGACCTATTGGACAAGGGCTACATCAGACCGAGCGTCTCTCCATGGGGAGCGCCAGTATTGTTTGTCAAGAAGAAAGATGGGAGTATGAGACTCTGCATCGATTGCAGGGAGTTAAATGTCGTTTCAGTCAAAACCAAATACCCTATTCCACACATCGACGACTTGTTTGATCAACTCAGAGGCGCAGCAGTGTTCTCGAAGATCGACTTGAGATCAGGCTACCATCAGATACGCATTGCAAAGAGAGATATAGAGAAGACAACGTTCAGAACACGATACGGTCACTACGAATTTACCATGATGCCATTTGGATTGTCGAATGCACCTGCAGTATTTATGGATCTCATGAACCGTCTGTTCAGAGAGCAGCTTGACTCATCAGTAGTGGTATTCATCGACGACATCTTAATCTACTCTAAACTAAGAAAGACCACGAAGCACACCTTAGGCAAGTTCTACAGATTATGAGAGAAAACCAGCTATATGCCAAGCTCTCGAAGTGTGAGTTTTGGCTAGATAGCGTGGCATTCTTGGGACATCATTTCAGCCAGCGGCATATCAGTCGACCCTGCGAACATAGAGGCAGTCAAGAGCTGTCCGAGACCAAAAACAGTGACCGATATCCGCAGTTTCTTAGGGTTAGCCAGATACTACAGACGTTTTGTGAAAGACTTCTCCAAGGTAGCTAAGCCTATGACTAATTTAATGAAAAAGGAAGCTCAGTTTGTGTGGACTGTAGATTGCGAGCGTTCCTTTCAGACACTAAAGGACCTTCTGACTTCGGCTCCCGTACTCACCATTCCTGAAGGGACCGACGGGTTCAAAGTGTACTGTGATGCCTCAGGTACGGGGCTAGGGTGTGTACTCATGCAGCATGGGAAGGTCGTAGCCTACGCCTCCCAACAGCTGAAGAAACATGAGGAAAACTACCCGACACATGATTTAGAGCTGGGAGCAGTGGTTTTGCTTTAAAAATATGGAGACATTACTTATATGGTGTGACGTGACGATATACTCAGATCACAAAAGCCTTCAATATCTATTCACCCAGAAAGACCTGAACATGAGGCAGAGGCGATGGGTCGAGTTCTTGAAGGACTACGACATCGACCTCAAGTACAAGGAGGGGAAAGCAAACATAGTAGCTGATGCCCTGAGCCGGAGAGCTCACTCCTTACATGCCATGTCAGCAAACAGTAGCCTAGTCGAAGAAGTACGCTGTGCTTAGGAGAGCGACCAGTACATACAGACCATCAGGCAGCAGTTAGTTGACGGCATATTCGAGAGGCAGAAATACGATTTCACACTCAGTGATGATGGGCTGATCAGATTGAATGGCAGATTGTGCATTCCAGAGTCCAGCCCAGAGTCGAAAGAGAAGATACTTAGTAAAGCTCATTGTTCTTCCTTGTCTATCCACCCGGGATCATCGAAGATGTACAAAGATCTGAAGACTCACTTTTGGTGGAGTGGTATGAAAAAGGATGTAACAGAGTTTGTTACCCAGCTGCTTGACTTGTCAGAAAGTCAAGTTCGAGCACAGGAGACCAGGAGGTTTGGTGCAGCCTATGCCCATTCCGTACTGGAAGTTCGAGGACCTATCCATGGATTTTGTTGTCTCCCACCGACTAAGGGAGGTGCGCACTATTTGGGTGATCATCGACAGATTGACGAAAGTGGCTAAGTTTATTTCAATCAAAGATACATGGAAAGTTCCCAAATTAGCGGATCTTTTCCAGCGAGAAATCATAAGACACCATGGCGTGCCAAAGACAATTGTGTCAGATAGAGACCCTCGATTCCTATCACGGTTTTGGGGGAAAGTTCAGGAGGCTTTGGGTACCAAGCTGAAGCTAAGTACCGCCTTTCACCCGCAAACGGATGGTCAGAGTGAGAGGACCATCCAGACGTTGGAGGACATGCTCCGAGCATGCGCCCTAGATTTTCAGGAGAGTTGGGTTGATCGATTGCATCTAATTGAATTTGCCTTCAATAACAGCTACCACGCGTCGATTCAGATGCCACCATTCCAAGCCTTATATGGTAGACCATGTAGGACACCTCTCTGCTGGGACGAGCCTAGCGAGAACACATTCCTTGGACCCGAGTACTTAGAGCAGGTGAGGTGAAAGAGGATGTCCTACAGATACGTAGAAATATGAAATCTGCCCAAGATAGACAGAAATCATATGCAGACGTCCGACGGAGAGATCTCGAGTTCGCAGTCAACGACCAAGTCTTCCTCAGAGTGTCACCCATGAAGGGCATCTTTCGTTTTGGACAGAAGGGCAAGTTAAGCCCAAAGTACGTTGGTCTGTATCGTATTACGGAGCGTGTGGGCCCGTTAGCTTATAGGTTAGACTTACCTGCTGAGCTCGGGAGAGTGCATGATGTATTCCACGTATCTCAGCTAAAGAAATACATCCCTCACCCCTCGCATGTGTTACAGCTAAAGCATCTGGAACTAGACCCGAATCTCAGTTACGAAGAAACTCCACTACGTATTCTAGATACGAAGACACGGGAGACCAGGAACAAGACGGTCCGCATGGTCAAGATTCTTTGGTCAAACCATGAGGTCGAAGAGGCCACTTGGGAGTTAGAAGATTCGATGAGAGCCAAGTATCCAGCGCTTTTCGAGTAGCGTTTGTGAGTACTTGTGGAGTACGGGGGCGTAACCCTTTTTAAGGGGGATAGAGCCTCAAGTTTTGTGTGTCTGTATGTGTTTTTGTATGCGGGGCATACGTGTTTTATGTGTATTTGTATGCGGAGCATACGTGTTTCGTCTGTGGTGGTTTGTTTGCGCATTGCGCACATGTGTATGTTGTGAACATGTATGTAAGTATCCTACGAGATACTCGGATGTATGAATGGTTTGATGATTGATATATATATGTGTATTCCCTTATGAATTCAGTTCATATTGTATCGTTTAGATACCGTCACATCAAATAGATGTGCACCATGGCTATATGGGTAGTTATTAGAAATCATTCGAAAAAGACGACTTCGGGACGAAGTCTCTTTAAGGGGGGTAGACTGAAATACCCCTAAATAATTAAACGTTATGTAAATATATAAATTTACAACATTAATGTATTAAACGAATATATATGTACACATACACAACGTTACAAGATTATAACGTTGTATATATAACTAAAACACGACCAATAAAATAGTCGTACCCGTATAAAGGTATAATTAAAAACGTGACATAACAAAATAGTCGTATATATATATGTACATACAACTAATAACGCGACATGTTAATACAAGTCACTTATATACAATAAATAGGCATAATAAGGCTGAAACAAAAAAAGGGAGCAAACGTGCTCTAGCCTGGATTCAAACCCGAGACCTCTCGTACCTATCCCGAAACCTTAACCGCTTGAGCTGTGCTCGAATTCAATATTAGTTACCCACGAATTATAATTAGTAGTGTCACTACTGAAGTTACAGAAAAGAGAGAATCAACTCTCGACATCCTTCTCTGAATTCAGTTCCTCAAAATCAACACTACTGCAACTTTCATGACGACAAGAACTGATTATTCTCCAGATTGCCATGTACTCCCATGCAACAGGGGAATTGTTTTACATAATGCTCATCCCTCTTGAGGATTCCCAAGCAACACAGCCATCGACCAACGACCCCATACCCATCTCATTATAATCGGTCTCCTCCTCCTCCTCTCTCAGTACCTTCGCCGTCTCCAACTTCCACCGAGAGCTGCCCACAACCTCCATGGCTACTGCTCAGTAGTTAGGTAAGTTTCCAAGTTAAACCATGCTCACTGTTCTACTCTGATTTCCTACTTCAAGAGCTAAACCGTGATCATGTACACCAGCAGTAAAGACCGAATTGGGAGCTAGAACAGTAGGAAGTTCGGTTGAAAAACAGAGAAGGAAGGGAAGCTAGCTCCTTCGTCTTCTCAAGGTAAAAAAAAACCCACGAAACCCAGCATGCACTAAGCTTCCTGTTCTCTGTTTTCTTACGTGAGCTTCACCACATTTTACCCACTGTTGTACCGGTGGTAGCCATAGTTAGTCCTCAGCTCTTCTTTCTTCCTTTCTGTCTCTCCTCATGCAGGAGACAGTAGATAGTACTCAGCTTGGTGAAGGAGCAAGACCAAGCCAATCTCCCTTGCTTTACTATCCTTGGTGAAGAAGGAAAAAAAACAAGGTACATGCCATACCTGTTTTAGTTCGCTCCAAACCATGTCTTTTTCTCTTAGTTATCACGGGTTAACATCTAAGTAACCTGTTCCAGTGTAGTCAACTGACCAAGGTGCTGTGAGTTCGAGATTCCACCAAAGGTGCAGCTAAGGAGTTGTCAAGACTGGTGAGTAACTTCTAAAATGAAAAATCAGAGAAACAGAAAGGAGGCTAAATCTATCGAAACTGTTAATCATGCAAACCTGTAGCATGTAACCTCGGTATTCTAAGTATCTTTGAGTTGCTAATGCTTTTACCATCTTATGAGTACACCTGGTAAAGTCTATAAATGTGAGGGTGTTGAAGAAAAACCATAAGAACAAATCATAACTAGAAAGGGGGAAACAAAACAGAAAACAGATGTAACAGTTTCTGGTTTTTTTGTTTCTGAGTAGTTTTCAACTGGTGAGACCCGTGTTTTATGTATCTACTTTGCAGAGGGAATGTGAGGATAGGAAGGGCTAGATTAGAAACTCAAAACTCAGTCAAACACATAACTGTCTAGGTTAGTAATGAAGGGAAACTGATAAGAAAACCAGAACTTAGAATTCTCAGAAAACAGAAGGAGTTTATCAAGTTTTAAAATGCTTCAGTTTTAGTTCCTAAGATTTTTGTGTTCTGTATAAATGGCTTGTGTGGTGAGTTAATGAATCTAAGACATTCTAACACACCTGAGTGAGGGTAATCACATCTTGAGGAATTAAAAGCCTAACCAGATAGACAAACAGTGGAAGAAAAAGAAAACATCACAGCAGTTTGAGTGTTTCTGCTTGTTTCAGTTTCGAGTTCTGTGTAAAAGATTTTTCAGGGACGCAGCCCTTGTGGCCTTAGGTTATTTGTGGTTCAAACTACAGTAAAACATATAATTAGGCAACTAAATCAAGATGGGGGGAAATAAACTGATAGTGAGTCTGTAACAGAAAACACAAATTGAAGAGTTGTGATAGTTTCTTTCCCAGTTTCAAAAGGGTCAAGTGCAGTTCCTGGTTTCTGTCTGTTGAGACCCATGTCTCTTTTGGGCTGCTTTGAAGACTAAAACGATACCTAGACAATCAACTAGATAGCTAGACACCTAAGGAACAAGAAATCAGAAGAATGTAACAGAAAAGAAAGCAAATTACAACTACTGTCTGGCTGCTTGGTTATCAGTTCAGACCTCTAGGATTTCTGTTGTGTAGGGGACCTTGGTAGTTGATAAGTGTGAAATACATCTATTTTTAGGGCTTTAATTCTTCCTAGTTTCACAACAATTCATGTCGTATTTCTCACTTATCATATGTTTTTCCTTAGATTTATGTTTTGATGTGAACTGATACATTTTATGTGTCTAATATAGTGAAAAGGCTAGGAAATAACGTGGATTCTAACACAACAAACAGTATTAATGATTACACCATATTAAGGTACATGGACACACATACGGGCTGCATCACATGGGTCTCTATGCACATAGCATGGTATCAATTTGGACGCCATGCAGATAATGGGCCGACTCCTTCATGATTTGTTGTGGGCCGAAAGATACATGCATGGCCATGCACATATACGAAGACTGAAGAATACAGCTTGGAGAATGGACGTGAACACCTGGGCTACATCTATCAATTGAGGCGCAGACACGACAAAACAGAACAGAGATACAGACCGGCATATCATAACAGTATGGTTACAACAATATAGAAAATCATTGTCGGGACTTCGATCGATCGCACTAGAGGAAAAAGACCATCAGGCATCGTCATCAACATCACCACCACTGCAGGGCATCAAGGATAAAAGGAGAAGAACCGCATGGAGGAGACGGTCACGGATCTTCATCCCGTCACCACCCACACCGCCACAGACCACAACTGCATCACTGTACCACCATCACCTACACACCCGCTTCACCATCAACATCCATCTCGCCACCGACTCATTTTCACCCGCATCATCGTAACCACCACCATCATCACATCTTCAACACCACCGCTTTCACGACTTATCTTCATCATCGGTCACCAACACCATCGTTCCTTACCACAACACCATCGCCACAACCAGTCACCACGCCTTCAGCACACTCCCACATTCACAAACTACGACACGCCGCCTGCTCCATCTAGACTCGCATCATCATCGTTCATCCTCGCCACATACCCGATTCATCATCCATCAACCTACATCTCACCACGCACTACATCACCACCAAAACCACCTTCATTCTCAACTTTCGACTTCATTCACCATCATTCACCACGATATCATCTTCATTTCAACTAACGCAAATATCATCACCATCAACCGCATCTCACCGCCGTCTCCATTCGCCTTCACCGACGCATCCTCACCTTACCCGCATCGTCATCATCATTCGCCATCTTCACCGCACGAAACCATCACCTTCGTCATCCCATCGCCGTATTCATCGTCGTCAACATCGCTCACCGCTCCTTTCACACTTCATCATCACTCTCGCAATATCGTTGACTTCGCCATCGCCCTCGCATCATCATTCCCCAATCACCGAGTTGAGTGCTTCACCATCATCACCGGCGCAAGCAAGGAACGACGCCGAGAAATCCCTACCATCGCGAGGCAGAGGAGAGGCGAGCAGAAGAACAGGACGAGGCGAGATTTCCATAACAGGGTTACGGGGTGGGGAAGACGACAAGAGCGAGTCGACTCTTGAGCTAACCGGAAGTCCTGGACCGGTTTTGGGCTGAAGGAAAAGAAGTGAACCAGACCGGTTCAACACAAGGGTTACACTAAACTCAACTTTATTACATGTTTGTTACTTGTTATTTAGTCTTGTTACACTATTGTTGTTAGAGTAATTTGACATTTGTTTTAATGTTAATTTGTGTTTGTGAAATAATGAGTGAGTAGTTTATTTACTCTGGGGGATGGTTTAATTGCAGTTTGTTTTAATTATATTTACTGGTTTTAATTAATTACGGATTGTTACGATTAATGTTATTGTTGCGCTTTTTAATAAATATCATGAGTTTATTAAATTGCTTTACTAAATCTATTTTGATCCGACCAAGTGATAAATAGATAGGTTAAATTAATCTGTATATCTGTGGAATTATTAATTGGATTAATTAATTATTCCTACAGACGCAAATTATTATTCCTCGTGCTTAATCCGTTTACATGTGTTTCTGCTTGAGCCTAGACTAGGTCCTGCATTTTGGTAAATGAGTTCTTCTGAGACTATGATTTAGCTCTTAAGAAAATTATAGGAATATTGCCAATCTATCTTTAATTAACCAGTAGATATAATTGAACAAACAGTTTTAACCTGAACCCAGAGTCCCTTTTTATCCATATCATCTATCATTTTATTTTATCTGTTATTTATTTTCCTGATTGTTATTTTATTTATTTGCAACCCAAAATCAAAACAAAAACCCCCTTTTGAGTTAACCATTATCTAAGGCTAGACTTTCTTATCAAGTCCCGTGGATTGACATCCAGGTCGCTTCATAATTTGCTATACTATTTCGACCGGGATTTTTGCAACCCGACGATCTATTGAATTTTGAATTCTAGGATTATTTCTAGGTTTTAATACGTCAAATAAATCGTTTGCAAAATGGCGCCGTTGCCGGGGACTTGACTTTGTCTAGTCCCTGAGCCTTGGTTAATTCATTTTTTTGTATTATAATAATTTTGTTTCTTTTATTTTTGTTTCTCTATTTCTATTTCTAATATTCTGTTTGCTATTTTTGTTTTTGTTTCATAATTCAATCTTATTTATCATTTTCTTTTGTTGTTTATTGTACTACTATTGTTTCTGTCATTTAATTATTCCTGCAATTTCCTTTTCATTTTATTTGCAGTCATTTTATATTCCATTTATTTATTTTATTTTCATTTTTTTTATTATTGTCATTTAATATTTCAGTTATTTTATTTTTGTTATTTTAATTTCTTTTTCTTTATTTTCTTGTCATTTAAATTCCAGTAATCTGGTCCTTTTAATTTCAGTCATCTACATTCCAGTAATCTGGTCCTTTTATTTTCAGTTATTTACATTCCAGTAATCTGGTCCTTTTTCAGTCATTTACACTCCAGTAATCTGGTCCTCTTATTTTCATTTAAATTCCAGTCATTTATTTATTTGTCATTTAAATTACAGTCATTTAATTTCAGTCACTCACATTCCAGTAATCTGGTCCTTTTTAGCTATTTACATTCCAGTAACCTGGTCCTTTTCAGCTATTTATTTTTCTGTTATTTAAATTACTGTCATTTGAATTCCTGCAATTTATTTCTGCCCTTTTTAATTTTTATTGCATTAATTTTCGTTTTATTTAATTCAAAAAAAAAATGTGGCAAAGGATTTGATTGACAATTATTTCGTTATTAGTTATTTCTAACTAATAATGGCAAGTGAGGAACTTCGCCAATGGAGTAACACTGGAGGGAGAGTATTCTCAATAGCTCACGGTTCCACCCGAGCTCCAGACCCGATGATAGAACATATAGCCGCCGAGCAAGCACAACTGAACATCATGTTGGGAAGTATGGCTAAAATGCTCGAACAGCTCATCATGGAGCAAACCTCCAGGCAATCCGCACAGAAAGCCTCTATAAGTGTCGACGAAGCCTGCTGCTCTCAGTGTGGTGACACACATGAATATGAGGACTGCCCACTGGTGAAGGAGATAGTGGATGGACTGCCCAGTGGGGAGGAATTCGATTGGGATTCCTATTATTCCCAAGATATATATTGCTCATGGTGTACGGGACCTCATGAGATGGAGGACTGTCTTGAATTTCAAAAACAGAGGTGGTTAGAGGATCAACCAGACTACCCGCAGAATATAGGTTTTCCACAACACAACGCAGTCTTGAACAATGTTGTCGAACAACCTGAAGAAGAAGATTCCTACATGAACAAACTGAAGTTCTTTGCTGATTTGGAAGACACAATTGCGGAGTTAAAAACTCAGCTAGTTCTAATATTGCAAAAACCAAGGAGCAAAGCGGTTCATGATGGAGTATACCCTACTGCAGATGGTTCTCTTTCCTCCTTCTCCGCCCCTTATCTGGAAGATGAGGATGCTTACATCCTCGAGTTTGAGAAGAAAGAACCACCACCACTTTGTCAATATCAAAACCTTTTCGAGCCTCAACTGAACGAGGAAGATGTTTACATCCTCCAATTTGAGGAGGAACAACAATCATCACCTGGTCTTCTGCTTGAGACCCGTTACCGTCAATACCTCCTTAAGGACCAGGTTCTATGGAGCATTTATTTTCCTATTTTATTTGTTGAGGTAACACTTTGTTTTGATCCAGGTGGGTTAATTCTAATTGCTGGCCACTTCGTATCCCCGTTGGCACCATTGTCGACTTATATTTTTGACCCGGGATAACGAAGCGAGAGTCTAGCCAAAGACTATAAAGACAGGCAGCTTACTGGGAGGCAACCCAGTGATTAAATTTATATTTTACATTTGTTTGTGTTTTCTGGTTTTATTTTTATTTTTATTTCTTTTTCTATTTTTGAAGTGGCAGTGGTGCCTGTGCTTTTAATGCAACTCTTTTAGCGTTTTGTGGTAGTTATGAGTGTATGCAGGTGACAAAACTTTTTATGGTGTTTGATGCTCTCTAAGGCTGGACACTTGCATGAACGCAAGTGTGAGGAAGGCTACTACCCCATGCACAAGCTTAAGTGTGAGGAAGGGAACCTTCCTCAATCTACGATATCAGGGGAGTTCAGTTTTCCTTTTTACATGTCTGTGTTCAGCCTATCATGCTTATGCTTATTTTATATCAGTCCATGATTGTCCTGATGAAATTCTTCATGAGTCTGCATATTTTGAAAGGTCTTCTTGATTTTATTTTTGAACAATGAGGACATTGCTCCTCTTAAGTGTGAGGAAGTAGGACCTTTCCCTGAAAATATGCCAGTTGACTTAATGCCACATTTGTTTTTGTTTGTCCTCTTATTTTGAAAGAATTATCTCTTTTAAGTGGCCGAAAAAAAAAAAAATTAATAAATCTTTGGAAGTGTTGAAAACGAGCGTGATGGCCACCTCAAGAATCTTTCTGCTCTAGGCTGTTTGTTTATTTAGTTTTATTCAAATTATATCTGTTTTCACTGAAATTTGGTGGATTAGCTGATTATGAAAATTGAATTGGTCTAGTTTGGGTCTTGGGAATGATGTAAAAGTTTGGAATGAAAGGATAAGGCAAGGTACTCCGCTGATCTGAATTAAAACTTCTGAACCAAAACAGGCCTCTTCATTCGGTTATTAAGTCCTTGGGGTGCCTTATCACCCATCTACCTAAGGTCTTGTGATCTGGGATAGAAGTCCCAAAGCCGCTACAAGGGTGAAGAGAAAAGTCTGAGGGGATGAATGAAATAAGCAAATGGCAGAATAGAATGTTAAGGAAAATGAACTTTGAAAAAAAAAATGTAATTCATCTTTGCTTATTCTGATCATGAGTATGTGGTGTTGAAAGGTATCACGGAATAAGGTGTTACTTCACACCCCTTGTCATCCAAAGGTTAGAGGAAAGAAATGGCGGAAGATCCCAAATTATTCTGTTTCAGTTTCTATAGTCTAACTTCTCCATGCTTTTTTAACTTCATTCTTTTTCACTATTTGCGAAAACCTACAGCTAGTAGCAGAACTTTTCTTTTGATTGTCATTTTGCTTGTTTTCCATCGGCAGTTGTTTGATCCTGAGTTTCAAATTCTACGGCCTTAAGAGTAGTCATATTCTGTATTTGCTTGAGGACAAGCAAAAGCTAAGTGTGAGGAAGTTTGATAAGTGTGAAATACATCTATTTTTAGGGCTTTAATTCTTCCTAGTTTCACAACAATTCATGTCGTATTTCTCACTTATCATATGTTTTTCCTTAGATTTATGTTTTGATGTGAACTGATACATTTTATGTGTCTAATATAGTGAAAAGGCTAGGAAATAACGTGGATTCTAACACAACAAACAGTATTAATGATTACACCATATTAAGGTACATGGACACACATACGGGCTGCATCACATGGGTCTCTATGCACATAGCATGGTATCAATTTGGACGCCATGCAGATAATGGGCCGACTCCTTCATGATTTGTTGTGGGCCGAATCAGATACATGCATGGCCATGCACATATACGAAGACTGAAGAATACAGCTTGGAGAATGGACGTGAACACCTGGGCTACATCTATCAATTGAGGCGCAGACACGACAAAACAGAACAGAGATACAGACCGGCATATCATAACAGTATGGTTACAACAATATAGAAAATCATTGTCGGGACTTCGATCGATCGCACTAGAGGAAAAAGACCATCAGGCATCGTCATCAACATCACCACCACTGCAGGGCATCAAGGATAAAAGGAGAAGAACCGCATGGAGGAGACGTCACGGATCTTCATCCCGTCACCACCCACACCGCCACAGACCACAACTGCATCACTGTACCACCATCACCTACACACCCGCTTCACCATCAACATCCATCTCGCCACCGACTCATTTTCACCCGCATCATCGTAACCACCACCATCATCACATCTTCAACACCACCGCTTTCACGACTTATCTTCATCATCGGTCACCAACACCATCGTTCCTTACCACAACACCATCGCCACAACCAGTCACCACGCCTTCAGCACCACTCACCACCATTCACAAACTACGACACGCCCGCCTGCTCCATCTAGACTCGCATCATCATCGTTCATCCTCGCCACATACCCGATTCATCATCCATCAACCTACATCTCACCACGCACTGCATCACCACCAAAACCACCTCTTCATTCTCAACTTTCGACTTCATTCACCATCATTCACCACGATATCATCTTCATTTCAACTAACGCAAATATCATCACCATCAACCGCATCTCACCGCCGTCTCCATTCGCCTTCACCGACGCATCCTCACCTTACCCGCATCGTCATCATCATTCGCCATCTTCACCGCACGAAACCATCACCTTCGTCATCCCATCGCCGTATTCATCGTCGTCAACATCGCTCACCGCTCCTTTCACACTTCATCATCACTCTCGCAATATCGTTGACTTCGCCATCGCCCTCGCATCATCATTCCCCAATCACCGAGTTGAGTGCTTCACCATCATCACCGGCGCAAGCAAGGGAACGACGCCGAGAAATCCCTACCATCGCGAGGCAGAGGAGAGGCGAGCAGAAGAACAGGACGAGGCGAGATTTCCATAACAGGGTTACGGGGTGGGGAAGACGACAAGAGCGAGTCGACTCTTGAGCTAACCGGAAGTCCTGGACCGGTTTTGGGCTGAAGGAAAAGAAGTGAACCAGACCGGTTCAACACAAGGGTTACACTAAACTCAACTTTATTACATGTTTGTTACTTGTTATTTTATGTCTTGTTACACTATTGTTTGTTAGAGTAATTTGACATTTGTTTTAATGTTAATTTGTGTTTGTGAAATAATGAGTGAGTAGTTTATATTTACTCTGGGGGATGGTTTAATTGCAGTTTGTTTTAATTATATTTACTGGTTTTAATTAATTACGGATTGTTACGATTAATGTTATTGTTGCGCTTTTTAATAAATATCATGAGTTTATTAAATTGCTTTACTAAATCTATTTTGATCCGACCAAGTGATAAATAGATAGGTTAAATTAATCTGTATATCTGTGGAATTATTAATTGGATTAATTAATTATTCCTACAGACGCAAATTATTATTCCTCGTGCTTAATCCGTTTACATGTGTTTCTGCTTGAGCCTAGACTAGGTCCTGCATTTCTGGTAAATGAGTTCTTCTGAGACTATGATTTAGCTCTTAAGAAAATTATAGGAATATTGCCAATCTATCTTTAATTAACCAGTAGATATAATTGAACAAACAGTTTTAACCTGAACCCAGAGTCCCTTTTTATCCATATCATCTATCATTTTATTTTATCTGTTATTTATTTTCCTGATTGTTATTTTATTTATTTGCAACCCAAAATCAAAACAAAAACCCCCTTTTGAGTTAACCATTATCTAAGGCTAGACTTTCTTATCAAGTCCCGTGGATTGACATCCAGGTCGCTTCATAATTTGCTATACTATTTCGACCGGGATTTTTGCAACCCGACGATCTATTGAATTATTGAATTCTAGGATTATTTCTAGGTTTTAATACGTCAAATAAATCGTTTGCAAAATGGCGCCGTTGCCGGGGACTTGACTTTGTCTAGTCCCTGAGCCTTGGTTAATTCATTTTTTTGTATTATAATAATTTTGTTTCTTTTATTTTTTTTTTCTCTATTTTCTATTTCTAATATTCTGTTTGCTATTTTTGTTTTTGTTTCATAATTCAATCTTATTTATCATTTTCTTTTGTTGTTTATTGTACTACTATTGTTTCTGTCATTTAATTATTCCTGCAATTTCCTTTTCATTTTATTTGCAGTCATTTTATATTCCATTTATTTATTTTATTTTCATTTTTTTTTTTGTCATTTAATATTTCAGTTTTTTATTTTTGTTATTTTAATTTCTTTTTCTTTATTTTCTTGTCATTTAAATTCCAGTAATCTGGTCCTTTTAATTTCAGTCATCTACATTCCAGTAATCTGGTCCTTTTATTTTCAGTTATTTACATTCCAGTAATCTGGTCCTTTTTCAGTCATTTACACTCCAGTAATCTGGTCCTCTTATTTTCATTTAAATTCCAGTCATTTATTTATTTGTCATTTAAATTACAGTCATTTAATTTCAGTCACTCACATTCCAGTAATCTGGTCCTTTTTAGCTATTTACATTCCAGTAACCTGGTCCTTTTCAGCTATTTATTTTTCTGTTATTTAAATTACTGTCATTTGAATTCCTGCAATTTATTTCTGCCCTTTTTAATTTTTATTGCATTAATTTTCGTTTTATTTAATTCAAAAAAAAAATGTGGCAAAGGATTTGATTGACAATTATTTCGTTATTAGTTATTTCTAACTAATAATGGCAAGTGAGGAACTTCGCCAATGGAGTAACACTGGAGGGAGAGTATTCTCAATAGCTCACGGTTCCACCCGAGCTCCAGACCCGATGATAGAACATATAGCCGCCGAGCAAGCACAACTGAACATCATGTTGGGAAGTATGGCTAAAATGCTCGAACAGCTCATCATGGAGCAAACCTCCAGGCAATCCCGCAGAAAGCCTCTATAAGTGTCGACGAAGCCTGCTGCTCTCAGTGTGGTGACACACATGAATATGAGGACTGCCCACTGGTGAAGGAGATAGTGGATGGACTGCCCAGTGGGGGGAATTCGATTGGGATTCCTATTATTCCCAAGATATATATTGCTCATGGTGTACGGGACCTCATGAGATGGAGGACTGTCTTGAATTTCAAAACAGAGGTGGTTAGAGGATCAACCAGACTACCCGCAGAATATAGGTTTTCCACACACAACGCAGTCTTGAACAATGTTGTCGAACAACCTGAAGAAGAAGATTTCTACATGAACAAACTGAAGTTCTTTGCTGATTGGAAGACACAATTGCGGAGTTAAAAACTCAGCTAGTTCTAATATTGCAAAAACCAAGGAGCAAAGCGTTCATGATGGAGTATACCCTACTGCAGACGGTTTCTTTCCTCTTCTCCTTCTCCCCCTATCTGGAAGATGAGGATGCTTACATCCTCGAATTTGAGAAGAAAGAACCACCACCACTTTGTCCAATATCAAACCTTTTCGAGCCTCACTGAACGAGGAAGATGTTTACATCCTCCAATTTGAGGAGGAACAACAATCATCACCTGGTCTTCTGCTTGAGACCCGTTACCGTCAATACCTCCTTAAGGACCAGTTCTATGGAGCATTTATTTTCCTATTTTATTTGTTGAGGTAACACTTTGTTTTGATCCAGGTGGGTTAATTCTAATTGCTGGCCACGTCGTCCCCGTTGGCACCATTGTCGACTTTATTTTTGACCCGGGATAACGAAGCGAGAGTCTAGCCAAAGACTATAAAGACAGGCAGCTTACTGGGAGGCAACCCAGTGGTTAAATTTATATTTTACATTTTGTTTTTTGGTTTTATTTTTTTTTTTATTTCTTTTCTATTTTTGAAGTGGCAGTGGTGCCTGTGCTTTTAATGCAACTCTTTTAGCGTTTTGTGTGTTTGTGTATGCAGGTGAAAAACTTTTTATGGTGTTTGATGCTCTCTAAGGCTGGACACTTGCATGAACGCAAGTGTGAGGAAGGCTACTACCCCATGCCAAGCTTAAGTGTGAGGAAGGGACCTTCCTCAATCTAAGATATCAGGGGAGTTTCAGTTTTCCTTTATTTAATGTCTGTGTTCAGCCTACATGCTTCATGCTTATGGTTATATCAGTCTGTTATCCTGCATGAAATTCTTATGAGTCTCATATTTTGAAAGGTCTTCTTTTGATTTTATTTTTGAACAATGAGGACATTGCTCCTCTTAAGTGTGAGGAAGTAGGACCTTTCCCTGAAAATATGCCAGTTGCGCTTAATGCCACATTTGTTTTTGTTTGTCCTCTTATTTTGAAAGAATTATCTCTTTTAAGTGGCCGAAAAAAAAATTAATAATCTTTGGAAGTGTTGAAACGAGCGTGATGGCCACCTCAAGAATCTTTCTGCTCTAGGCTGTTTGTTTATTTAGTTTTATTCAAATTATCTGTTTTCACTGAAATTTGGTGGATTAGCTGATTATGAAAATTGAATTGGTCTAGTTGGGGTCTTGGAATGAATGTAAAGTTTGGAATGAAAGGATAAGGCAAGGTACTCCGCTGATCTGAATTAAAACTTCTGAACCAAAACAGGCCTCTTCATTCGGTTATTAAGTCCTTGGGGTGCCTTATCACCCATCTACCTAAGGTCTTGTGATCTGGGATAGAAGTCCCAAAGCCGCTACAAGGTGAAGAAAAGTCTGAGGGGATGAATGAAATAAGCAAATGGCAGAATAGAATGTTAAGGAAAATGAACTTTGAAAAAAAATGTAATTCATCTTTGCTTATTCTGATCATGAGTATGTGGTGTTGAAAGGTATCACGGAATAAGGTGTTACTTCACACCCCTTGTCATCCAAAGGTTAGAGGAAAGAAATGGCGGAAGATCCCAATTATTCTGTTTCAGTTTCTATAGTCTAACTTCTCCATGCTTTTTTAACTTCATTCTTTTTCACTGTTTGCGAAAACCTACAGCTAGTAGCAGAACTTTTCTTTTGATTGTCATTTTGCTTGTTTTCCATCGGCAGTTGTTTGATCCTGAGTTTCAAATTCTACGGCCTTAAGAGTAGTCATATTCTGTATTTGCTTGAGGACAAGCAAAAGCTAAGTGTGAGGAAGTTTGATAAGTGTGAAATACATCTATTTTTAGGGCTTTAATTCTTCCTAGTTTCACAACAATTCATGTCGTATTTCTCACTTATCATATGTTTTTCCTTAGATTTATGTTTGATGTGAACTGATACATTTTATGTGTCTAATATAGTGAAAAGGCTAGGAAATAACGTGGATTCTAACACACACAAACAGTATTAAATTACACCATATTAAGGTACATGGACACACATACGGGCTGCATCACATGGGTCTCTATGCACATAGCATGGTATCAATTTGGACGCCATGCAGATAATGGGCCGACTCCTTCATGATTTGTTGTGGGCCGAATCAGATACATGCATGGCCATGCACATATACGAAGACTGAAGAATACAGCTTGGAGAATGGACGTGAACACCTGGGCTACATCTATCAATTGAGGCGCAGACACGACAAAACAGAACAGAGATACAGACCGGCATATCATAACAGTATGGTTACAACAATATAGAAAATCATTGTCGGGACTTCGATCGATCGCACTAGAGGAAAAAGACCATCAGGCATCGTCATCAACATCACCACCACTGCAGGGCATCAAGGATAAAAGGAGAAGAACCGCATGGAGGAGACGGTCACGGATCTTCATCCGTCACCACCCACACCGCCACAGACCACAACTGCATCACTGTACCACCATCACCTACACCCGCTTCACCATCAACATCCATCTCGCACCGACTCATTTTCACCCGCATCATCGTAACCACCACCATCATCACATCTTCAACACCACCGCTTTCACGACTTATCTTCATCATCGGTCACCAACACCATCGTTCCTTACCACAACACCATCGCCACAACCAGTCACCACGCCTTCAGCACCACTCACCACCATTCACAAACTACGACACGCCCGCCTGCTCCATCTAGACTCGCATCATCATCGTTCATCCTCGCCACATACCCGATTATCATCATCCATCAACCTACATCTCACCACGCACTGCATCACCCAAAACCACCTCTTCATTCTCAACTTTCGACTTCATTCACCATCATTCACCACGATATCATCTTCATTTCAACTAACGCAAATATCATCACCATCAACCGCATCTCACCGCCGTCTCCATTCGCCTTCACCGACGCATCCTCACCTTACCCGCATCGTCATCATCATTCGCCATCTTCACCGCACGAAACCATCACCTTCGTCATCCCATCGCCGTATTCGTCGTCAACATCGCTCACCGCTCCTTTCACACTTCATCATCACTCTCGCAATATCGTTGACTTCGCCATCGCCCTCGCATCATCATTCCCCAATCACCGAGTTGAGTGCTTCACACCATCATCACCGGCGCAAGCAAGGGAACGACGCCGAGAAATCCCTACCATCGCGAGGCATAGAGAGCGAGCAGAAGAACAGGACGAGGCGAGATTTCCATAACAGAGTTACGGGGTGGGGAAGACGACAAGAGCGAGTCGACTCTTGAGCTAACCGAAGTCCTGGACCGGTTTTGGGCTGAAGGAAAAGAAGTGAACCAGACCGGTTCAACACAAGGGTTACACTAAACTCAACTTTATTACATGTTTGTTACTTGTTATTTTATGTCTTGTTACACTATTGTTTTGTTAGAGTAATTTGACATTTGTTTTAATGTTAATTTGTGTTTGTGAAATATGAGTGAGTAGTTTATATTTACTCTGGGGGATGGTTTAATTGCAGTTTGTTTTAATTATATTTACTGGTTTTAATTAATTACGGATTGTTACGATTAATGTTATTGTTGCGCTTTTTTAATAATATCATGAGTTTATTAAATTGCTTTACTAAATCTATTTTGATCCGACCAAGTGATAAATAGATAGGTTAAATTAATCGTATATCTGTGGAATTATTAATTGGATTAATTAATTATTCCTACACGCAAATTATTATTCCTCGTGCTTAATCCGTTTACATGTTTTCTTTTCTGTTTCTTGCTTAGCCTAGACTAGGTCCTGCATTTCTGTAGAATGAGTTCTTCTAAGACTATGATTTAGCTCTTAAGAAAATTATAGAATTTGCCAATCTATCTTTAATTAACCAGTAGATATAATTGAACAAACAGTTTTAACCTGAACCCAGAGTCCCTTTTTATCCATACATCTATCATTTATTTTATCTGTTATTATTTTCCTGATTGTTATTTTAGTTATTTGCAACCCAAAATCAAAACAAAACCCCCTTTTGAGTTAACCATATCTAAGGCTAGACTTCTTATCAAGTCCCGTGGATTGACATCCAGGTCGCTTCATAATTTGCTATACTATTTCGACCGGGATTTTTGCAACCCGACGATCTATTGAATTCTAGGATTATTTCTAGGTTTTAATACGTCAAATAAATCGTTTGCAGTAGTTCTAACTGGATGTCTTGAATTGTTCAAAATTTAAACTGTATTGAAACTCCTAACTGAGAGTAAATAAACTGAAAAAAATTAAGGAATCAGGTGGCACGTTGCAGAGAGAATCAACCAGTTTCACCTTTCTGTTTCTTTTTTGTAACAACAAAGTCTAGTTTCTTTGTGGAGAATTCTCAAAGAAATGTCCTAGATGATTGAAGATCTGTTAGGAAGTTGAAAACCAGAGTATACAACTAGCTAATTGGATAAACAATTCATGAGAAGGAAGGAGGTTAGATGAGTGTGAGCCTCGATTTTAGACCCTATCCTATGTTGATTAAAGTTGATTAGGATGTAAACGGGTTTTAGGTCCACTTATAACCTAAGATTAATAACTATGTCATCCAACAATAATTATTAAAACCTAAGCTAGCTCACTGGAACCTATTATGAGTCGCCACCTAATTTTAACCTAGATCAAATTAGGAAAGGAGAGTTCGGGTTCGGGGGCTTGATATTCGACTTAATTAGGGTTCAATTACTTTCATTACCCTTCCTAGGTCGTTTTTCCTCTACTCAGTTTATTTACGGCTTATTACGAGTCGTTTTAACCTAAGTGCGCGAGCTTCTGTTTTTTTGTGTTTTTTAGCATTTTTTGACAGAAAATTAAAGTGAAAAGTGAAACTACCTAAACTAGGGTTTCGGAGGCAGAATTAGGTCAAATTTCGTTTCCGTCAATAGCCACGGACCTAATGTCCGAAACCACGGACCCCGGTTAACCTAAATATACAGAAAAGTCGAAATTGGGAAAACAAAAATTTGCAAAGTCCGGGGCCACGGACAGGCTGTCCGTGGGCCCGGACATCATTAGAAAAAATAAATTTTGATTTTTTAAAATCCCGCCGCCGTCCGTGGGTGTCCGTGGTCTCGGACAACGCGTCCGAGGTCCCGGACCATAGGTCCGAGGTCACGGACCACCTCGGATAGGGGTTTTCAGAAGGTTCCCGAGGGTGTTTTTGAGCTCAAATTTTATGGGTGTAGCCTGAAAGATGTACAAGACGTTAGTGATTGAAAGTTTTCAATTTGAATTCGAATTAAGCACGAACTTAGCAACAAGTTATCTGACAGAGGCTTAAACAAACAGCAATACAGAAGCCTACGAAGGTTAGTTTGAGCTCAAATTTTGAGGCAAGACAGATAATACCGTGGAGAATTAGGGAAGCTGAGTTTCTACCTGTTTTGCCTTCGGATTCACAACGTTTCTTCACACCGGGATTCGTCGACTGCTCCGTTGATGGTAGACCCGAAAGGACTTCGAACCAAGCTTCTGGTTGTTGGTTGTTTCTTGCTGTTCTTCACGTTTTGGTGGTGTTTTTGTGGGTTTTGATGATTATTGGTGCTTTGGGAATTGGAAAACGTGTTTAGATGATGATTTCGGGGATTTCGGTATAATTTTGGGTGGCCGGGTGTGGAAAACGTGAGAGAGAGAGAGGAGGCTGCCTTTTCTGACTCTCTAGGGTTCTTGAGTATGTGAGGTCCTCATTTTATCCAAAAACCTATCCCCTTATATAGACTTTCTAAGATAAAGAAAATCTAGTAAAGTAAGATTTTTTGATATTTTAATTAAGTGACTTCCCAAATGAATTTTGCTGTGAGATTTTAACCACGTGTCAAGGATGGATATTATGAATTTTCTGAGGTGGAACCGAATTTTTTGAATATTGGAATATTTTTAAATCGAATTTCCCGTCAGATTCAGTCAGAAATTGCTAGAAAAATTGGAAATTCGAAAAAATCAAAATTCCAACGCCATTATGCTTAAGATATCATCCTCTATCATGGGTTAAAATATCAAAGCATTTCAAGCTGATTTGGGCATCCTTTGGAGGAGAGAGAAAGCTTACGGGAGGTCTTAGGAGCCTTTAAAGATTACCAAACGCCCCTGAAAGTGACGAAGCTGCTCCTCATGCCATGGAACGCCGATTGAGCCGGGATCCCTCACTACTTGATTAAAATGCCTCTCACAACACCAGTTCCTCGTAGACCCTAACCAGGGGGGTCAAAATTTTGGGTATAACAGATTGCCCCCCGTCAACTAGACTTTGTAATGAAAGTGAGAAGGCTAGTTGATGCTTGAGTGATACCCCAAAATTTCAAGTGTTTCCAAGACCCTGCATGTTATCAAAAACTGATAAGTTGTGTCGAGCTATTCTAAGGCGCTGACTACCTACAATGATGATATGATGTCAAACTATTCTAAGGCGTTGACTACCTATGACGTATGAGATGATGTCAAGCGATTCTAAGGCGTTGACTACCTATAAGTAAAGTGAAATGAAGTAATGTCAAGCGATTCTAAGGCGTTGACAACCTAAAATGTGGAAATGAGATAATGTCAAGCGATTCTAAGGCGTTGACAACCTAAAATGTGATAACCGGGTGGTATGCAAATGCAAGAATGCTGAAATGTTGATGATGCTAATGATGCTGATGATGTTGATGATGCTGATGATAATGCTGATGATAATGCTGATGATGCTGATGATAATGCTGATGATAATGTTGATGATGCTGATGATGCTCGGATGCTTCTGGGGACCGAAACCCGTGCCAATGCTCCTGGCTGGACCCAATGTGGACTTATTGCCATCGCCCCCAAGCCGGTGTGCAGGGATAACTCCTGGTAAAAACCTTGGGGACTTATTGCCTTTGCCCACCATTCGTTGATCCCGAAAATAAGTTGACATCGCAAATAGAGGATTTATTGCCATCACCTCGCCAACTTTTCTGTCGCCAGGTCTTGTGACGCGCCTGGATAATGCAACTAGGTCTTACGACGAGCCTATATGAATGAGATGAATGCAATGTGTTTGATAAGAGTGGGTAAGCTAAAGGGTAACGCTAGGTCTTACTACGAGCCTAAGGGAAATGCAGCTAGGTCTTATGGCGAGCCTAAAAATAGTTCTAGGTCTTATGGCGAGCCTAAAAATGGTTCTAGGTCTTATGACGAGCCTAAAGTGATGCAACTAGATCTTACTACGAGCCTAAGGGAATGTGACTAGGTCTTATGGCGAGCCTAAAAATGGTTCTAGGTCTTATGGCGAGCCTAAAGGGATGCAACTAGGTCTTACTACGAGCCTAAGGGAATGTGACTAGGTCTTATGGCGAGCCTAAAAATGGTTCTAGGTCTTATGGCGAGCCTAAAGGGATGCAACTAGGTCTTACTACGAGCCTAAGGGAATGTGACTAGGTCTTATGGCGAGCCTAAGGGAATGCAACTAGGCTTTATGACGAGCCTAAAAGATTGGATCTAGGTCTTATGACGAGCCTAAAGGTTGGTTCTAGGTCTTATGACGAGCCTAAAGGTTGGATCTAGGTCTTATGACGAGCCTAAGGATAGTTCTAGGTCTTATGATGAGCCTAAGGATGGTTCTAGGTCTTATGACAAGCCTAAGGGAATGCAACTAGGTCTTATGACGAGCCTAAGGGTGGATCTAGGTCTTATGACGAGCCTAAGGGTGGATCTAAGTGAAAGTGAGTTAAGTGCATGATGGATCTCGCACTAAAAATGGGCTAGAAAGATAATGGTCTCGTGCAAATGCATGTGGTGAAAACCAATTGTAAAAGGGCCAAACGTGGCGATGGTGAGGTGTACGCCAAAGTTTGTAAAATGCAATCACAGTGCATGTAAGATATTTTTTCAAAGCAAGAAACTGTTGAAAAATGTGCCAAACATGGCAACGACGGGAATTGAAAATTGTTAAAAGCAAGAAATTGCTGGAAAATGTGCCAAACATGGCAAAGCTTGGGAAAAGCTCTACTGAAAAAGGAAAGTGAAAGAATCACTTCCTGACTAAGAAATTCATATTTGCATTTTGTTTCTTAGAAGATGAACATGCCACTGGTGGGGTGTGGTTTTATTTTTTGTGGTGCTAAAGGCTTTTGCTGGTGTTCAGGATATACGATAAACCTGGGATTAGGTTGTGATTTCGGATGGTGGTCAGAGCTTATGTGCGCCTGAGGTGTTTGATGTGGTAAGGGCTTATGCCTGTGGTGGGATGGTAGTGCTCAAGCTTTAGGTTTCAATTGGTGTTGTCATTACAATTGTTGGAACCAACAATTGCCCCCAGTATTTTTCCTTAGGACAATCTGAGCTAGAGTTCATGGCAATCGATCGAAACGATCGATTGCCCCCAGTATTTTCTTTGATTAAACGTGCGAACAAGTCTCATCCTCACAGGGTCGAGGCTTATGCTTTGATGTGGTGCTTCCTAACCTACACTCGACGTGGTTGGTGCTTGCACTCATTTCTCGCTCTCATGGTCATAACTTCTAGACCATTGAATTCGATATTTGATGGATTTACGCATTTGATCTGTTACTTTCACGTGATTGGACACACAACTATCAAGTCGGAAGTCTTTAAAGCTTATAACGTGGCCATAGGGTGTGATGAAAGACGATGGGATCATGGAGGGATATTTGAGGTATGTGGAGCTTAGATGGGTGACCAAAGCTGCAACTTGCGTCTTCTCTTGTCTTGAAGTCGTCTGGCTGTTTCATGTTGATGTTGTTTTCGAGCTTCTAGACCTGGACTTTTGGAGTTGTCCTTTACACCATTTCTCTTTTTTGTCATTTGGACTTCTTCGAGGCACTTCGGGTTTGCCTTTTGGTTTTATCCTTCCTTGACTTTGCCTTCGGGGTTCTTGTGTTTCCCGGCTTTGGGCTTCGGGCTGTTTTGATGTGAGCTCTTTTGATCCTGTGTCACTCTGGGACCATTTGCGGATCGCTTCGTCATGCTGATAGCAGCATTGCTTCTTTGGACTGATGGGAATGTTATCTGAGAGTTGGGCTCCTCGCTTCCTTTGGTCACCGGGTCGGACATTCATCATTGGCTGGATTATTCTGTGGAGCTCATAATATTGAAAAAGGGATATACGAAAGGCTCAACGGGGGTGCCTAGGGTTTAATGATAGGGTTTACAAGCTTTTGGCTATGTGGTGCTGTACCTAGGTGCTTCGTCATTCTAGATAGTTGTGTATCCATTCTTTGTTACTTTTCGCAGGTCTAAGAGTAAATTTACAAATTATCTCCTTCGGTCGGAGTTATACCGTTTACCTCACCTTTGAATGTGGTCTCACCAGACTCGTGTAAAAATGACATGCTCGTTCTCTCATGGTTTTTCCGCTCAGGACACCCTCGTGAATTTCACTTAGAGACTAGTTCACACGCTTAAACGAAAGATTAAAGATGACGATCCTGAACTCAGATTGCCCCCAGTATTGACCTGGGGTTTATGACAACACTTAAACAGATGTGGATTTTGGAATGTTTTGTGGATATTATGGGATAGTCTATGGTGTGAGGACGGACATGTTCACCCTTTTAGAAACAAAAGACAAGTCGTTCTATTCCATAGTCAGGAAATGATTACTCCGTGATCCCTTAAAAAACATTTTTTTGTTTTTTGTTTTGTTCAATGAATGCGCAAAAAATTACGAAAATAGAACTATGCTCGAATTCAAGAATGGAAAAAAAAATAACATCAAAAGTTGTAATCTAAAATGATAAAGGAAGCTAACTACCATAAAAGCCAGAAGAACGATTGAGAAAAGAAAACTACTAAATTGAGAAAACTTCTTAAATTGTGATGTTGAACAGTCTGATGCTAACATGTTGATGGCTCGAGCTGTTGACCATCGGGGCGCCATTGACCATGATTGTCTTCCTTCCAAACTTCGAGTAGGCCCTGTAAAATGTCTGGACTAGGAATGCCTATGGGTTATGTAGGAAGTAACTGGGCCTCAGTCTTCGCCAAACTGAGACTGATGTGCATAAATTAGAGTGATTCCTAGACTAGAACGGACATGTAGGCCTGAATCCAGAAATTGAGCAAACAAGCTGAAAGAAATCATATGGACCGTGAATGGGCCACTGGGCCGAGGGATAAGCCTTGAAGTCTAGATTCATTGATGCTCTTGTTGGGCCTTGAGGCCGGAAACTGGAATGAATGAGTTATGCAAACTGTCTTGGATTCAAATGTTTTATGGGCCGAAATTATGGATTGGGAGCGAAGCTCATGGGCCAAAATATGAATTGGTCTATGGGCTCAAACGGAATGAGTTATGAGTGTGGTACTTGGGCCAGAATGATTGCTCTATATGTGAACCGGAATTTGGGCCGAGTGATTTTTGTTGGGCCTAAAAGATGACAC
Organism: Limonium bicolor; assembly: GCA_023374045.1. Lineage (NCBI taxonomy): Eukaryota > Viridiplantae > Streptophyta > Magnoliopsida > Caryophyllales > Plumbaginaceae > Limonium > Limonium bicolor. The sequence goes on from CM041778.1 coordinate 40,065,359, forward strand.
CTAGATCTAGGGTTTTGGGTTAGGGTCATGATAAGAAGTCTACCTAGACTAGAATGAGCCTTTGGGCCGGAATGTGTTTGGGCCTGAAGTAAAGCACATGAGCTGGAATGGTCCCTAAATCACAAATTGGCCAAACTTTCTTTGGACCAGAGAAGGTGATTGCTAAGCCGAAAAAGGTTCATTTTCAGGACTTGTGAGTTATTTCAAGTTCAGGTGGATTTCTTTTTTATGGGCCTAGAACTAATTGGATAATTCAAATTGGGCCAGAAGAGAAATCACCTAAGTCTAGGCTTTTGGGCCGAAGCCCGAACGACTCACATGTTAAACCAAGCAGGGCCTCTGGGCCGCAAACAAATAGAGCTGCCAATTCGTGTTGCGCTAGGTTGATGCAGGAGAAGTTCGTATCAATCTCTAGGCTGGGTAGTGGGCCGATCATACAAGCAAACAAGGCCCACACAAATTCAACATGTCCTCACTAGACGTTTGAATCAAATCGGGCATGGGTCGATCCGGAGAGGTGCTTGGGGCATGGGCCCAGGTCACCACAAAGGAATAGGGCTTGCACACTATTCTCTTTGGGCTTCCCCACTCTTTTCACATCACCTAAAGGTGTGCGTCTACGGTCGGGTCTTTGACTGACCAAACAATGGGCTAGGTAAGGGCACTGCCAGGAAAACGCTTGGGGCTAAGGCCCAGGTATTAAGGGGGTGTGGTTAGACGACCCTCCTCTTTTCCCCCGCTTATTCACATCACCTAAAAGGTGTGAGTCCCTGACAGGGGACCCTTAAACGGGTCCCGGGGTGAAATCGGTTTGCGTGGACCCTCGCTCTCATATGATGCAAAGGTGCAGGAATTAAAGTGCACACAAAGATAAACAAACAATGTAATAAAAGCCATAAATAAACATTTTCAATTTAAGCCCTCTTTCTTAAAATTAAACAAGTTAATATTAAGAATCTTGTCCCCAGCAGAGTCGCCAGTCTGTGAGCCTCGATTTTAGACCCTATCCTATGTTGATTAAAGTTGATTAGGATGTAAACGGGTTTTAGGTCCACTTATAACCTAAGATTAATAACTATGTCATCCAACAATAATTATTAAAACCTAAGCTAGCTCACTGGAACCTATTATGAGTCGCCACCTAATTTTAACCTAGATCAAAATAGGAAAGGAGAGTTCGGGTTCGGGGGCTTGATATTCGACTTAATTAGGGTTCAATTACTTTCATTACCCTTCCTAGGTCGTTTTTCCTCTACTCAGTTTATTTACGGCTTATTACGAGTCGTTTTAACCTAAGTGCGTGAGCTTCTGTTTTTTTGTGTTTTTTAGCATTTTTTGACAGAAAATTAAAGTGAAAGTGAAACTACCTAAACTAGGGTTTCGGAGGCAGAATTAGGTCAAATTTCGTTTCCGTCCGTAGCCACGGACCTAATGTCCGAAACCACGGACCCAGTTAACCTAAATATACAGAAAAGTCGAAATTGGGAAAACAAAAATTTGCAAAGTCCGGGGCCACGGACAGGCTGTCCGTGGGCCCGGACATCATTAGAAAAACATAAATTTTGATTTTTAAAATCCCGCCGCCGTCCGTGGGTGTCCGTGGTCTCGGACAACGCGTCCGAGGTCCCGGACCATAGGTCCGAGGTCACGGACCACCCACGGACAGGGGTTTTCAGAAGGTTCCCGAGGTGTTTTGAGCTCAAATTTTATGGGTGTGTAGCCTGAAAGATGTACAAGACGTTAGTGATTGAAAGTTTTCAATTTGAATTCGAATTAAGCACGAAACTTAGCAAACAAGTTATCTGACAGAGGCTTAAACAAACAGCAATACAGAAGCCTACGAAGGTTAGTTTGAGCTCAAATTTCGAGGCAAGACAGATAATACCGTGGAGAATTAGGGAAGCTGAGTTTCTACCTGTTTTGCCTTCGGATTCACAACGTTTCTTCACACCGGGATTCGTCGAGTGCTCCGTTGATGGTAGACCCGAAAGGACTTCGAACCAAGCTTCTGGTTGTTGGTTGTTCTTGCTTCTTCACGTTTTGGTGGTGTTTTTGTGGGGTTTTGATGATTATTGGTGCTTTGGGAATTGGAAAACGTGTTTAGATGATGATTTCGGGGGATTTTCGGTATAATTTGGGTGGCCGGGTGTTGGAAAACGTGAGAGAGAGAGAGGAGGCTGCCTTTTCTGACTCTCTAGGGTTCTTGAGTATGTGAGGTCCTCATTTTATCCAAAAACCTATCCCCTTATATAGACTTTCTTAAAGATAAAGAAAATCTAGTAAAAGTAAGATTTTTTGATATTTTAATTAAGTGACTTCCCAAATGAATTTTGCTGTGAGATTTTAACCACGTGTCAAGGATGGATATTATGAATTTTCTGAGGTGGAACCGAATTTTTTGAATATTGGAATATTTTTAAATCGAATTTCCCGTCAGATTCAGTCAGAAATTGCTAGAAAATTATTGGAAATTCAAAAAATCAAAATTCCAACGCCATTATGCTTAAGATATCATCCTCTATCATGGGTTAAAATATCAAAGCATTTCAAGCTGATTTGGGCATCCTTTGGAGGAGAGAGAAAGCTTACGGGAGGTCTTAGGAGCCTTTAAAGATTACCAAAACGCCCCTGAAAGTGACGAAGCTGCTCCTCATGCCATGGAACGCGCCGATTGAGCCGAGATCCCTCACTACTTGATTAAAATGCCTCTCACAACACCAGTTCCTCGTAGACCCTAACCAGGGGGGTCAAAATTTTGGGTATAACAATGAGTGAACACAGAAACGCAACAGGAGGATAATGAAACATCAGTTCTGATTTCAATTTTATTTCAGTTTCAGTTTTTCTCACCAGATCAGTGTCTAGCTATTTCTGTACTTGTAACAAGTTGTCTTCGGTTTGTTTGGGTTTAAAAGCTTGATGGAAATGTTTCAGTAACTGGTTTCACAGTTTGGAAAGGATTGACGAATCAAACATATGAACTAATAGAGAGGAAAGGAAGGAAAGAAATATACCTGTTGCAGATTCTTCTGCTGCGGTCCTGACTGCAGTGTGCTCAAACTTCAGTGGCATTAGCAAGGTTGCCTAGAGTTGTCCTTGAATCTTAAAAATCTCGATAATCATTAGCTAAGTGGGTAAGGAAATAGGGAGAGTGTAGCTCAGTTTAGAAAACAGACAGAGGTGAGAATAAGAGTGTACACCAGTTTTCTGGATTCTAATTGTAGTTCCAGAAAACTTCAGTTTCGGTATAACAAAGTTACAGAGAGCTGAAAGGGATGACTTTAGGTGGTTCAAGAACTTAAAACCTAGCTAAATAACCTAACCAAGTATGTAAGCACATAGATAAGAAAGAGAAACAGACCGTAAACCAACTGTGAATAGAACAGATAGGAACACATATCAGTTTTGAATTCAGTTCTGCAATTCTGATCTTTCTGTATGTCAACCTTTTATGAGTTTAAACATAGGGGTGGTGAATCTATTTGAGGTCAAAACTGTACTAAGATACTTACTTAGATAGCTAAGAAACCTAGGGAAAACTCAAACCAGAACCCTGAGCAAACTACAAGATACAAGATAGATTATCAGGCTATGGTTTTCGTTTTACAGTTTTGACAGTTCTAATTGGTTTCTGTAAAGTGAGTTTTCTGAGATGATAACACCATGGTTTTGAGTTGCTTTTAAGTTCAAACCTTTTTCCAATGCAAGCATCGAGTGGTGTAATAGCTTGAGAAGTTTGGAAACCAATCAGTAAACCTAAATAAAGATTTGAGGAAGGAATAAACAAATGATGTTTCAGTTTTCTAGTTTCTTTTGTTTCAGATTCTTCCCAGTCAGAGTAGGGTTGTTTCTGGGTCTGTAACAGATTGGAATGAAACTGTAAATAACACCATGAACTAAGTAGCTAAGTAGAGTGGGGGAGAAAGTGAAGCAGAAACCAAATCGAGGAATGAGAAACAAAACATAAGAGGAACAACTTACCTAACTAATACATCAGTTTCCAAATTACTTCGGAAATGAATGACCTTCTGTATAAACCTGTTACAGAGGGATATTAAGGGCAGAATTTGAGTTAAGAATGAACCTAAGGTACTTCTAAGTGAGTGAACTAGCTTGGTACATCCATTGGAGGTTTAGAGCTCAACTGGATGACTAAACCGAAACAAAAAAAAGAGATGCAACCACATGATTTCAGGATTTTCAACAGTATGCTCTTTTGGAATAATTGAGATACAGAGGAGATTAAGTAGTGATACAGTCTTAGGTTTTCTAATCTATGATGGATGTGGTGGAATGGTAAATTTTGAAAGAGAATGAGATTTAAAAAGAATGAAATCTGATATGTACATATATTACCGGTAACTAGAGTAAGGAGTTGTCAAACCTTGGGTTATATTTCACCACAAGGTTTTGATGTTATAAAGTTAGAGACTTACTGTTATGCCCCAGATTTTTTTTCTTTCGTGTCTGATTCGCAAAGGGATTTTTCTAACATATTGATCTTGTGTTAGTTCTTTTATTATATTCTTCGGTCTTTGGCATTCACTTTGAGGAAGGTGGATTACATTGTCCTTTTTTTCCTTTTGCTGTTTATTTATTAGTAAGAGAGGGATCACTATTATTAATTCATTCCTTTTGTTATTTATTTGTTAGTTAGTAAAAGGATTACTAATCCCCTTTTTCCTTTTTTTCTTGTGATGTTTTTATTAATAAAGGAATGAGTTTCTAATTTAATTTACTTTTCCTTTCCCTCTTCTTCCTGACAATATTTCACGTCAGTTCTCTCGCTTTCACGAACCTCCGCTCTGCAAAGTCTTCAACCCCCCTTTGCTCTCTTCTTCAAATTCTTCCTCTCTGCCACTCAATTGATCTGATGCGTTGTTGTTCGAGTCTGTAGATCTTGGGTGAGGATTCCAAGTTGATTATCGTATTTCGTTCCAGTACTTCACTCCTCTTCTAGTTCCGGTCTTTTCTCAATTTGTTCGTGCATTTGTGAATTCGAGTGGAGATTCAAGGAATCTGATGTGTAGAGTCCTCTGAGATTGCATTGCTTCGGATGTGAGGTAGGTGGTAGATGGATTCGGTTGTGTACGTTCAACCATGGGAATTTCTGGTTTCGTTTTGTTTTTCATATATGTTTATGTGCTCCTCTGATTGTGATGTTTCTGGATTGATTTTGGTTGCTTTTTGATGTGTTAAAACCCTGTGGAAATGTGTTTTCGATAGGCTATTTTGCTACTATAAGTTATGTATGTTTTGTGGGGGATTTGTGGCTTGGTTTTGGCTGATTTCCGCAAGTGATTTTGCAGTTTTTGCAGTGTCCGAACATGTGTCCGAACATTGAAGTTCGGACATCATACGCCGGCAGATTTTCAGACTCTCGGTTTATGTCCGAACATGCAAGGTCGGACGCATGTTCGGACAGGCCTTTGTTTTTGGCATTACTTCTTCGTCTGAGCTCCGTTTTGAGTGCCGTTTGCGGCATTGGATTCCTCTTTTCAAGTACTATCTGTTTTTGTCATGTTTTGGCATGTGTTTAAGTATATTTTTATTTGAAAGTCACCGATAATCTTTTGAACTCTATTTTGCTCTGTAAGTGTGCTTCGGCCTCTGATTTCAGTTTTACTTTGGCTAGTCCTGGTTTAAGACTTTTGTTTCAGCTATGAGTCAGTTTTTGTTGTGTTAAGGCCTTTTGCTTTGGTGTGTGTTCTCTGCAACACCATCTGAACTAATTTGTTAAGTTTCTGTTTGTTAAGCTTCTGTTTTGGGACCTAGTTACTCTGCTTCTGAGCCATGAATGGCTGGGTCGAGCTATTCCGTGGTATACCATGTAGACGTCATTCTGAGTGTGGGTCATGCCCAATCTGTTATGTGGGGTTGACGAACCCTTTGGCCTTCGGGTCATTTCTGCGTTGTCGAGGGATCTGTTAGATCCATGGGTCTTCGACCCTTTCTGAGTGTTTGTGATTGGTGCTAGAGTCCCACTTCTGATTGTTAAGTGATATGTTTTTGTCTGCTCTGTCTATATTTGATTTGAGATGGTCTGCTGTGTGCTTTCCGTCTTCTGAGAAGTCTCTGGTTTGCAAAGCTTCGACATTCTGGTTTGTTTTTTGCTGTTCCTTCTGATTTGACAACACTTAACTCTCTCTGTTTTAGACCTCTGTCTGTTGGAAGGTCTTTCGCTTCGGTCACTGCTTTTGAATTTGCTAAGCTTCAGATTTCGTTCAGCTTTTGATGTGGTTAAACTTCTTATTTTGTTGAGCGTCTGTTTTGGTTGAGCTTCTGGTTTATCAAGCTTCTATTTTTGCCGTCTTCCTCTGAGGCATCTGTTTCTGATTTTGCCATGCTTTCGTATAAGTATAAATGTATGTACAGATTATGTTTTGAGCGTGCTCAGCTGATGAAGTTTATCACCTGCTGGGCAATAGTTGTGCTCACCCCTTTCTCCGTCTGTTTGCAGGTTTTAGTCCGCGCTTGGAGATTCAGTTTCTACTTTCTGTCTTGGCTTTTGAGCTCTGTATTTCAGTTTGTTTGGCCATGGTGCCCTGTTGTAATTAGATTATGCTTTGTATTTCAGTTCGGCTTCCGCCTGTGTAATGAAAAGACATGTTGTATTCATCTATTTGGTAATATATGAGTTTCAGTTCTGTTTTGGGAGTTCGCTAGTGTGGCCTTGCGTTGTCTTAGGTAATAAGCGCGCGGCGTGTAACGGTCTCTTAACCAGGGTGGTTTTGGGGTCGTTACACTTACAACATATTATAAGTTATGTGGTAATATTGTGAGTAATGGGAATATATAATAAAGGAGCTCAAATGTGGCACATGTGTATATGATTTTCGATACATTCATAAGTTGCCAAAACCACGTGTTATTAAGTCTAGTGACACATAAAATATCGTACTATATAACATCATGGAACAAATATAACACAAATATTATGTGGCCAAGAATATAGTTATTCAAAACGGTTATGTTAAACATATACATATACATCTAAACATATAGCGAGAAATAAAGGTATACACTATAGTCTACAACGACATAAAATACTAAGATTAATATAAGACTTTGGGACGATAAATAAACCCTGAGTGAAGTATCATAAGTGTACAACGTAAGGTTACATACTCTATTGTAAACCGAGTATTAACTCACACAACGAGTAAGACGTTTATTAAATAACGGTACATTAACTAGGAACAAATGTTAAGTCTGAGGACATAGTATTGGGATTTAAAGCGTTATTCGGAAATACCGAATTGTGCTGTCATGTGGATTGACGCTTAGTGTTCCTTGTATTACTAGATCGCATTTCCAACGTACGCGCTCGAAAGCTCTAGTGGCCTGCACTGCACGAATCTAGACACGGTGTACGGTGTGTAAAGGAGTTTGATCCGAGTTGTTCTGAGGAATTCCTCGGGCTCGGATTTGTTTGATAACATGTATGATTATGTGTGATGGATGTGTGTTTACAGCATTACTTATTTATGCACGAACTAATACTATGTCGACAATAGATTGGCTTATATAAAACTACATATACGAGTTGTGTGACTGTGATTACCGTTGCCTGACCTAATACACTAAGTATTACAAGTATGTAGTTATAACCTAAGTAAGACACTTAGGAACGGGACACAACATTGTCGGTCCCTAGAGCTTCAACTCAAACATAAATATTACCTAGAATCATTCTAGGCATGCGTAAGACCCATAGGGCAGCCAACAAGTAAGTGATGTACTCCATGTTTAAAACTGTAACTGAATCACTAACTAACGAAGCTAACAGTGGAGTGTGAATGGAAGTGATGTGAACCTTAATCCTGACAGTCATTGGCTGCTGGTCGCACGTAGAGATCTCTTGGGTTAACCTGTGTTGGGTTTTCCCTAGTTAATCCTGAACGAGCCTAGATAGATCGTCAGGCGGAGTGTGCTACCGTTGGCTCCAGGCCCTTGGCCACCTAAATGGACGCCTTTACAAAGGCATAGTGAAATAGCCTAGAGTCTTCGGATGATCAGGGCAGTGAGCACCTTGTGTGTACGTGGGACTACTGTCCAAGTGATTATATTCGGGTTGTCCTAACTGACTCCCGACAGTGCTAACCAATCAATGTTATGTGAGGGCCCGGGGGGCTGAGTGTTGTAGTACGTGAAGATGTGAAACTAAGAACAGCGTGTGACTTACCGATGCTATTGTATTGTACAATGTGCTGTTGTTCTGTGTATATCTGTGATGATTGTTACATGCTTAAATTATGCTTTACAGTTTCCTATTATACTCTGTAAACCAATGTTGCATGTAACGAACCTAATAAAAAGACGGTTAATACGACCTAATTGACCATTAGGGTCCAGACTCGGCATACTCAGCGTTTATCGCTGAGCCTTTATGGCTTTATGCAGGTTGATGATCACGGACGAAGCCGGAGTGCGGGGCTGGGTAGTTAGGATGTTGTGGATTTTGGATTTACCGTTCATACCTCGTTATGTATTAAGTTATTTCACTGGGAATGGGTTGTAAGATTTGCAGTATGTTTAGACGCTCACAGTAGTTGTGTTTTTGAGACCTAGATAGACATGTAGGCGGTATCTCGTCGTCACTGCGGATTGTATTATTATGTTTTTCATCTTGTTAAGTTGTTGTATTGCTACATCACTCGTATGGGCGAGTGATGGCAAGTAGCACCCATGTGAGTTCTATTATTGTCATTTCTTCCGCTGTGAGACACCTTTATTTCCTGTTCGCGTGAGTGATTATTATGTCATGATTGAGAGGGGTGTTACAAAAGTGGTATCAGAGCGGTTCCGCTCTGATGACAAGATACTAGAAATTAAGCAGTGAGCCTAGGATTTGGGAAACCCGGGATACGTCTGTGAGGTACGAGACGACATATTTAGTGAACTTAAGTAGAGTTTACGCACTATATATACACACATTTAGCCTCTAAGGCAACTTAATATCTTATGTGTGTGTTGACGGTATACTTACCGAATATTAATACGACGGTCTGTACAGCAGATGGCTGGTAGACCTAGAGGGCGCGGAGCCGGTAGAGGGGCCGGTGGCGACACCGGTGTCCCAGGCGTCAATGAAGCAGTCGCTGCTATACTTACCCAGATTGGAGGTGCCATACCCCACCCACCGCAGCCCCGTGAGACAAATTGGCTGAAGGCGGTATCTGAGACACGACCACCGACCTACTCAGGGGACCGGACCCCATTGCCTTGGAGTGTTTCATCGTGGAGCATGAGAAGGCCTTCGAGGCCTTGCGAGTGCCAGGAGATCAGAAAGTTACAATTGTTGCCTTCAATTTGAAGAACGCAGCCAGTACCTGGTGGAGACTTGTGAAGGACCAGCACTTAGCGACACCCGACTTCTCATGGGCTATGTTCATGGAGATCTTGCGAGGGAAGTACTACCCTGCTCACCTCAAACAAAAGAAGCGTCGGGAGTTTGAGACGCTGACCCAGGGGAGTCTGTCCGTGGACGAGTACTACGCTCGTTTCATCGGTCTCCTTGACTTCATCCCCGGAGTCGACTACTCTGAGACCGTTAAGGTCGAAAAGTTCCGGGGGGACTTTTATTCCGTATCCAGCCAACCATGGGCGCCACACTCTATACCACCATACAGGAATGTTATGATGCGGCCTCGAGGACGGAGCTGATGCTCCAGACTCAGGATGAGACTCTGGGCCAGAAGAAAAGAAAGAAGTCCAAGAAGGAGTCTGAGGACGGGGGAGTGAACCGGGGCGAGGGCTCAAAGAAGGGAAAAGGCTTCTTCAAAAAGAAGGGAAAGCAGGGGCACCAGAGTCAGCAGGGAAGAGATGGGAAAGGTCATCACTGGTAAGGATAGAAACTAGCCGAAATAATGAATTTAACCTTTATACCCACGTACTGATGTAAACCAAATGCTACAGGTACCTTCCCTGTAAATGGCACCTATGCATTAGTCTTATTTGACTCAGGGGCATCCCACTCCTTCGTTTCCTCTTTTTTTGCAAAGAAGTTGGGACTGACCCCGGAGCACCTCTCCGACTTCACCGTCACGTTACCATCCAGGGAGAGAGTGCGATGCACGGGATGCTACCGCGACTTGCGAATTATTATACGGGACGAGTTTTTCCCCGTCGACTTGACCGAGTTTAGAGGGTTGGGTTTCGACGTCATCATCGGTATGGATTGGCTGTAGAGACACAAGGGCCGGATACATTGTGCCGAGCACCAACTGTTACTCAAAAGCCCGGGGGGCAAGGCTATTTCCTACCGCAGTGTACTGAAGGAACCCACCATCAAAATTGTATCTACTTTGAACCTAATGAAATAAGTGAGGAAGGGCCACACCGCATATATATGTTATGTCCACGATACGAGACAAGAGGAGCAGATGGATTTGGAATTACCAGTGGTATCCGAATTCCCTGATCTGTATCCTGAGGAATTACCAGGCATGCCACCACCTCGAGAGGTGGAGTTCGCCATTGATCTTATGCCGGGCACGGGGCCTATTGCCAAGGCACCCTACCGAATGGCGCCTGCAGAGATGAAAGAGTTAAAGGTTCAGTTAGCCTATTGGACAAGGGCTACATCAGACCGAGCGTCTCTCCATGGGGAGCGCCATGTATTGTTTGTCGAAAAAGATAATGAGACTCTGCATCGATTGCAGGGAGTTAAATGTCGTTTCAGTCAAAACCAAATACCTATTCCACACATCGACGACTTGTTTGATCAACTCAGAGGCGCAGCAGTGTTCTCGAAGATCGACTTGAGATCAGGCTACCATCAGATACGCATTGCAAAGAGAGATATAGAGAAGACAACGTTCAGAACACGATACGGTCACTACGAATTTACCATGATGCCATTTGGATTGTCGAATGCGCCTGCAGTATTTATGGATCTCATGAACAGTCTGTTCAGAGAGCAGCTTGACTCATCAGTAGTGGTATTCATCGACGACATCTTAATCTACTCTAAAACTAAGAAAGGCCACGAAGCACACCTTAGGCAAGTTCTACAGATTATGAGAGAAAACCAGCTATATGCCAAGCTCTCGAAGTGTGAGTTTTGGCTAGATAGCGTGGCATTCTTGGGACACATCATTTCAGCCAGCGGCAATCAGTCGACCCTGCGAACATAGAGGCAGTCAAGAGCTGTCCGAGACCAAAAACATGACCGATATCCGCAGTCTTAGGGTTAGCCAGATACTACAGACGTTTTGTGAAAAACTTCTCCAAGGTAGCTAAGCCTATGACTAATTTAATGAAAAAGGAAGCTCAGTTTGTGTGGACTGTAGATTGCGAGCGTTCCTTTCAGACACTAAAGGACCTTCTGACTTCGGCTCCCGTACTCACCATTCCTGAAGGGACCGACGGTTCGAAGTGTACTGTGATGCCTCAGGTACGGGGCTAGGGTGTGTACTCATGCAGCATGGGAAGGTCGTAGCCTACGCCTCCCAACAGCTGAAGAAACATGAGGAAACTACCCGACACATGATTTAGAGCTGGGGCAGTGGTTTTTGCTTTAAAAATATGGAGACATTACTTATATGGTGTGACAGTGACGATATACTCATATCACAAAAGCCTTCAATATCTATTCACCCAGAAAGATCTGAACATGAGGCAGAGGCAATGGGTCGAGTTCTTGAAGGACTACGACATCGACCTCAAGTACAAGGAGGGGAAAACAAACATAGTAGCTGATGCCCTGAGCCGGAGCTCACTCCTTACATGCCATGTCAGCAAACAGTAGCCTAGTCGAAGAAGTACGTGCTTAGGAGAGCGACCAGTACATACAGACCATCAGGCAGCAGCTAGTTGACGGCATATTCGAGAGGCAGAATACGATTTCACACTCAGTGATGATGGGCTGATCAGATTGAATGGTAGATTGTGCATTCCAGAGTCCAGCCCTGAGTTGAAAGAGAAGATACTTAGTGAAGCTCATTGTTCTTCCTTGTCTATCCACCCAGGATCATCGAAGATGTACAAAGATCTGAAGACTCACTTTTGGTGGAGTGGTATGAAAAAGGATGTAACAGAGTTTGTTACCCACTGCTTGACTTGTCAGAAAGTCAAGTTCGAGCACAGGAGACCAGGAGGTTTGGTGCAGCCTATGCCCATTCCGTACTGGAAGTTCGAGGACCTATCCATGGATTTTGTTGTCGGCTCCCACCGACTAAGGGAGGTGCGAACACTATTTGGGTGATCATCGTCAGATTAACGAAAGTGGCTAAGTTAATTTCAATCAAAGATACATGGAAAGTTCCCAAATTAGTGGATCTTTTCCAGCGAGAAATCATAAGACACCATGGCGTGCCAAAGACAATTGTGTCAGATAGAGACCCTCGATTCCTATCACGGTTTTGGGGGAAAGTTCAGGAGGCTTTGGGTACCAAATTGAAGCTAAGTACCGCCTTTCACCCGCAAATGGATGGTCAGAGTGAGAGGACCATCCAGACGTTGGAGGACATGCTCCGAGCATGCGCCCTAGATTTTCAGGAGAGTTGGGTTGATCGATTGCATCTAATTGAATTTGCCTTCAATAACAGCTACCACGCGTCGATTCAGATGCCACCATTCCAAGCCTTATATGTAGACCATGTAGGACACCTCTCTGCTGGGACGAGCCTAGCGAGAACACATTCCTTGGACCCGAGTACTTAGAGCAGGTGAAAGAGGATGTCCTACAGATACGTAGAAATATGAAAGCTGCCCAAGATAGACAGAAATCATATGCAGACGTCCGACGGAGAGAGATCTCGAGTTCGCAGTCAACGACCGAGTCTTCCTCAGAGTGTCCCCATGAAGGGCATCTTTCGTTTTGGACATAAAGGCAGTTAAGCCCAAAGTATGTTGGTCTGTATCGCATTACGGAGCGTGTGGGCCCGTTAGCTTACAGGTTAGACTTACCTGCTGAGCTCGGGAGAGTGCATGATGTATTCCACGTATCTCAGCTAAAGAAATACATCCCTCGCCCGTCGCATGTGTTACAGCTAGAGCATCTGGAACTAGACCCGAATCTCAGTTACGAAGAAACTCCACTACGTATTCTAGATACGAAGACATGAGAGACCAGGAACAAGACCGTCCGCATGGTCAAGATTCTTTGGTCGAACCATGAGGTCGAAGAGGCCACTTGGGAGTTAGAAGATTCGATGAGAGCCAAGTATCCAGCACTTTTCGAGTAGCATTTGTGAGTACTTGTGGAGTATAGGGGCGTAACCCTTTTTAAGGGGGATAGAGCCTCAAGTTTTGTGTGTCTGTATGTGTATTTGTATGCGGGGCATACGTGTTTTATGTGTATTTGTATGCGGAGCATACGTGTTTCGTCTTGCTGGTGGTTTGTTTGCGCATTGCGCACATGTGTATGTTGTGAACATGTATGTAAGTATCCTACGAGATACTCGGATGTATGAATTTTGATGATATATATATATGTGTATTCCCTTATGAATTCAGTTCATATTGTATCGTTTAGATACCGTCACATCAAATAGATGTGCACCATGGCTATATGGGTAGTTATTAGAAATCATTCGAAAAAGACGACTTCGGGACGAAGTCTCTTTAAGGGGGGTAGACTGAAATACCCCTAAATAATTAAACGTTATGTAAATATATAAATTTACAACATTAATGTATTAAACGAATATATATGTACACATACACAACGTTACAAGATTATAACGTTGTATATATAACTAAAACACGACAAATAATATAGTCGTACCCGTATAAAGGTATAATTAAAAACGTGACATAACAAAATAGTCGTATATATATATATATATATATGTACATACAACTAATAACGTGACATGTTAATACAAGTCACTTATATACAATAAATAGGCATAATAAGGCTGAAACAAAAAAAGGGAGCAAACATGCTCTAGCCGAGATTCAAACCCGAGACCTCTCGTACCTATCCCGAAACCTTAACCGCTTGAGCTGTGCTCGAATTCAGTATTAGTTACCCACGAATTATAATTAGTAGTGTCACTACTGAAGTTACAGAAAAGAGAGAATCAACTCTCGACATCCTTCTCTGAATTCAGTTCCTCAAAATCAACACTACTGCAACTTTCATGACGACAAGAACTGATTATTCTCCAGATTGCCATGTACTCTCATGCAACAGGGAATTGTTTTTCATAATGCTCATCCCTCTTGAGGATTCCCAAGCAACACAGCCATCGACCAACGACCCCATACCCATCTCATTATAATCGGTCTCCTCCTCCTCCTCTCTCAGTACCTTCGCCTTCTCCAACTTCCACCGAGAGCTGCCCACAACCTCCATGGCTACTGCTCAGTAGTTAGGTAAGTTTCCAAGTTAAACCATGCTCACTGTTCTATTCTTATTTCCTACTTCAAGAGCTAAACCGTGATCATATACACTAGCAGTAAAGACCGAATTGGGAGCTAGAACAGTAGGAAGTTCGGTTGAAAAACAGAGAAGGAAGGGAAGCTAGCTCCTTCGTCTTCTCAAGGTAGAAAAAAACCCACAAAACCCAGCATGCACTAAGCTTCCTGTTCTCTGTTTTCTTACGTGAGCTTCACCACATTTTACCCACTGTTGTACCGGTGGTAGCCATAGTTAGTCCTCAGCTCTTCTTTCTTCCTTTCTGTCTCTCCTCATGCAGGAGACAGTAGATAGTACTCAGCTTGGTGAAGGAGCAAGACCAAGCCAATCTCCCTTGCTTTACTATCCTTGGTGAAGAAGGAAAAAAAAGAAGGTACATGCCATACCTGTTTCAGTTCGCTCCAAACCATGTCTTTTTCTCTAAGTTATCACGGGTTAACATCTAAGTAACCTGTTCCAGTGTAGTCAACTGACCAAGGTGCTGTGAGTTCGAGATTCCACCAAAGGTGTAGCTAAGGAGTTGTCAAGACTGGTGAGTAACTTCTAAACTTATGAAAAATAAACAGAGAAACAGAAAGGAGGCTAAATCTATCGAAACTGTTAATCATGCAAACCTGTAGCATGTAACCTCGGTATTCTAAGTATCTTTGAGTTGCTAATGCTTTTACCATCTTATGAGTACACCTAGTAAAGTCTATAAATGTGAGGGTGTTGGAAGAAAAACAATAAGAACATATCATAACTAGAAAGGGGGAAACAAAACAGAAAACAGATGTAACAGTTTCTGGTTTTTTTGTTTCTGAGTAGTTTTCAACTGGTGAGACCCGTGTTTTATGTATCTACTTTGCAGAGGGAATGTGAGGATAGGAAGGGCTAGATTAGAAACTCAAAACTCAGTCAAACACATAACTGTCTAGGTTAGTAATGAAGGGAAACTGATAAGAAAACCTGAACTTAGAATTCTCAGAAAACAGAAGGAGTTTATCAAGTTTTAAAATGCTTCATTTTAGTTCCTAAGATTTTTGTGTTCTGTATAAATGGCTTGTGTGGTGAGTTAATGAATCTAAGACATTCTAACACACCTGAGTGAGGGAAATCACATCTTGAGGAATTAAAAGCCTAACCAGATACACAAACAGTGGAAGAAAAAGAAAACATCACAGCAGTTTGAGTGTTTCTGCTTGTTTCAGTTTCGAGTTCTGTGTAAAAGATTTTTCAGGGACGCAGCCCTTGTGGCCTTAGGTTATTTGTGGTTCAAACTACAGTAAAACATATAATGGCGTTCTCCATTGGTGATGAAGCAGAATTTTTATATGGCGACCAAAAGAGAATGGATCTAGCTAAGAAGCTAGTCCTCAGATTGGAGATGTTTTGGTATTTGGTGGAGATTGGAGATTAATGTATCATGGAATCAAGCGGATGAAGTTAAACACCGCACCACCAGCTTTAGTAAACACCACCCACATCAAAATAGGACGTTTAAACTTGACCTTAAGAGAGTATTGATGTAATGTTGTAAGCCACTAGCTTTGTATGCAAGTATAATGTAATGATTTGTGAAATAAATAAAAGTGGAGTTTCAAAGTTTTCGTACAATTGTTA
Organism: Limonium bicolor; assembly: GCA_023374045.1. NCBI lineage: Eukaryota > Viridiplantae > Streptophyta > Magnoliopsida > Caryophyllales > Plumbaginaceae > Limonium > Limonium bicolor. The sequence goes on from CM041778.1 coordinate 40,081,329, forward strand.
TCAGTCTTATCCTCATGCGACTTGTTAATCCAGGCCTCGAATCTGAGAAAGAAGCAAACCTCAACATTCTGAATACGGCACAAGCCAAAGAGATGGGAAATTCATCACTGGTAAGGATAGAAACCAGCCGAAATAATGAATTTAACCTTTATACCCACGTACTGATGTAAACCAATGCTACAGGTACCTTCCCTGTAAATGGCACCTATGCATTGTTTATTTGACTCAGGGGCATCCCACTCCTTCGTTTCCTCTTTTTTTGCAAAGAAGTTGGGACTGACCCCGGAGCACCTCTCCGACTTCACCGTCACGTTACCATCCAGGGAGAGAGTGCGATGCACGGGATGCTACCGCGACTTGCGAATTATTATACGGGACGAGATTTTCCCCGTCGACTTGACCGAGTTTAGAGGGTTGGGTTTCGACGTCATCATCGGTATGGATTGGTTGTTGAGACACAAGGGCCGGATACATTGTGCCGAGCACCGACTGTTACTCAAAAGCCCGGGGGGCAAGGCTATTTCCTACCGCAGTGTACCGAAGGAACCCACCATCAAAATTGTATCTACTTTGAACCTAATGAAAGAAGTGAGGAAGGGCCACACCGCATATATATGTTATGTCCACGATACGAGACAAGAGGAGCAGATGGATTTGGATATACCAGTGGTATCCGAATTCCCTGATCTGTATCCTGAGGAATTACCAGGCATGCCACCACCTCGAGAGGTGGAGTTCGCCATTGATCTTATGTCGGGCACGGGGCCTATTGCCAAGGCACCCTACCGAATGGCGCCTGCAGAGATGAAAGAGTTAAAGGTTCAGTTAGAAGACCTATTGAACAAGGGCTACATCAGACTGAGCGTCTCTCCATGGGGAGCGCCAGTATTGTTTGTCAAGAAGAAAGATGGGAGTATGAGACTCTGCATCGATTACAGGGAGTTAAATGTTGTTTCAGTCAAAACCAAATACCCTCTTCCACACATCGACGACTTGTTTGATCAACTCAGAGGCGCAGCAGTGTTCTCGAAGATCGACTTGGGGTCAGGCTACCATCAGATACGCATTGCAAAGAGAGATATAGAGAAGACAACGTTCAGAACACGATACGGTCACTACGAATTTACCATGATGCCATTTGGATTGTCGAATGCACCTGCAGTATTTATGGATCTCATGAACCGTCTGTTCAGAGAGCATTGACTCATCAGTAGTGGTATTCATCGACGACATCTTAATCTACTCTAAAACTAGAAAGACCACGAAGCACACCTTAGGCAAGTTCTACAGATTATGAGAGAAAACCAGCTATATGCCAAGCTCTCGAAGTGTGAGTTTTGGCTAGATAGTGGCATTCTTGGGACACATCATTTCAGCCAGCGGCATATCAGTCGACCCTGCGAACATAGAGGCAGTCAAGAGCTGTCCGAGACCAAAAACAGTGACCGATATCCGCAGTTTCTTAGGGTTAGCCAGATACTACAGACGTTTTGTGAAAACTTCTCCAAGGTAGCTAAGCCTATGACTAATTTAATGAAAAAGGAAGCTCAGTTTTGTGGACTGTAGATTGCGAGCGTTCCTTTCAGACACTAAAGGACCTTCTGACTTCGGCTCCCGTACTCACCATTCCTGAAGGGACCGACGGGTTCGAAGTGTACTGTGATGCCTCAGGTACGGGGCTAGGGTGTGTACTCATGCAGCATGGGAAGGTCGTAGCCTACGCCTCCCAACAGCTGAAGAAACATGAGGAAAACTACCCGACACATGATTTAGAGCTGGGAGCAGTGGTTTTTGCTTTAAAAATATGGAGACATTACTTATATGGTGTGACAGTGACGATATACTCAGATCACAAAAGCCTTCAATATCTATTCACCCAGAAAGATCTGAACATGAGGCAGAGGCAATGGGTCGAGTTCTTGAAGGACTACGACATCGACCTCAAGTACAAGGAGGGGAAAGCAAACATAGTAGCTGATGCCCTGAGCCGGAGAGCTCACTCCTTACATGCCATGTCAGCAAACAGTAGCCTAGTCGAAGAAGTACGCTGTGCTTAGGAGAGCGACCAGTACATACAGACCATCAGGCAGCAGTTAGTTGACGGCATATTCGAGAGGTAGAAATACGATTTCACACTCAGTGATGATGGGCTGATCAGATTGAATGGTAGATTGTGCATTCCAGAGTCCAACCCTGAGTTGAAAGAGAAGATACTTAGTGAAGCTCATTGTTCTTCCTTGTCTATCCACCCAGGATCATCGAAGATGTACAAAGATCTGAAGACTCACTTTTGGTGGAGTGGTATGAAAAAGGATGTAACAGAGTTTGTTACCCACTGCTTGACTTGTCAGAAAGTCAAGTTCGAGCATAGGAGACCAGGAGGTTTGGTGCAGCCTATGCCCATTCCGTACTGGAAGTTCGAGGACCTATCCATGGATTTTGTTGTCGGCCTCCCACCGACTAAGGGAGGTGCGAACACTATTTGGGTGATCATCGACAGATTGACGAAAGTGGCTAAGTTTATTTCAATCAAAGATACATGGAAAGTTCCCAAATTAGCGGATCTTTTCCAGCGAGAAATCATAAGACACCATGGCGTGCCAAAGACAATTGTGTCAGATAGAGACCCTCGATTCCTATCACGGTTTTGGGGGAAAGTTCAGGAGGCTTTGGGTACCAAACTAAAGCTAAGTACCGCCTTTCACCCGCAAACGGATGGTCAGAGTGAGAGGACCATCCAGACGTTGGAGGACATGCTCCGAGCATGCGCCCTAGATTTTCAGGAGAGTTGGGTTGATCGATTGCATCTAATTGAATTTGCCTTCAATAACAGCTACCACGCGTCGATTCAGATGCCACCATTCCAAGCCTTATATGGTAGACCATGTAGGACACCTCTCTGCTGGGACGAGCCTAGCGAGAACACATTCCTTGGACCCGAGTACTTAGAGCAGGTGAAAGAGGATGTCCTACAGATACGTAGAAATATGAAAGCTGCCCAAGATAGACAGAAATCATATGCAGACGTCCGACGGAGAGATCTCGAGTTCGCAGTCAACGACCGAGTCTTCCTCAGAGTGTCACCCATGAAGGGCATCTTTCGTTTTGGACAGAAGGCAAGTTAAGCCCAAAGTATGTTGGTCCGTATCGCATTACGGAGCGTGTGGGCCCGTTAGCTTACAGGTTAGACTTACCTGCTGAGCTCGGGAGAGTGCATGATGTATTCCACGTATCTCAGCTAAAGAAATACATCCCTCACCCCTCGCATGTGTTACAGCTAGAGCATCTGGAACTAGACCCGAATCTCAGTTACGAAGAAACTCCACTACGTATTCTAGATACGAAGACACGGAGACCAGGAACAAGACCGTCCGCATGGTCAAGATTCTTTGGTCAAACCATGAGGTCGAAGAGGCCACTTGGGAGTTAGAAGATTCGATGAGAGCCAAGTATCCAGCGCTTTTCGAGTAGCGTTTGTGAGTACTTGTGGAGTACGGGGGCGTAACCCTTTTTAAGGGGGATAGAGCCTCAAGTTTTGTGTGTCTGTATGTGTATTTGTATGCGGGGCATACGTGTTTTATGTGTATTTGTATGCGGAGCATACGTGTTTCGTCTTGCTGGTGGTTTGTTTGCGCATTGCGCACATGTGTATGTTGTGAACATGTATGTAAGTATCCTACGAGATACTCGGATGTATGAATGGTTTGATGATTGATATATATATGTGTATTCCCTTATGAATTCAGTTCATATTGTATCGTTTAGATACCGTCACATCAAATAGATGTGCACCATGGCTATATGGGTAGTTATTAGAAATCATTCGAAAAAGACGACTTCGGGACGAAGTCTCTTTAAGGGGGGTAGACTGAAATACCCCTAAATAATTAAACGTTATGTAAATATATAAATTTACAACATTAATGTATTAAACGAATATATGTACACATACACAACGTTACAAGATTATAACGTTGTATATATAACTAAAACACGACAAATAAAATAGTCGTACCCGTATAAAGGTATAATTAAAAACGTGACATAACAAAATAGTCGTATATATATATGTACATACAACTAATAACGCGACATGTTAATACAAGTCACTTATATACAATAAATAGGCATAATAAGGCTGAAACAAAAAAAGGGAGCAAACATGCTCTAGCCGGGATTCGAACCCGAGACCTCTCGTACCTATCCCGAAACCTTAACCGCTTGAGCTGTGCTCGAATTCAGTATTAGTTACCCACGAATTATAATTAGTAGTGTCACTACTGAAGTTACAGAAAAGAGAGAATCAACTCTCGACATCCTTCTCTGAATTCAGTTCCTCAAAATCAACACTACTGCAACTTTCATGACGACAAGAACTGATTATTCTCGAGATTGTCATGTACTCTCATGCAACAGGGGAATTGTTTTTCATAATGCTCATCCCTCTTGAGGATTCCCAAGCAACACAGCCATCGACCAACGACCCCATACCCATCTCATTATAATCGGTCTCCTCCTCCTCCTCTCTCAGTACCTTCGCCTTCTCCAACTTCCACCGAGAGCTGCCCACAACCTCCATGGCTACTGCTCAGTAGTTAGGTAAGTTTCCAAGTTAAACCATGCTCACTGTTCTACTCTGATTTCCTACTTCAAGAGCTAAACCGTGATCATGTACACTAGCAGTAAAGATCGAATTGGGAGCTAGAACAGTAGGAAGTTCGGTTGAAAAACAGAGAAGGAAGGGAAGCTAGCTCCTTCGTCTTCTCAAGGTAAAAAAAAACCCACGAAACCCAGCATGCACTAAGCTTCCCGTTCTCTGTTTTCTTATGTGAGCTTCACCACATTTTACCCACTGTTGTACCGGTGGTAGCCATAGTTAGTCCTCAGCTCTTCTTTCTTCCTTTCTTTCTGTCTCTCCTCATGCAGGAGACAGTAGATAGTACTCAGCTTGGTGAAGGAGCAAGACCAAGCCAATCTCCCTTGCTTTACTATCCTTGGTGAAGAAGGAAAAAAAACAAGGTACAGGCCATACCTGTTTCAGTTCGCTCCAAACCATGTCTTTTTCTCTAAGTTATCACGGGTTAACATCTAAGTAACCTGTTCCAGTGTAGTCAACTGACCAAGGTGCTGTGAGTTCGAGATTCCACCAAAGGTGTAGCTAAGGAGTTGTCAAGACTGGTGAGTAACTTCTAAACTTATGAAAAATCAGAGAAACAGAAAGGAGGCTAAATCTATCGAAACTGTTAATCATGCAAACCTGTAGCATGTAACCTCGGTATTCTAAGTATCTTTGAGTTGCTAATGCTTTTACCATCTTATGAGTACACCTAGTAAAGTCTATAAATGTGAGGGTGTTGAAGAAAAACAATAAGAACATATCATAACTAGAAAGGGGGAAACAAAACAGAAAACAGATGTAACAGTTTCTGGTTTTTTTTGTTTCTGAGTAGTTTTCAACTGGTGAGACCCGTGTTTTATGTATCTACTTTGCAGAGGGAATGTGAGGATAGGAAGGGCTAGATTAGAAACTCAAAACTCAGTCAAACACATAACTGTCTAGGTTAGTAATGAAGGGAAACTGATAAGAAAACCTGAACTTAGAATTCTCAGAAAACAGAAGGAGTTTATCAAGTTTTAAAATGCTTCAGTTTTAGTTCCTAAGATTTTTGTGTTCTGTATAAATGGCTTGTGTGGTGAGTTAATGAATCTAAGACATTCTAACACACCTGAGTGAGGGAAATCACATCTTGAGGAATTAAAAGCCCAACCAGATACACAAACAGTGGAAGAAAAAGAAAACATCACAGCAGTTTGAGTGTTTCTGCTTGTTTCAGTTTCGAGTTCTGTGTAAAAGATTTTTCAGGGACGCAGCCCTTGTGGCCTTAGGTTATTTGTGGTTCAAACTACAGTAAAACATATAATGGCGTTCTCCATGGTGATGAAGCAGAATTTTTATATGGCGACCAAAAGAGAATGGATCTAGCTAAGAAGCTAGTCCTAAGATTTGGAGATGTTTTGGTATTTGGTGGAGATTGGAGATTAATGTATCATGGAATCAAGCGGATGAAGTTAAACACCGCACCACCAGCTTTAGTAAACACCACCCACATCAAAATAGGACGTTTAAACTTGACCTTAAGAGAGTATTGATGTAATGTTGTAAGCCACTAGCTTTGTATGCAAGTATAATGTAATGATTTGTGAAATAAATAAAAGTGGAGTTTCAAAGTTTTCGTACAATTGTTATCAGTCTTATCCTCATGCGACTTGTTAATCCAGGCCTCGAATCTGAGAAAGAAGCAAACCTCAACATTCTGAATACGGCACAAGCCAAAGAGATGGGAAACGTCATCACTGGTAAGGATAGAAACCAGCCGAAATAATGAATTTAACCTTTATACCCACGTACTGATGTAAACCAAATGCTACAGGTACCTTCCCTGTAAATGGCACCTATGCATTAGTCTTATTTGACTCAGGGGCATCCCACTCCTTCGTTTCCTCTTTTTTTGCAAAGATGTTGGGACTGACCCTGGAGCACCTCTCCGACTTCACCGTCACGTTACCATCCAGGGAGAGAGTGCGATGCACGGGATGAAGCAGACCGTAGTGTCGTTCTCCATTGGTGATGAAGCAGAATTTTTATATGGCGACCAAAAGAGAATGGATCTAGCTAAGAAGCTAGTCCTCAGATTTGGATGTTTTGGTATTTGGTGGAGATTGGAGATTAATGTACACCAGGGAGAGCGACCAAAATTCTGCTTCATCACCAATGGAGAACGACACTACGGGAATACCCTTTGCAATGGAGGAGATGTTTAAATCTCGATAATCATTAGCTAAGTGGGTAAGGAAATAGGGAGAGTGTAGCTCAATTTAGAAAACAGACAGAGGTGAGAATAAGAGTGTACACCAGTTTTCTGGATTCTAATTGTAGTTCCAGAAAACTTCAGTTTCGGTATAACAAAGTTACAGAGAGCTGAAAGGGATGACTTTAGGTGGTTCAAGAACTTAAAACCTAGGTAAATCACCTAACCAAGTATGTAAGCACATAGATAAGAAAGAAAAAACAGACCGTAAACCAACTGTGAATAGAACAGATAGGAACACATATCAGTTTTGAATTCAGTTATGCAATTCTGATCTTTCTGTATATCAACCTTTTATGAGTTTAAACATAGTGGTGGTGAATCTATTTGAGGTCAAAACTGTACTAAGATACTTACTTAGATAGCTAAGCAACCTAGGGAAAACTCAAACCAGAACCCTGAGCAAACTACAAGATACAAGATAGATTATCAGGCTATGGTTTTCGTTTTACAGTTTTGGCAGTTCTAATTGGTTTCTATAAAGTGATTTTTTGAGATGATAACACCATGGTTTTGAGTTGCTTTTAAGTTCAAACCTTTTTTCAATGCAAGCATTGAGTGGTGTAATAGCTTGAGAAGTTTGGAAACCAATCAGTAAACCAAAATAAAGATTTGAGGAAGGAATAAACAAATGATGCTTCAGTTTTCTGTTTCTTCTTCGTTTCAGATTCTTCCCAGTCAGAGTAGGTTGTTTCTGGGTCTGTAACAGATTGGAATGAAACTGTAAATAACACCATGAACTAAGTAGCTAACTAGAGTGGGGGAGAAAGTGAAGCAGAAACCAAATCGAGGAGAATGAGAAACAAAACAGAAGAGGAACAACTTACCAAACTAATACATCAGTTTCCAAATTACTTCGGAAATGAATGACCTTCTGTATAAACCTGTTACAGAGGGATATTAATGGGCAGAATTTGAGTTAAGAATGAACCTAAGGTACTTCTAAGTGAGTGAACTAGCTTGGTACATCCATTGGAGGTTTAGAGCTCAACTGGATGACTAAACCGAAACAAAAAAAAGAGATGCAACCACATGATTTCATGATTTTCAACAGTATGCTGTTTGGAATAATTGAGATACAGAGGAGGTTAAGTAGTGATACAGTCTTAGGTTTTCTAATCTATGATGGATGTGGTGGAATGGTAAATTTTGAAAGAGAATGAGATTTAAAAAGAATGAAATCTGATATGTACATATATTACCGGTAACTAGAGTAAGGTGTTGTCAAACCTTGGGTTATATTTTACCACAAGGTTTTGATGTTATAAAGTTAGAGACTTACAACATATTATAAGTTATGTGGTAATATTGTGAGTAATGAGAATATATAATAAAGGAGCTCAAATGTGGCACATGTGTATATTATTTTCGATACATTCATAAGTTGCCAAAACCACGTGTTATTAAGTCTAGTGACACATAAAATATCGTACTATATAACATCATGGAACAAATATAACACAAAATAATATTATGTGGCCAAGAATATAGTTATTCAAAACGGTTATGTTAAACACATACATATACATCTATACATATAGCGAGAAATAAAGGTATACACTATAGTCTACAACGACATAAAATACTAAGATTAATATAAGACTTTGGTATGATAAATAAACCCCGAGTGAAGTATCATAAGTGTACAACGTAAGGTTACATACTCTATTGTAAACCGAGTATTAACTCACACAACGAGTAAGAGGTTTATTAAATAACGGTACATTAACTAGGAACAAATGTTAAGTCTGGGGACATAGTATTGGGATTTCAAGCGTTATTCGGAAATACCGAATTGTGCTGTCATGTGGATTGACGCTTAGTGTTCCTTGTATTACTAGATTGCATTTCCGACGTACGCGCTCGAAAGCTCTAGTGGCCTGCACTGCACGAATCTAGACGCGGTGTACGGTATGTAAAGGAGTTTGATCCGAGTTGTCCTGAGGAATTCCTCGGGCTCGGATTTGTTTGATAACATGTATGATTATGTGTGATGGATGTGTGTTTACTGCATTACTTATTTATGCACGAACTAATACTATGTCGACTATAGATCGGCTTATATAAAACTACATATACGAGTTGTGTGACTGTGATTACCGTTGCCTGACCTAATACACTAAGTATTACAAGTATGTAGTTATAACCTAAGTAAGACACTTAGGAACGGGACACGACATTGTCGGTCCCTAGAGCTTCAACTCAAACATAAATACTACCTAGAATCACTCTAGGCATGCGTAAGACCCATAGGGCAGCCAACAAGTAAGTGATGTACTCCATGTTTAAAACTGTAACGGAATCACTAACTAACGAAGCTAACAGTGGAGTGTGAATGGAAGTGATGTGAACCTTAATCCAGACAGTCATTGGCTGCTGGTCGCGCGTAGAGATCTCTTGGGTTAACCTGTGTCGGGTTTTCCCTAGTTAATCCTGAACGAGCCTAGATAGATCGTCAGGCGGAGTGTGCTACCGTTGGCACCAGGCCCTTGGCCACCTAAATGGACGCCTTTACAAAGGCAAAGTGAAATAGCCCAGAGTCTTCGGATGATCAGGGCAGTGAGCACCTTGTGTGTACGTGGGACTACTGTCCAAGTGATTATATTCGGGTTGTCCTAACTGACTCCCGACAGTGCTAACCAATCAATGTTATGTGAGGGCCGGGGGGGCCGAGTGTTGTAGTACGTGAAGATGTGAAACTAAGAACATCGTGTGACTTACCGATGTTATTGTATTGTACAATGTGCTGCTGTTCTGTGTATATCTGTGATGATTGTTACATGCTTAAATTATGCTTTACAGTTTCCTCTTATACTCTGTAAACCAATGTTGCATGTAACGAACCTAATAAAAAGACGGTTAATACGACTTAATTGACCATTAGGGTCTAGACTCGGCATACTCAGCGTTTATCGCTGAGCCTTTATGGCTTTATGCAGGTTGATGATCACGGACGAAGCCGGAGTGCGGGGCTGGGTAGTTAGGATGTTGTGGATTTTGGATTTACCGTTCATACCTCGTTATGTATTAAGTTATTTCACTGGGAATAGGTTGTAAGATTTGGAGTATGTTTAGACGCTCACAATAGTTGTGTTTTTGAGACCTAGATAGACATGTAGGCGGTATCTCGTCGTCACCGCGGATTGTATTTGTAACACCCCATCCAAAGCCAATCGTGGTTATCGCAAAACTGAACACTTAATCGAATTCGTCGCAGCGGAAATAATAAACACCTGGACCTTGCCACGGTCTGATCGTTAGAATATACCGGCCTTATCAATTACAACGCTTATCCAAAATAAATGACCAACTCAAAGCATCACCATCCAAAATACCACAACCAACCGAGTACAAGTAGCTAAGTCATAATCACAACCTTACATCAGTTTAATATAAACAGACGGGTGCACAAGCGCAACCCGCACTCAAAAGAAACATCCCATCCTAAGTCTAACCGCTCCTACTCTCGTGGTGCGTCCTCATGGGCCTCTTACCTGCAAGTGTAAAAACAGCCCCCAAAGGGGGTCAGCACGAATGCTAGTACTCCCTCTCATGGCCCCCAAGCTAACGGGGCTACGACGACTAATTGTCGATAGCATGGAAATTGATTACATACACAAGCATAATATGAAGTGCAATAACAATAATCCACAAATAACACGCATAGTTCACAAACAATGAACGACTCAAGCGTTCCCTTATCAAGTGGGTTAGTAACCCCTCCTCAGTCCTGATTTCCTTAATCTCAGTTCCTTACCTTACCTTAATCTTAATCTCAACTTATTCTCAGAATACAAACCGTTCCTGGAAGGGATTGGTTGTAGCTTAATTTCAAACCTGGATTTAGGTGATCCCACTGCACCATCTTAATGCCACCTACCCTGGACGGGAGTCCAGCGTAGCTGAGCCGGCAACCGGCCCTAGGCTACAAGTCCGAAGACAAGTCCTTAAGCGGAGGGTGGATCTGATTCAGATACCGTCCCCCTTTCCTTAGCATGCATGACCGGAGTCAGTCCCGGGTTTCCTCACTCAAGTTCCAGTTAGTAGAAAACTTAATCACCATGTGTTAGTTAAACCTTAACGGGTATTAACCAACGACCACCAATACTTAACTCTTATTCTTACTCAGTAAGTACTAACTTGGTTAGTAAACAATCTCAAGTCTCGTGGGTTAGTGCAAGAAAACACATACACACAACGAGAACAATTATAACCGGTTGCATGCTTTATCTTGTCTTAGTCATAGCAATTAAACAGATAGCACACAAGCCGAAGGACACCTCGTTAGCAAGCAGGTCATAAGAAAGATTGTACCGTTCACCGACGATCGTCGTTTGTTTCACCTTCTCCGGGGGTCCCAATTCAAACCTAAAACATTGATTCATTTTTAGGCCATTAGTTATTTGCACCTTACTTAACTCACTTAGTCTCTAAAGATTCCCATTGGATGTCCTCTTAAATCCTTGCCACTTAATATTATAAACTTAACCTTTAAACATTAAGGTTCTTACTTATCTTAACTTAATCCCTTAAGTTCTTAGGGTCCTAATCATTACCACCCTACCAAAGGTATACCTTATTACCAATTATCATCCTTAGAATTCAAATTTCTTTTTTTTTTAAAGTGTTAAGGGCCATCCGACCCACCCTCTGGGTCGGACCCTTCCAGTAACTTTCGGGTTTGCACAACTCTACATGTCCGACCCACGTCTGACCCAACCAACTGGGTCGGACCATTCCAAAAATTTTCTATCTCTAAACCTCCCATGTCCGACCCATGTCCGACCCAACCTTCTGGGTCGGACCATTCCAGAAACTAAACTGCCCTCTAAAACTCACCCGTCCGACCCATGTCCGACCCAACCTTCTGGGTCGGACCATTCCAGAACGTTTCCCTGGCGTTTAACAGAGGCCGTCCGACCCAAACTTGGGTCGGACGCCTCCAGAACATGCCCAAACATTGTCAAATCTTTACCAAACTTTTCCTCAAGCCTTCCAATGTGTTCTAACATCATTTAGACCCTTAAACCCACCTTAGATCATCCTCCAAACTCATTAAATCAACCTCCAAAGATCTTCCCAATCCTTTACTCAATTCTTACCACAACTACTAACACTTAGCATTTATTCCTTTCTTACATTTCAATATCCCTTTCACCTAGCACTTCTACTAGCCAAAAGTTCCCTCCTTATGAACTTGACCACACCATATACACCACTTGCATCTATCTTACACTTTCCAAGGTTTCCTTAAATCCTAAACTCTAGTTTCTATCTAAATCATCTCAAAGTTTCACACTCAATCACATCAAACTTACCAAGGTTTCCTAGCTTCTTTTATCAACATTGGCCTAAGTCCTAAATACCCAAATACACTCTTTTGATTTCTAAATCCTTCATTGTGATGTCTAAGCCATTATAAATCATTAAAATACCTTAATCTCACCCTTTTTCATCAAGACAACCTCTAGAACTTCCTAGTACTTCCTTAGTCATTAAATCTCCTTAGAACATCTTAAACACTTAAGTTCTCCTTTAAATTTTGCCATGGGTTCTCTAGTATATAGTACATCCTAACACTTGGTTTTTCTCCATCAAACAACCATATCACTCAATTTCTCATCACAACACCTTAACACACAATTTACACCAAAACTACACCACCTCATCTTATAGTGCATAAACTTAAATGCTTGGCACTTAGGACCTTAAATGACAATAATCTTAACCACTGAATTTCCACATATATTTGCCTTCAACCTGCGAATACACACAACAAGGCTCCCATTGAAATAAAATGCTTCTTGTACTTCACCTTGATATTCTTAAAACTATCTCTTTTTCCTCATTTGCTCCTTATTCACAAGTTCACAATCATGATTATTGTTTCTCCTAGGTCATATATAGCCCTTTTCTAATGAAACTCTACATAAACTCATCACATATCTAAATCCCATTCCCTTAAACAATAAAACACCTTAAGGTAAGTAATTTACCTTGTTCTTTTACAAGCTTTAAAAACATTCTTCCTTAGGTTTTTCCTTGCTCATCTCGGTCAACAATATATATATATCTCCTTGCCAATGTTCTAACCAATATCCAATGACTCAAATGAGTACTAGATAAACATTAACCCTAAGGAACAAACCCTAGGTTTAAAATGTGCATTAAGGTATTAAGGTGATTTTTTTTACCTTGGTTTTCAAGACAAGCGCGGATATGAGCAAGAAGAACATCCTCAATCATTGAAGGTTTAGGAAAAACAAGCTAGGACAGGCATTTAAATGAAGCCTCATGAGCATACATTTTCGGTCAAGAAGAAAAGTGATGGAAACCTAGATTTTCTTACACTTTCTTTACCTTAAGAGAATGGAGAAGCCATGGAGTCTCCAAACTTGAATTTCCTCCTCTAATGGTGGTTTGGCTTGGCACCAAATCAAAGCTCCTGAAGTTTTGAAAAGATAGAAAAGAGAGCTTGAGCTAACTAAGAGGAATATGTAATTTGTTTTGGTTTTGGAGCTAAAATGAGTAAGTAGTGTGCAAAGGAAGATGGAGCTAGCATGGGGTTGTGCTTCATGTTAATGGAGAAGGGAGAGAGCAGCTCAAAACCGTGGGAACAAGAGAGAATGAAGAGGTAAGGAGAGAGGTGAGTAAAGAGATATTTAAGTATAAAGTAAATAGTAGTTTCTACTTTATCCTTTAATTTCCTTTCTTATTTGCTCATGTGGTGATTCATCACCTTTAAAAACCGGCCACCCCCTTTTAATTAGGCTAGTCATGGTCTTGTTCGACCAACTAAATAAACTAAATTGACTTATGTTATAAACTAGCTTAATTAAATTACTATTCACAAAACAAGGCACATTATTGAGAAATTTTTTATTTCCCATTGATATAGACTTCCAAATGTGATACTATATAGTACACATGTTAATTAAAGAGTAATGATGGACATTTAGCCATTCAAAACTTATTTACAAGACAATTTTTCAAAAATGTGCTTTAAGACTCCTTAAAGCACATTTTGTGTTTTAACTTGTTTTCAAGCTTGGTTTTCTTTGGTAATTGATTTAAAATGACCATTAGGATATTACTAAGGTCTTAGAACAATATTTGGGTACTCTCCCAAGTCTCTCCAGGCTTAGAGCACGTTTTTGCTTAAACTGCTCTTTGATGTTTCCTTATGTTTTCTTTGATTATAAATGTTTCTAAGGCATCATTTAGCCTCCTTATAACTTAGTTTATCATTTAAACACCATATCTAAGTTTGGGGTATTTCAATCTACCCCCCTTAAAAGAACTTTGTCCCCAAAGTTCACATATATGCTTAACCATTCACGGTACTCAATTCCCTTAATCTTAACACCACATCTTATATTCACATTCACACATCTCAAGACTCAAAGGTCAATCTCAAATACAATTCATAAGTATTATACATAACTCAAACTTACACCAAAGTGTAGCAACTTACACACAAATTCACATCTTAAACAACCAAACAAACGACAACAAGTTTGTTTCTTAACTCAAAAGCGAGGAAGCTCTACCCCCCTTAAAAAGGGGTACGCCCCGTACCCTATACAGACGATCTAGTCGGTAAACAAAGAAGGGTACTTCACCCTCATCTTATCCTCTAATTCCCACGTGGCCTCTTCGACATCCTGGTTAGACCAGAGAACCTTCACTAGTCGCACTGACTTGTGGTGAGTGTCCCTAGTCTTACTGTCCAAGATTCTCTGAGGAGTCTCCACGGATCTCATATTCGGTTCCAAATTCAACCTCTCAGGTTCTAACACATGGGAGGGGTGGTGCATGTATTTCTTTAGATGTGAAACATGAAAAACATCATGCACTTTACCCAATTCAGCAGGTAAATTCAACCTGTAAGCAACCAGGCCCACCCGCTCCGTAATCTCATAAGGACCAACAAACTTCGGGCTTAACTTGCCCTTCTGCCCAAACCTGAATACACCCTTCATCGGTGAAACTCGCAGAAATACCTGGTCGCCCACTGCGAACTCCAGGTCCCGTCATCGAACATCAGCATACGACTTCTGCCTATCTTGAGCAGCTTTCATGTTCTCCCTGATTTGCTGAACTTCAGCCTTAACTTGCTCTAAATATTCTGGTCCTATAATGACCGTCTCACTCGATTCATCCCAGCAGAGTGGTGTACGACATGGTCTACCGTACAACGGTTGGAAAGGTGCCATCTTGATCGAAGCGTGGTAGCTGTTGTTGTATGAAAACTCGATCAGATGTAGTCTATCAATCCTACTGCCCTGGAAGTCTAAGGCACATGCTCTCAGCATGTCCTCGAGTGTCTGAATGGTACACTCAGTCTGACCATCTGTTTGAGGATGGAACGCGATACTCAGCTTGAGTTCTGTACCCAACGCTTCTCTGGTAGCTCTCCAGTACCTCGAAAGGAATCTGGTATCTCTATCTGACACTATGGTCTTCGGTATCCCGTGATGTCTCATGATTTCTTTCTCAAACAACTCAGCTAATTTAGTCAGCTTCCAAGTATCCTTCATCGGTATGAATCGGGCTACTTTGGTAAGGCGATCCACCACCACCCATATCATGTTGAGACCTCCCCTAGTAGGTGGAAGTCCAACTACAAAGTCCATGGAGATATCATGGAACTTCCACTCCGGAACTGGCATCGACTGTACCATTCCGCCGGTCGTCGGTGCTCGAATTTCACCTTCTGGCATGTGAGACACCTCAAGACGAACTCGGTAACATCTGTCTTCATCCCCAACCACCAGAAGTATCTCTTCATGTCTTTGTACATTTTAGAGGCTCCCGGATGGATGGAAACTGGAAGAACAGTGTGATTCACTAAGTATACGGTCTTTCAGATCCGTGTTGCCCCGTGGTATGCATAACCGGTCCTTAAGTCTGATCAGATCATCATCATGAAGTCTGAAGTCGTATTTCTGACTCTCAAAAGTACCATCTGTCAGCTTCTGTCTGACCTCTCTCATGTACTCATCTGTCCTCTGAGCCTCTCGCACCTTATCAACCAAGCTAGAGAAAGAAACTAGCGAATGGAGTGAGTGTGCTCGACGGCTCAGGGCATCTGCTACAACATTGGCCTTCCCCTCTTTGTATTGGAGGTCAATGTCATAGTCTTTCAGAAACTCTAACCATCTCCTCTGTCGAAGATTCAACTCCTTATGAGTAAATATGTATCTCAAACTCTTATGATCGGTGTAGATCGTCACACTAACCCCGTATAAGTAGTGGCGCCATATCTTCAAAGCGAAGACTACAGCTCCCAGTTCCAAATCATGTGTGGGGTAGTTCTCCTCATGTTTCTTCAACTGGCGTGAGGCATATGCCACCACCTTGCCATGTTGCATAAGCACGCAATGCAGCCCTCTGCCGGATGCATCACAGTAAACCTCAAAGCCCTCTGTACCGTCTGGAATGGTCAGAACCGGTGTAGTGATCAGTGAGTCCTTCAAGCTCTGAAATGATCTCTCACAGTCAACCGTCCATAATAACGGTGCATATTTCTTCATCAGACTGGTCATTGGTTTCGCGACCTTGCTGAAATTCCTAACAAACCTCCTGTAGTAACCTGCCAGACCGAGAAAGCTCCGGATGTCGGTAACAGTCTTCGGCCTTGGCCAGGTACGTACGGCATCAATCTTTGCTGGATCTACTGAGATCCCAGCATCTGAGATGACATGACCTAGGAAAGAGACCTGGTCAAGCCAAAACTCACACTTGGAGAACTTAGCATATAGCTGGTTCTCCCTTAATATTTCCAATACTCTCCTCAGATGTTCCTCATGTTCAACCTTAGACTTCGAGTATATCAAAATGTCATCAATAAACACCACAACCGACTTGTCCAGCTGCTCCCAGAACAAGCGGTTCATCAGACTCATAAACTTCGCCGGTGCGTTCGACAATCCGAACGGCATCACTGTCAACTCATAGTGGTTGTATCGTGTCCAGAATGCCGTCTTCTCAATGTCTCCCTCCTTAATGGCTATCTGATGATACCCCGATCTGAGATCAATCTTGGAAAACATAGATGCTCCCTTCAACTGATCGAACAGATCGTCAATGCGGGGTAGTGGATACTTATTCTTCACTGTCACTGCATTCAACTCTCTGTAGTCGATGCAGAGGCGGAGACTACCATCCTTCTTCTTCACGAAGAGGACTGGCGCTCCCCATGGTGACACACTTGGTCTTATAAATCCCTTATCTAACAAATCTTTCAGTTGTTCCTTTAACTCAGCCATTTCTGCCGGAGCCATACGGTATGGTGCCTTGGCTATCGGTCCGGTACCAGGTAGCAGCTCAATGGCGAACTCTACCTCCCGAGTGGGTGGCATGCCGAGCAGTTCCCATGGAAATAAGTCGGGGAACTCCAACACTACCGGTAAGTCGGGGTCGAACTCAGGGTCTCTCTCTATGTCCTGTACATAGCAGAGGTACACTTCTTCTTTTCTCCTCAATTCCTTATACATTGCCATGGTGGTGATGATCTTAGTCGAAGGCTCTCTGGGCCTCTGGCGGTATGATATTGTTACCCCAGACGGACTCTTGAGCAATCTATGCTCGGCGTAGAGGATACGTCCCTTGTGCCGCTCCAACCAGTTCATCCCGAAGATAACATCAAATCCTAGCTCACTGAACTCAATAAAACTGACTGGAAAGTCTTCTCCCTTAATTCTGACAGTGGCTCCTCGGTAGTAACGAGTGCAACGAACCTTCTCCTTAGATGGGAGCGTAACCGTGAAGTCGGGTAGCTCATCAGCGTCTAGCCCCAACCTGCTCGCGAAAGATGCCGAGACAAAGGTATGCGAGGCCCCTGAGTCGAAGAGAACTGATGCCTCAATCCCATTAATCGGAAAAGTGCCGGTGAGGATAGTGCCGCTGGCGTCGGCCTGTGCCTCTGTAAGTATGCTTAACGCACCTTCCGTACCGAGTCCATGACCTAATTGTGTTCACAAGCTTCATGAGTATTGATGGTATAACAAGAGTCGTAACAATTTATATGAACAACACTATTATTTTATTCATAACCATCCTGTTTACAACATGTGCTTTAATCTTACATCTCATTCCTCATCTCATTCTAACATCACATGGCTAATATTGTCTAAAGGTTAGGTTCAATCTCCCAGGTTTCATATGCGTCGCATTGATTACTGCTGACGGTGCTGTATTCAGCTTGATTCTCTTAATCCCATGGTATAACATCCTTGATTCTCCTCCCATAATTAACACATCTCCTGACTTAAGTACCAACTTATTTGCACGGTCCGCACGCTTCTGCTCGCCGTATAAAAACTCTGCATCATCCCCAATGGACCAAGACACTACGGGTATCCCCCTTTCGAGAGACTCCGCTGTCTCGTCCTTGTCTTGGTGTAGTCCAAGTCGCCCATCCTTCTCGTAGAAGTTTATAATGCAAATATCTGCCTGAATGTCTGGAATCGGTTCAGCTTCCAACTGCTGAGCGATTTCCACAACTTGTGTAATAATTGGATGGAACTCTTTAGGTATTCCCGGTGGTGAGACTCCATCTTGCATCCTCGTGGTTTGGTAGTTCTTGGCATACGGATTCCAATCCTTGCCTAAGCTCATTTTAGTTTCATCCTTGCTCCCCCTGGGTACTCCGGTGTGTAAAAACCTTCCGGTCCCATTCCTAGTTGATTGCATCTTCTGATGATGGCTATTTGTGCTTCAGGTGTCAGGTATCCCCTTAATAAGATCATACCTGGGCGGATAACCTGACATTGTTCGGTTGGAAAGTCTATGGTTTCGATGTCGGTGTGCTCCGGGTTAGGTGTAAATGGTATTGGATAGCAGATGTTGAAGCTTCCTAAAGTGGTAGTAGGTTACATCTTACTTAGGTTCTAATCTCATCTTATTCTTACTTAACTTAATTATTCACCAAACATGCATGATAATGCGGTAAGCAGGTAGTTTATTACTAAATGGTTATAGTGGTACCTGGCCTCGATGAGGGTTCAGGCTCATCGTCCCGGTCCACCATGTGTAGTGTGGGTCCCGACTTCTGGGTCACCCTTGGGTTCTTGTCTGCAGCTTGCTGCACCTTCCTCTGACTGTCAGATCCAGCTCCCTGATCGGTCTTGCCCTTGCCCCTAGTATCGGGTCTGTAGGCTCTGCTAGCGGGGTTCCAGAAGCACTCATATGCTCGGTGTCCGTAAACCCCACAAAAGTTGCACTCCACCTTGTTCCCCTTACAATCGAGCCCGGGGTGGTCCTTGTGACACCACCTACAGATGTAGCGTCGCTGGTAGCCACCACCGGCTCCCTTCTCAGTCTCAGATCCTGATCATTTATAATATCAATACTCATATCTCAAATGGTTACTAATTGTTTCTTAACTCATTCAATACCAATCCCTTACCCTTTAGCGCCCAAGAGCGCAGGGGTGTAGCTGTAAGCATACGTCAACTTCAATGGCTCCTCCGGAGCCTTCTCCTTTTCCTCCTTCCCTTTTGGGTTCTGACTCTTCTGGGCCTGAGGCTGGTACTTTTGTTTCTTGTACCCTCCTTGCCCTTGACTCTCCGAGCTCTTAACAACATTCTTCCTCTTAGCATTCTCCTCGTCCCTCAGCTGGACGGTTATCTCAACCTTAGCAGCGGCGTGATAGCACTCCTGCTTTCCACAGTATTAGTCACTCTTATTTTTCCATAATCTAAATCTTACTCATTACTTACTCAAATCTCAATCATTCTTATTACCTGCAAGGTAGTGTAACTCGTCGGCCCCATGCCGTAGCGGAGTCGATGGCTAAGCCCGCCATAGAAGCGGTCTACCAGGATCAGGTCTGAATACCCAAGACCTGGCAGAAGACGGAGCAAGGCGGTGAACTCTGAGTAATACGCGTCCACCGTCATCTTGTCTGTCTGCTTAAGCGCATCCAACTGCAAGCGCTTATTCGTCTGGACATGGGCGGGGTAGTACTTTGCTCGTAGCAAGGCGGTGTACTGCTCCCAGCCGAACTCTGGATTGGCCATATGCTCGGCCCTCACCAGCTTCCACCAATCGCCTGCCGCCCCCTTCAGGTAGAAAGCAACTAGACGCACCTTGATCCCAGCAGGGACGTTAAGGGTCTCGAAGGCGGTCTCCAGCTCGGAGATGTACGCCACAAGCTTGGCGGGATTGGTCTCCCCCTTAAAGTGTGCAGGTCGAAGGTCTGCAAGGCTCTTCACCCAATTTGGTTCCCTGGGTTATGGCGGTGGAGGTGGTGCACCCACACCAGGCTGATAGCCCATATGCCCCAAGGCGGCAGCTACAATCTCTGCGATCGTCTGCCCCTCTGGTATCTCAGTCTCGTCGCCTCGACCACGACCTCGGCTTCTCCTTCCTGACATCTGAACAAGCATAACTCACATTAGATTCGTATCCACCACTGTTTCGGTTAACGAATTTATAACGTCCGTAGACGGTAAAGACGATCCACACTTATTAGTGGTCATCTGACTCTACTCACTCTAACTTCTCACACCCTTAACCCATCATTTATTCCTTAACTTATTTCCTAACTCGGTGGTTACTCATGTCCGGTATTTCTTGATCAGAGCGTAACTACGCTCTGATACCACTTTTTGTAACACCCCATCCAAAGCCAATCGTGGTTATCGCAAAACTGAACACTTAATCGAATTCGTCGCAGCGGAAATAAACACCTGGACCTTGCCACGGTCTGATCGTTAGAATATACCGGCCTTATCAATTACAACACTTATCCAATATAAATGACCAACTCAAAACATCACCATCCAAAATACCACAACCAACCGAGTACAAGTAGCTAAGTCATAATCACAACCTTACATCAGTTTAAATATAAACAGACGGGTGCACAAGCGCAACCCGCACTCAAAAGAAACATCTCATCCTAAGTCTAACCGCTCCTACTCTCGTGGTGCGTCCTCATGGGGCTCTTACCTGCAAGTGTAAAAACAGCCCCCAAAGGGGGTCAGCACGAATGCTAGTACTCCCTCTCATGGCCCCCAAGCTAACGGGGCTACGACGACTAATTGTCGATAGCATGGAAATTGATTACATACTGAGAAGGGAAGAAATGGTGTCAAGCCCAAAACAGGACGCGAAGAGCATCCGGCTCCTTCAGCCGGATGAGAATAGAACAAATAGAGCATCCGGTCGTTTAGCCGGATGAGGGTAGAAGCACATAGGTCATCCGGCCGTCCTTCAGCCGAATGGAAATGGGACTTAGGCAAAGCAAAATGTAGTACGGTCGGCCGCCTGTGGTCGACCAAAGGGACTAAGAAGGGGTAAAACCGTACTTAAACATATAAAATACAGGCTGGCACCAAAGGGACCGGGCCCAAAAACTATATAAGGGTGTACCCCCATGAAATAAGACACGTGATTTTGGGCAATCAAACTCGCATTCGACTCAAATAGAAGCTCTCTCTCTCTCCCTCTCTATTTTCACGAGACTTTGTCCGAAATCAGGTAAAGTAGGATAGGAGATTAGATCGTGACGTACTAGGATAGATGTACTGTTGCATTGGGATCAAGCTTGGTCGCATTAGGATTAGTGCACTGTTTCATTTGGCGCCGTAGGATAGGAGATTAGATCGTGACGTACTAGGATAGATGTACTGTTGCATTGGGATCAAGCTTGGTCGCATTAGGATTAGTGCACTGTTTCACATACACAAGCATAATATGAAGTGCAATAACAATAATCCACAAATGAACACGCATAGTTCACAAACAATGAACGACTCAAGCGTTCCTTATCAAGTGGGTTAGTAACCCCCTCCTCAGTCCTGATTTCCTTAATCTCAGTTCCTTACCTTACCTTAATCTTAATCTCAACTTATTCTCAGTATACAAACCGTTCCTGGAAGGGATTGGTTGTAGCTTAATTTCAAACCTGGGATTAGGTGATCCCACCGCACCATCTTAATGCCACCTACCCTGGACGGAGTCCAGCGTAGCTGAGCCGGCAACCGGCCCTAGCTACAAGTCCGAAGACAAGTCCTTAAGCGGAGGGCGGATCTGATTCAGATACCGTCCCCCTTTCCTTAGCATGCATGACCGGAGTCAGTCCCGGGTTTCCTCACTCAAGTTCCAGTTAGTAGAAAACTTAATCACCATGTGTTAGTTAAACCTTAACGGGTATTAACCAACGACCACCAATACTTAACTCTTATTCTTACTCAGTAAGTACTAACTTGGTTAGTAACAATCTCAAGTCTCGTGGGTTAGTGCAAGGAAAACACATACACAACGAGAACAATTATAACCGGTTGCATGCTTTATCTTGTCTTAGTCATAGCAATTAAACAGATAGCACACAAGCCGAGGGACACCTCGTTAGCAAGCAGGTCACAAGAAAGATTGTACCGTTCACCGACGATCGTCGTTTGTTTCACCTTCTCCGGGGGTCCCAATTCACTAACCTAAAACATTGATTCCTTTTTAGGCCATTAGTTATTTGCACCTTACTTAACTCACTTAGTCCCTAAAGATTCCCATTGGATGTCCTCTTAAATCCTTGCCACTTAATATTATAAACTTAACCTTTAAACATTAAGGTTCTTACTTATCTTAACTTAATCCCTTAAGTTCTTAGGGTCCTAATCATTACCACCCTACCAAAGGTATACCTTATTACCAATTATCATCCTTAGAATTCAAAATTTCTTTTTTTTAAAGTGTTAAGGGCCGTCCGACCCACCGTCCGACCCACCCTCTGGGTCGGACCCTTCCAGTAACTTTCCGGTTTGCAAAACTCTACATGTCCGACCCACGTCCGACCCAACCAACTGGGTCGGACCATTCCAGAAAATTTCTGTCTTCTAAACCTCCCATGTCCGACCCATGTCCGACCCAACCTTCTGGGTCGGACCATTCCAGAAACTTATCTGCCCTCTAAAACTCACCCGTCCGACCCATGTCCGACCCAACCTTCTGGGTCGGACCATTCCAGAACCTTTCCCTGGCGTTTAACAGAGGCCGTCTGACCCAAACTTGGGTCGGACCCCTGGGTCAGACGCCTCCAGAACATGCCCAAACATTGTCAAATCTTTACCAAACTTTTCCTCAAGCCTTCCAATGTGTTCTAACATCATTTAGACCCTTAAGCCCACCTTAGATCATCCTCCAAACTCATTAAATCAACCTCCAAAGATCTTCCCAATCCTTTACTCAATTCTTACCACAACTACTAACACTTAGCATTTATTCCTTTCTTACATTTCAACATCCCTTTCACCTAGCACTTCTACTAGCCAAAAGTTCCCTCCTTATGAACTTGACCACACCATATACACCACTTGCATCTATCTTACACTTTCCAAGGTTTTCCTTAAATCCTAAACTCTAGTTTCTATTTAAATCATCTCAAAGTTTCACACTCAATCACATCAAACTTACCAAGGTTTCCTAGCTTCTTTTATTAACATTGGCCTAAGTCCTAAATACCCAAATACACTCTTTTGATTTCTAAATCCTTCATAGTGATGTCTAAGCCATTATAAATCATTAAAATACCTTAATCTCACCCTTTTTCATCAAGACAACCTCTAGAACTTCCTAGTACTTCCTTAGTCATTAAATCTCCTTAGAACATCTTAAACACTTAAGTTCTCCTTTAAATTTTGTCATGGGTTCTCTAGTATATAGTACATCCTAACACTTGGTTTTTCTCCATCAAACAACCAATATCACTCAATTTCTCATCACAACACCTTAACACACAATTTACACCAAAACTACACCACCTCATCTTATAGTGCATAAACTTAAATGCTTGGCACTTAGGCCCTTAAATGACAATAATCTTAACCACTGAATTTCCACTTATATTTTGCCTTCAACCTGCGAATACACACAACAAGGTTCCCATTGAAATAAAATGCTTCTTGTACTTCACCTTGATATTCTTAAACTATCTCTTTTTCCTCATTTGCTCCTTAGTCACCAGTTCACAATCATGATCATTGTTTCTCCTAGGTCATATATAGCCCTTTTCTAATGTAAACTCTACACTAAACTCATCACATATCTAAATCCCATTCCCTTAAACAATAAAACACCTTAAGGTAAGTAATTTACCTTGTTCTTTTACAAGCTTTAAAAACTTTCTTCCTTAGGTTTTTCCTTGCTCAATCTCGGTCACCAATATATATATCTCCTTGCCAATGTTGTAACCAATATCCAATGACTCAAATGAGTACTAGATAATACATTAACCCTAAGGAACAAACCCTAGGTTAAAAATGTGCTTTAAGGTATTAAGGTGATTGTTTTACCTTGGTTTCTTAAGACAAGCTTGGATATGAAGCAAGAATGACCTCCTCAATCCTTTGAAGAGTTGAAAACAAGCTAGGACAAGGCATTAAAATGAAGCCTCATGAGCATACATTTTCGGTCAAGAAGAAAAGTGATGGAAACCTAGATTTTCTTACACTTTCTTTACCTTAAGAGAATGGAGAAGCCAATGGAGTCTCCAAACTTGAATTTCCTCCTCTAATGGTGGTTTGGCTTGGCACCAAATCAAAGCTCTTGAAGTTTTGAAAAGATAGAAAGAGAGAGCTTGAGCTAACTAAGAGGAATATGTAATTAGTTTTAGTTTTGGAGCTAAAATGAGTAAGTAATGTGCAAAGGAAGATGGAGCTAGCATGGGGTTGTGCTTCACGTTAATGGAGAAGGGAGAGAGCAGCTCAAAACCGTGGGAACAAGAGAGAATGAAGAGGGAGAGAGGTGAGTAAAATGAGATATTTAAGTATAAAGTAAATAGTAGTTTCTACTTTATCATTTAATTTCCTTTCTTATTTGCTCATGTGGTGATTCATCACCTTTAAAAACCGGCCACCCCCTTTTAATTAGGCTAGTCATGGTCTTGTTTGACCAACTAAATAAACTAAATTGACTTATGTTATAAACTAGCTTAATTAAATTACTATTCACAAAACAAGGCACATTGTTGTGAAATTTTTGATTTCCCATTGATATAGACTTCCAAATGTGATACTATATAGTGCACATGTTAATTAAAGAGTAATGATGGAAATTTAGCCATTCAAAACTTATTTACAAGACAATTTTTCAAAAATGTGCTTTAAGACTCCTTAAAGCACATTTTGTGTTTTAACTTGTTTTCAAGCTTTGTTTTCTTTGGTAATTAATTTAAAATGACCATTAGGATATTACTAAGGTCTTAGAACAATATTTGGGTACTCTCCCAAGTCTCTCCAGGCTTAGAGCACGTTTTTGCTTAAACTGCTCTTTTGGTGTTTCCTTATGTTTTCTTTGATTAGAAATGTTTCTTAATGTTTCTAAGGCATCATTTAGCCTCCTTATAACTTAGTTTATCATTTAAACACCATATCTAAGTTTGGGGTATTTCAGTATTATTATGTTTTTCATCTTGTTAAGTTGTTGTATTGCTACATCACTCGTATGGACGAGTGATGGCAAGTAGCACCCATGTGAGTTCTATTACTGTCATTTCTTCCGCTGTGAGACGCCTTTATTTCCTGTTTGCGTGAGTGATTATTACGTCATGATTGAGAGGGGTGTTACAGTTTATGTGTGGGTCGATTTGCCTGAGTTTTTGTTGTGCTTTGTTGTTGCCTCTGTCTATTCGGTGGTTGTTTGAGGTAGATTTTGGTCGTCCCCAAATCATGGAAGCAATATATAGGTTGTTTCTTCCTCCAGGTAAGAGGGAGACAAGTTCTAAGTTTTCTGAAACGAATAAGCAGGGAGAAGGAAAGCATAAATTCAGTGTAGGTATTATGAGTAATGAGCCCAAATCGATTACTCAGAACTATAGAAGAGCCCCAAAAATGAAGTTTCAGATAACTAAATCCCAAAATTATGAGCTGATTAGGCATGATTCTTCATGTAATAAGATGATCTTTGATAAGGCTAGCCTTGTTGAAAAGCAAGGCAGCCTAGAGAAATGAATGTGCTTAGTTTCAACTGTTGGGGGGTTGGTCTTCTCTAGCAGTTTTACAAGATTTGAACCAGAAGATAAGGTACAACCTTTTTGTTTCTGATTCGGCTGAGACCCAAGTTCTGGTGGTTACTAGCTGTGAGATAATGGTTCATAGGCTGAGATTAGCTAATGAGTTCTACAATGGTAAGAATGGTAGTAGAAGCTCAAGCAATGTTGTCGCTAGAATGAGAAAGAAATACTTTTGTTGGTATTTTGGCTTGATAATTTATCTCTTGCTGGTTATTGGTAGCCATCATACAGGTATGACATGACAGAGATGAAAGAGAGACAAGAGGTGTGGAAAAAGTATGCACTGTAGGATGATCTATCTCATGAGCAGGTGAAGGCGAGTCTGAATTTCAAAAGTATCAGTTCCAGCACTATTACAGTGCAGATTGTTAGTTTCATATCAAATCAAAATGCTTTGGAGCTTACCTTTTGGGTGGGTAGCCTTAGCTATTGGTATGATCTAATGCTTGGATTGCTTAGAAAGGTCATGGTTCGTACAATCAAATGTATTGGATGGTCAAGATTCCCGGTAGTATGCGTAGTTACGGATGTAATCTTTGTAGGAGTCTCCTTAAATTTTACTTTGTTTATGTTTCAGCTGTTGGTTGGATTAGGGATGGTAATCGTAGGGGAGTCACACTTCAGTGTATTTTGATTAAGTTGAAGTTGGTTCTTAGATACCAACTCATATACTTTTTTAGAGAATGGGTACCGTTGAAGGTCCCATAATCTGCCTTTTGCCCCTGTTTTTAATGAATGAGTATCAATTTCTATCAAAAAAAAAATTATGCTTTTTTGGATAAGATATCACTTTCGTCAAAAGAGAATAACTCATAAAAAAATAATGGTCCCACTCCCACCCAAACGATGTACTATCTTCGTAAGTATAAGTGTCCTATTTATTTTTTGACATATTTTTCCACTTCAATATTAAATATACAATATAAAATAATTTTTAAAATTTAAGTGGTATAATATATAGTTTTTCACATAAAAATTCTATTATAAATATAGATGTACAAAAATATATTATCTTACATGTTAAACATTAAAGTCAGACTAGACATTCAAATAGTAATGTGGACACTGTCATTGGGACAGAGACGTTAATATATTTTAATCCTATCATTCGTACGAAATTCAGATATATCCTTAACCAACCTTATATTTAATTTAAATAATTACAAAAATAAAAAATATTTATAATAATACATATAACCTTCACATCATAACTTAATTTGATCAACCTTTAAATTAAATTAACAACAATGCTCAACGTCCATGCCATTGTATTCATAGTATTTACCGATACTAGATAGCACAAATCCGAAACTGAAATCACGGATCAAGGGGACTCTTTGCCTTTTTCCTCAAAGCAACACATATTTCGATTCCTTATCAACCCTACAGTCCAGCTTGTGATTATTTGATAGTAGTTGATGCAGAGCGTCAATCATATCACTATTTTCTATCATTGGGTCCGTTGAGCATCAACATCTTTGAGTATTTTTTGGAGTTTTCTTGATAATTTTTTTTCCTTATTTTATTCTAGTAACTAATCTGAAGTGCTATGCTTTTTAGCTCTAAAGTGTTGGTAGGAGTGTGAAAGGGGCCTAAAAATTTACACTTTTACATAGATGGATGAATGATAGAAGACAAACAATTTGATTACTTCTTTAATAACTTATACATAGCTTGAAATTGTACAAATTGCTGAACAAAATAACAACTAATTTAATGGCTAAACAACAATATCAATATCTTAACTATTATAGTATTACCTAATTAAACGTATAAAGGAATTTCATTTATCTTGAAGGATTTAACCAATTACTAGTAATGAGAGAATTATAATATCATGAATAATTCTTGATATAGCCACATTTCCGTGGTTGTTCACATTACTCAATCGTTCAATTGGTCCTAGTACTAGGATTCTAGAAGAACAATGACAATTTAGAAACCTGTCTCGATCAATCAGAATTGAGCACGAAAAGTCACAAATTTTGGTATGAAGGAGTGATCAAGTAGTTGCCAAATCTGTAGAAGAATGTCTAAAATTAAACTAATTTGTGAAGAATGGTTGTGAGTGTAATAGATTTCGGTTTTGTTTCATATGACTGTCTTGTAGTTGTTTTATACGTGATAGTATATTAGAATCCACATAGGACCCACACAAAACTCGCTCATTTATACCATAAATATACTAACAAATATGTCAAAGATAAACAAAAGTTTTGAAACCTTCATCATTGATGGAGTGAAGGTTGGTAAGATTGAAAAAAGGATGAACAACGGTGGAATGTCTACCAGTGGTGGAGAAACCTGAGATGATAATTTTAGCATAACGGTGGGACCTTTTCCTAATACTTATTGGCGTCCATGTGGTATTTTTTCTAACTCCACATGCCTCATTTGCTACTATCTCTCGAAAGAGTAAAAGTGTGTGCTGCATATCCATATTATAATATTGTTGCATTCTGCTAAAAAAAACTATTGAATGGACTCTACTTTCAATATAATATATCGAGTTGGAGAGTTTGCTTCCATGTTATTAGAGTTATATTCCTTTCTTCTTAGTTTCCTTTCTGTTTTTAGATAGTTTCCTTTCTTTATAAGTCTAGTTTTCTTTTCTTATTTCTGTTTCCTTTTTCGCTGTCTCTATTCTCCTATGTATGTACCAATTCTTTATGCAAGTATGCAAGTAATAAAAACACCGTTCTTTCTGCCTCTGCTCTCTTCCTCTTTCTCGCCATGGAGTACGACCACCGCTTCACAGTAATCTAACATGGTATCAGAGCAGGGCTCTGCTCCTCTTCGTTTTTCTTCTGCGAATTCCTTCTAGGGTTTCCGTCCCGTCTGCGATTGCCATGGCCAACAAAAGAGGGGAGAACGAACTGACTCGTCTTCTCACTCAAATCCTGACGAATGTCGCGACGACCAGTGCTGGTGCAACCAAGGTTGACACTTCCGATCCATACTATATTCACCTGAGCGACTATCCTGGCATGGTCATCGCCGGGAAGTTTATTGGTAAAAAATTTTCACGATGGAAGAAGGCTGTCATCCTTTCCCTTACTGCCAAAAACAAGCTTGGATTTATAAATGGGAAGATTACAAAGCCTGACTCTGCATCCAGTGAATATGATCAATGGGAACGATGTAATAGCTTGGTTCAATCTTGGCTTGAACACGCTCTTGACGAGTCAATAGCTCAGAGTTTCCTCACTGCCAATTCCGTGCACGATTTATGGAACGAGTTGCTGGCGAAGTATGAAACAAGCAATGACGTTCAATTATATCAGATCAGACAAGCCATTAGTTCCTTAAAACAAGAGAACGACATAATTACTAAATGCCATACCAAACTCAAGAAGCTATGGGATGAGATGGATATGATGTATCTGACTCCCCCCTGCAACTATGAACAATCGAAGGAAAACCTAAAATACCACCAGAACCAGAGATTGGTGGAGTTCCTTATGGGATTGAACCCCTCTTATAAAACTATCCGTGGTAACATTCTGATGAAGAAGACTCTACCTTCTATCGAACAGGCATACTCTCTTCTTCTGCAGTAAGAAAACCAAAATCAACCTACTGAAATGAAAAAAGAAAGTGAATCGATGAGCTTTGCTAACCAGAGTTACCAGCCTGCACTGGAACATAAGTGGCAGAATGAGAAGAAAAAAAATATTCATTGCAACTTCTGCAATAAAAGATGGCACATTGAGGAAGATTGCTTCGTTAAGTCTGGAAAAATAATTCAGTGCACATATTGTGGTATGAAAGGCCACTTATAAGATAAATGCTTCACAAAGAATGGTTACCCAAAGGGAAATAAGGCTGGGAGGAATAACATAGGTATGGTGGCTCATGCCAGCCTTGATTATGAGGAAAAACAATCAAGAGAGAACAATCAGATAGCTGCAGGTTTCACACCACAACAACTGTAACAGCTCTCTGAGATATTTAGTGGCAAAGGAAAATCTGCCATGTGTAGTTTTCAGGTAAATCCTTGTGCCTTAGTGTAGCTGTTCGTAGTAATAAGTCCAAGGATTTTTAGATTCTCGATTCAGGTGCATCTGATCATATCTGTTGTGACAAATCCATCATGAATTCTATTATGAAAAACGCAAAGCTGAAGCAAGTAAAAATTCCAGATAAATATGTTAAGATTGTAGATTGTATTGGACATGTCCAAATATTTCCTGACTTCAATTTACATGATGTTCTTTACGTTGAAGAATTGGGTTTCAATCTCTTATCAGTTCACAAACTAGGTGCATAATTAAACAGTCTAACCTCCTTTGGAAGTGGGGGTTGTTTTGTGCAGGACCAATTGAAGACTGATTTTATTCAAATTGGAATAGTTAAAGAAGGACTGTACATCTTGGACATCCAGCAGTTCGAGCGATACTACAACAAGAGGAGTCTTATGTGTAATTCAATTTCTGTTATCAACAAATGGCACAATAGGTTGGGTCATCCGCCATTAGAAAAGTTGAGAAGTCTAGATGTGATAGATAGCATTAGGCAGAAAGATATAGATGAGTTTTTCTGTGAAGCATGTAATAAATCAAAGGGACATAGGCTGCCCTTCAATAGCAGCAGCATAAAGACTACATATATTTTTGAGATGGTTCACATAGATACATGGGGCCCTTTTCATGAAAAGACTCACGATGGTTTTTCATATTTCATTACTATTGTCGAAGATTTCAGCCGCGATACATGGGTATATATGATAAGAAGTAAAAGTGATGCTTTTCAAGTGATTAAGCAATTTGTCCAGTATGTAGAAACTCAGTTTTCTGCAAAAATAAAAGTGACCATGTAACGACCCCAAACACCACCCTAGGAGTTAGGGACGTTACACGCCGCATATCTATTACCTAATAACGCAAGGCTCTAACATACGATACCCAAAACAAAACAAAGTACACTTTTATTAACTGAAAATAGATTACAAGGTCTATCTGACATTACATGCAGAAGCCAAACTACATTACGTCACATAATCAAATTACAAAGGGCCTTAAGCCACAACTACAAATACAAAGCGAAGGACGATGCAGAAAGCAGAGCGGAGTCTTCAAAGGAAACTTAAACCTGCAAATCAGACGGAAATAGGGGTGAGCCAAACTATAGCTCAGCAGGTGATAAACTTCATCAGCTGAGCATGCTCAAAACATATACTGAACATAATCATATACTAATACATAAGCTTAGCAAATCAGACTGGAAGTTGTAACATAAATCAGATAGAGAATGAAGCTTTCTCAAATCAGAGGAGTGACAAGCCAGAACCGAAATAGAAGTTTGTCAAATCAGAGCAAAGAAGCAGGAACTGAGCAAACCGAACAGAAGTCTTAAATCAGAACAAAGCAAACCACAAACTCAGAAGTTCATAACAGAAGCTCAATCAAAACAGAGGTGGGACACTAGACACCAGCTGACACATCAGAAGGACTCACATAACGTCCTATGGATCCGAAGATCCCACAATAGAAGCCGTAGAGACAGCTATGGACCCGTCGGTCACTAAACATCCAAGGGACCCTGAGAGATAGAACAGAAGGGAACCCATGGGAATAACAGAAGGAATTCCTGCGCAGCATGCTACGGGACAGCCAGACCCGACTATCCAAGGCTCAGAAGCTAAACATCTAGGTCCCAAAACAGAGGCTTTACAAAACAACACAGAAGCCTTAACATAACAGAACGGAGGGCCGAAGCACATCATACAGATCATAAGCCCTTATCAAAACAAAAGTCATACACTGACTATCAAACCCGAAAACAAAACAGAAGCGTAGAAGCTCAAACACTCTTCTAGAGCAAATCAGAGTTCCAAGGCTTGTTGAGAACTTTCAAATTAAGGTACACATATACATGTGCTAAAACATATCAGAACAGATAGTACTCGAAAAGAGGAATCCAACGCCGCAAACGGCACTCAAAACGGAGCTCAGACGAAGAAGTTATGCTAAAACAAAGGCCGGTCCGAACATGCGTCCGACCTTGCATGTCGGACCTAATTCGAGAGTCTGAAAATCCTCCGGCGTATGATGTCCGAACTTCAATGTTAGGACATACCGAAAACTGCAAAATCACTTACGGAAATCAGCCAGAACCAAGCCACAAATCCCCCACAAAACATACATAACTTATTGTAGCAAATTAACCAATCGAAAACACATTTCCATGGGGTTTTAACGCATCAAACGCACATCAAAATCAACCAAAAACATCACCAAATCAAAGAGTTAAACAATCATATACGAAGAACAAACAACAAAATCAGAAATCCCCATGGTCGAACACACACAACCGAATCCATTCACCACCTACCTCACATCCGACGCTAAGCCATCTCTGTAGACTCTACAATCTGCTCCACTCGAATTACATCCCGAATCACAAATGCTCGCACAAATCGAAGAGGGCCAACAGCGAAGGAAGAAGCAAGGAACTTGACCAACGAACAGCAACGCACACTCGGACTCTACAGATTGGAATCATCAATGCAGAAGCTAGACATCAGGCTAATTAATTTGCAAGATTGAGGAATTGTGAAGAAGAGAGCAAGGGAGGGGAAGTTTATGCAGAACGGGAGTTGAGAGGAGAAGGAGGAAAACTGTCGAGAGGGATGATCGAGAAATAAAAAATGAGAGAGAATAAAAATAAGAGTTAGGATATCTAAAATGAATTTAGTTTTCTAACTCTCCAACTCCCTAATTAGTAAGAAGACTAAAAGGACAAGATTAACCCTCCTTCCTTCTAACTTAGGAATTATATTGTTGACGACATAATCCCACTAAAATAAGATTAGAAAGTTATAAAGCTCCCTTGCGAATTTGAAACAAGCTGAAATAAAATAGAAAAAAAAACTGGGGCATAACATTATACCCCCCTTAAAATGAATTTCGTCCTCGAAATTCGACGAAACACGGAATACACACGAATGCACCTCAAGTGCAGGAATACTACAAACTCTAAGACATGCAGAATGAAGCTCACAGGTCAAAAGGTCAACCCTCATAGGGAGTTGACACACAAAACAAGATTCACAACTGTTAGCCTGGCAGAAGGACAAGCAGAATATTACTGGTGCAAAACTTTAGAGCACGAAAGGAAACACTCACATCTCACAGAGCTAACACTCCAACTTGACAACTGACTTGCTGACCGAAGGAACGAAGCAAAGGTAACTAAGAACTAACCCTGAAAGCACAGGAGCCACACCCAGACTCACCACTGACTAACAGACATGGAACATACCAGAAGATCCCCACAATCTCAGACTAAGGCACGGGAAACACCCTCCACATCGCTAACCATACCCAGGCTAACACACCGAACCTACTGGCTCAAACGCTAACAAAAGAACGAAGCAGGAGGTTACTGGAGGCTAGGCCTGAAGGAACTGGAACATTATCATCTCACTACTAACTGACTGACAGAAGAGCACACTAGAAGGTCACCAACACTTAGTCT